>BLKM01002754.1:704133-1029133 GCA_013340265.1 Coptotermes formosanus | reverse complement strand
ATCTGAGTATGGGAACAGACCAGTTTCAACTTTGTGCTTTTCTTGTATATTTTCTGCTTTCTGAACACAAGTCCAAAAGCAAAGTAATCGTAACTACAAGGATACTGCTTGCATTTCTAGACTTTTGGTATTACATTTCGGTGTAGCCGTTCAGTTTTTTGTTTTATTTGTAGAAACACTGTGATGTGAGCTGCTTCTTTCTTTCCTTCAACCCCTTGAACATCAAGCGGTATGGCTCGAAGGTCTATTCGAGTTGGCGAACAATTTTTATGCTCTTAGCCACTGGAGGGTCTTGGTGTGACTTCCCAGTTTGCGAAACCGTCAAGCACGAAGCCACCAACAGCAAGAGATGAATGAAGTTTTCTGTTTGCCTGTTCCATGCCTGCTCTGATCTACCATCCCTCTTACACTTACATATCAGGAAGATTTTCCAAAGGGTTAATGTAGCCTGAGCGTGAAGATGAGAGCTCCCACTTCGTAAGTATACTGATGTCTATATAGTGTTATCGTGGACTCAGGGCTTCACGGATTGCTGCTGAAGTACAGAAAATGTTACCCTTAGGCTTTCATATAGATATGTCTCTATGGCAAGTCTCGCAGGGTCTCTGTGTTGTAACTGCTTCCCCTGCACTATTCACAACAAGAATTATGAATGCTTGTGTGTGGGGGGGGGGGGGAGGCTTTACTGTAAAACTAAATACACCATGTCCTCTCTGTTCTTCAGTATCTACATTTGTCATGAACGTTTCACTTCCACCCTTCTCTAGAGTAGATTGATATCTACAGAAATGCAGAAAGGAATTAACGTTCGATGCAGTGGTTTCTGCAAATGAAATTACTGCACGTGGCAACGCCCTTACATCAAACTACTTACATTCGTCATTGTGGTGCGGCTTTGGTTACGTAATTATTTTTAGATTTACAGTGCTTTCTGTTCGTTTTATGTAAAGTCCAAGTCTAGTTTTAATCAAAATTATGTTGCCTTTAGCAGGAATCAAGCTGCACCCTGTTCTTCTTTTAGGGTAAAGAAAAAAAGATCATTCAAAATGAAAACGCAAATGACGGTTTGGCCACCATCAGACCACGTTTTAGGTTAAGACTGCTGTTTTACGAAACGCCACACAGTGTAGGCTGGTCCAACTTATTAACTTTTCGGAGGAAATTACTTTCCCCACTTCCAGGGTACAATAACTAATGGAGAAGGATACAGGGAGTTCCTCAGAAGGTCTTGCAAATAGCCTATACGTCAGACCACAAGGCGCCACATCCTAGAGGACGCGAGTCTCAATTCGCAGAGCTGTAAGAAATTCGGTCTTCACTGAAACTTCATCTTCCGAAAAAGTGGGCATGTAGCCCTAGTGTATGTAGGCTAGAACAGGTATCTTCAACCTTTTATGTGCTGCATGCAAATTTGGCAACATTTTGTCGACATGCGGGCAACATGATTCTGAATACACAAAATAAAGAATGAGCAGTATACATATTAATATACGTATAATTTTACCTGTGCATTTTTCTGTACATCGTGTGTAGTTAAAATATATTGATAATGACAAGAACAAATTATAAAAGACGAAATTCAGAAGCTACGTTAAGGTGTTGCCATTTTAGCACATTTCCACAAACTATGTTAGTAATGTAACGTGTGTTTCCATAAACATCCCATAAGTTTTCAAAATTGTGTCGGCGTTCTATCATGGCTTTGCCAACGAAAGGGTTACAAAACTCTTCTCAGTTCAAGTGTATCGCGGGCAGCCGAAATCTTTTTTGCAGGCAGCATATTGCCCGTGAGCTACAGGTTGGCCTGGTCCGATGTACTTTGTATAACGAATCTTTTATTAAGACTACAAAAAATTTTAAGTGAGAAATTGGGTTGCACATATATATGTACATACGCACATACGTACTGACTTATGGAAGTATACTTTTTGTTTTGATTTTATGAAATAATCAAAAATAATAAGCAAATACACAGGAAAGAAACACATAAATAAACTGCAAGCTACAAGGTAAACCTGCCAAGATCCACGGCATAAATTGTTTCCTGTTACAACATTATTATTGCGACAATGTCTTCCGTAATGGAGCCACGCATGGAAACTTGCGAAACACGCCGCACGTTCATACCTCCCAGATACGGCTTGCGTCAGTACATAGTCAGTGACGAAACTGTAAGTAATATCAGCATAAACCACTTTGTCTAGCACATGGCAAGGCTTCGCGCCTAGTAGCCAAAAATTGTACGCTGTCTTCCGTTGTGTTAGCAGTAACAACTACAAAGTATACTGAGAACGTCCACCTGTTTCATCCTGTAAGCCCTGAAATGTCGGGATTATACGGAAGTAAACATAAAATCGATGTTAATGTCACATATATTGATATATTCGCTCCATAATCAACTTCCGTCATGACAGCAAAATATGCATGTGTGTGTTTTCACTCGGATATCCACATGTCCTGTCAATTTAACCAGACAACATGGCGAAGTTCTGGTTGTGCATCACGGTGTACCGTAGATACATTATTCATTAATCAATCTGTGAAAAGCAGTGCAGCTATATATTTAAATTACGCGCGACATGTGTGCAAAATTCCAGGCGATTCTAATGACATGAAATACCATCATTCTGTTTAACTTCCGCAAGATTCCGATAAAACCGAAGTTCTGGGCAGCTGTCTTAGAGACCAGTAGAGTGGAAAAAAACTCAAATTGAGTCTTCACTTTCTCACACGGTGCCTATGGTGTATGCAGTGTTCTGGATGTTAAAACGACATACACTCTCGATTCCTCCGAAAGGATGGAAAGCCAGCCTATCTGAGTAAGCAACGTCATATCCCAGAAGGCGCCAACGTTATAATGTAAAGTTACCGATGTGAAATTGAAAATGTATAACCCTGAAACTGAAAAGAGAAAGCGACATCCTGACTCACACAGGCTGCTTCAATATTTATTATTGTTCGTTTCTATAATTTTGTTCCATATTGTTCTGTCTGAGACGAAACATTCCTGTCACAAATGGGAAAGACTTGAACATCACCATCGAGGGCGGAATAATTCAATGGAGCTGCTGGAAAAGTTACCTCACGAAGGAAGGGAAGAAAAGACGAGAAAAAAAAACAGAAAATAAATGTAGAAAAGGAAAGAAAATAATACTGTGTGAACAATGAGCGTAAATGGTTGCTTTGAAGGAGATATTTACAATAGCCGCAAAAGTTTAACAGGTCTGTCACTAGCAAAAAGATGAAAACAAATGTTTTTACGTAAGTGAACTTGACAAGAAATGTCACAGCATAAGCCGCAGCCAGTAAAATGTTCACGCAGCTTGAGTACTCTCACAATAATGCTACGGGGGATGAGTGCAGACTTGGCCTGCACTTTAATATTACCATCTTCTGGTACGTAACGTACTATAGTGTGGTAGACAGGCACCACTGTTTCGGGACAATCTGTTGCCTGCATGTTCATGGTATACAGATAGAACACTGAGGTAGCAGGTAGCACCGAAACGGCGTCACATCCCAGGAGAGGGTGAACTTAATATTTATCGCTGTGACAACCTCAAGACAAAGGCCTCTACAATTTTCCACACAGGTTATTTTGGATTGTGCATAATCCCTGGCCTTAGGTCTAATACGCACACTTGGCGGGTACACATCTTAAATGCTCATAATTAATAGTACTTTAAGGACTATAATAACTAATACAGTTTCATAGCTTCAAACGACAAGGTAATTAGTGTAGTGCGAACTGGCGACAGTAAACTAATTTTATGTGTTCCATGTCCGTGCACTATATTATACAGAAAAAAACACTAATCACCAACAAATGCACAAAGAGAATTTTATCATCAATCGTAACACACCCCTACACGTTTCGACCCTGCTGGGTTATCTTCAGGGAGAACTTTTTGTTATCGCTACACAAAGGTTGCACTTTATAGTTGAGTGAGAATGTGCTGTTGACTGCGTACTGCGTTGTTTTCAGAGGTGTGAACTCTCCGCGGTCCCGGCTTGCAGAGTTCACGCCTCCAAAAACAACGCAGTACACAGTCAACAGCACATTCTCACTCAACTATAAAGTGCAACCTTAGTGTAACGATAACAAAAAGTTCTCCCTGAAGATGACCCAGTAGGGTCGAAACGTGTAGGAGTGTGTTCCGATTGATAAACTCTCTTTGTGCATTTGTTGGTGATTAGTGTTTTTTGTATAGTAAACTAAGTTGTCGTGGTCTAGTTCCCTGTGCCGGCACTGCAGTAAGGTCTAAAAGAGTCCACAAGACATACATCTCCCTGGGCTGAGACGTGAAACAAATACCTTCGAAATGCGAAGCATAACTACTCAAAACTCTGCTGTATAAATTCACAAATTTAAAAGCATTGCTTTCAACCTCTTGTATCTCATGAATAGCCCGGTTTGCTAATGCGTGAGTTTAACACAGCAGCATGACCTTCTGGGATAGGACACTGTGCAACATACAGTGTGATGTGACATGCGCAGAAACCAGTATTTGTCTTCAGGCTGAATGGGCAAGTCCACGTATTTTGGCAGGTGGTGACCGTTGTGTCCGCTGTTGGTAGCAAAGGTGTGCCTGTTAGCCTGCAGATTATGTACCACTGGTGGAGAGGCTTTATTGTACATTGTGTGCAGGATACAGTCTACATGTTGCACTTTCTTGTTTCTCCGTCAGTTCTCTCCACTGTCTTTCTGTGCGCCATCAGCTAGCAATCGTGTTTAAACAACATTTCGAACGTACACAATACCTGGACCTTTACTTGTGCCCTAAAGATGTAGGCAGCATTTTTATCCGGAATCCCGACTGTTGGTAGCTCTATACGAAACTACATGGCGTCACATCCGGGTATCGATTATTTTTCATAGCGACTGATGCGAGGACCTCAAATCTGACATAAATTAATTTGTTTTGAGGCAAATCTAATTCGTTTCTAACTTAAAAATCTATTACACAGAAATTAAATTTTCCACACATCTCAAAAGATTAATAAATGCTGTAATGTAATTAGACCGTTGCATGCCACCAGTGGGATCTGAATGCAGCCAGCAACAAGAGGGCTGTGTGTTAACACCTTGAAAAGATATGACATTTGAGGAATGATCTGACTATGAGGATGACGTAAAAATGAAACTGTCCCTGTCCACACGATGAAAGCGTCAGATGCAGGTGAGTGGCAAAATTCACGACCCGGCCTCTTTAGCCCCAGGAAAGAACCACCGTGCACATTGCATATGAAGGTGGGTGAGCGTTAGAGACGGTGTAGACTGTTTTGGGGAAAAGAAAATTTTTGCCTCTACCGGGATTCTTTTATATCTTTCAGTTTATTTTCCTTAACAAGCTAAATACACATACGACACAGAACCTTGCAAAAAAAAATAATGGTCTAAGCAAACCAATAAGCTATATTCTCCTTGAGTCCAGATTCCTCACAAATGTTCAACATATAATAGTCACTTTATCGCCACTGATCATCACTCTGGCCACTTAACAAAACTAAAAATATTAAAATAATAATAAGAAAAGAATGAGCTTAAACCATACCGAAAAAGTGTGGAATCAATACCACTGTAACAAAAGAACAAACACTGGCACAACTTCCTACAAAAGTCACACTACTGACATCTAATCTGTCTTCCTGCGGCTTAGAACCCCGGACTGTCCAACCCGTAGTTAACAGTTAATCGACTACAATAACTCGGCTCATGCAGACAGATAGTGTCCATGTACTATGGGAACTTATCATTACATCTGTTGGAATATAACAAATCTGGAATGTACTCCCCGAAGACAGACAGGTCAAGAGAGAGGGAAAGGGAGAGATACGGACAGATTCACATCAAATGATGATCTGGAGCAAGCCTACTCAACCTTTTATGAGGTACGGGCAACTTCGATAAAATTTGGGCTTCAAGCGAACAACGTGAAACTCAATATGCAGAATGAGGAATGAATAGGTATGCGTATAATTATTGGTATAATTTCATTTGTGTATTTTTATATACATCATGTGCAATGCAAACATACTGACGACAATCGAAAGAAGAATATTAAAAAGTGCAATTTACAACCTAGGCTTGTTTGTCACTATTTCTAGCATATTTTTACGAAGAGATTCAGTAATGTAAAGTATGTATACGTAAATAAACACCTCAAAAGTTTTTGAATTTCCTTCGGCGTTCTGTCTCTGCATTAACAAGCAAAAGATCAAAATATGTTTCCATGTTTAAAATGTCTCCTCGGACAACAAAAGGCTGTGTCGCGTGGACAGATGTTGCCGCGAGCTAGGGGAATGTTCTCGGTAAAGGGTAAAGCACTCTCATTACAGACGTGGACTGGCCCTCTGGGTTCGAGGAGGTTGAGGAACCCAGAATTTATAGACAATCCGCACATGAAGGTGGTAAGGCTGTCAGCCCTAGGAACTGGCCGCCTTTACCCCCCAGGAGACAGTCCTGGTACTCATTTTTGTTAGAGGCTGAGTCGAACCTAGGGCCATAGTGCGGTCGGAAGGTTATGCCAATGAAAAATTCCAGTGACATTATGGGAAATCAAAACCGCGACCTTCCGGCTTGCAGCGCAATACCTCATCCAAATGCAATACTGCGAGCCCCAGGAAATGCTGTAGAGTGGGGTTATCATCCGGCCGGGTTTTCCCGGATATGTCTCTTTTTCAGGCTTCCGAATTGTGTCCGGGGGAATTTTTTAACTTTATAAAAATGTTCGGGTTTTTGGCCTTTGCCCACAGCCACACCCAGTTTTTCGGTGGTCGTTACGTACGGTTTAGTTCGCAGTTCTCGTAGCCAACTTTACAACTTCAGAACTTATTTTCACAGTCACTTCCGGTGGACCTGAAGGCATGCTCGCACAGCCCTGCTCCGGACGTTCATTTCGAATTGTGTGCAGAGAGGTGGAGGAAGTCCTGTGCGCTGTTTAGTTTGTGTGTCGATTTAATCGCGTTCTTACAAAGGGGAAAAGGACATGTAAATTAATTGACGAACTACAGAAGCAAGTATTCGTGTTTTCAAAATGGTCGCGACAATTTGGAAGCCGAATGCTTGGTATGAAAACCAGGAAGTTACGTGTCTGTGGTGAACACGGGTGCTCTTGATATTCGAGCCCACGTGGAATGCGAGAAGCACAACAAAGCTGTTAGAGATGAAACGATTTCGGCAAAGTAAGACTTTTCTTGCTAAATCGGGAAGAAAACCAGATGTTGTAATAGCCGCAGAGGGTGCGTTTGTTTTTCATACCGTGAAATATCATAGCAGTTACAAGACAACGGACAACACGTCTGTTCTGTTCTGCTACCACAGTTACCTGTTTTGAAAACTTCCTCTTCGTGGATGTCTTATCTTTCCATAACTGAAAATGTTATTGGTTTTTATGTCTTTTTTGTACGTTATTAAAATTATTCTGTAATATTATTAGTATCACTGTATTCGTTCAGTTGTAGTAATAAATTGGGGAACAGGATTTTGATACTTGTTTACAGTTCAATGTGTGTGTGTCATACACAGTTCGAAAGAAACCCTCTTTGCCGCCGATATGTCCTGGTTTTTACGGTCGATAAGTGGGAAATATCTTCTTTTCCTGTGATGAATATATGGTAACCGACCTCCAGAGGCAAGTGTATGTGTGCAAATGACAGAATTTATGAGTAAATTGTCTGATGCCTTATCTCTGTACTAGCAGCATTACTCCACATTTTATCTACGTGATGATTCGATGTTTATTGTTGCTTTTAGCGAAGTGACAGTTGACATTCTTCAAGAAAGTGAAACGCACATTCCAAACTTTGATCATTCTGACCTTTCCCCGTAATATTCTTTACATCTAAAGTCACGTTTATATAAGCTCGAAATTTAGAACACCTTGCAATCTACAGACATAAATATCCACTGCGCGTAGCGACCTCAAAATTCGTAAAGAAAAGCAATTGAATAAAGGCAAGCCTGTTTATAGCTTAACTTTATTTTTAATGTACAGAGTACAACTGATTCTGCTAACAGGAAAGGGGGGTCGCGGGAGAGAAAGAACATTCTACCTGATCAATAACTTTAAACCACAAAAATCTCTATATTATTCATGCTTATTTGCTGGAACACCAAAAGCATCCTCAATTCCGCTTCATGTTATCTCTCCGTTGCGTTTTATTGGTACTGCCACACTTGTGTATCTACGTACCAGTAAAAAATATCTGATAACTAAAACCATGAACCCTCGTCCTTAATACGGTTACACAGACACACATACACACACGTACACATGCGGGGAGACGTAGGTAATGCAGCGGACATAAATTCGTCGCTGTTCGCTTGTTATTTGAAAGCAGCCCTCTTCCATCCTTTACTACTGTCGTCCGGTCTGTGATGCAATAAACGGGGATGGTTGCCAGCGAATCATAATCGTCATCATTATATGGAGTTCAGCCAACACGCCCCACGTCACCCATCCGACGAGCTGCTACAGAATTGTCCAGTAAATAATGCAGCCCTGTCAGCACTACAAGCGGCACACGCGATTGCAAATGCGGGCTAAGTGGCAATACAATAACCGCGGTTTCATAACATTCCACATATTTGTTACGTTTTATACCCATGGGTTTGGTCACTCGCTAATATTGGTTAGGTGGTTAGCAATCTTTGCTTCGTTTCCGAAATGTCTCGTGTTTACGTCTTGGGCCACTGGAATACTGCGTTCGCAAGTTTACTCAACCCCTCAAATAAATTCTTCTTTTATATTTTTCACACCGTACTTTGTCTGTAATCAAATCACACAGTATTCAAGCCAACAAAATGCACTCTACTGTCTTCAGATATTCTATATTACACTATCTTGTTAATTAATCCCACACGTTTCGATCCCTCATGGGATCATCTTCAGGTCATCAGGGATTCGTATCAAAGTAACATTTCACAGAACTGAACTAGCAACCTATATACATATTAAAAATATACAAACAGTCGATCTGTGTAGATGTAGGCGATTTGTTTGTAATGGCTGCTCGTGTACTGTGCTTTGGGGATTGCCTACATATGTGTGTCGGAGGATAAGAGAGTAAAAGTAAAGCAATCCCTTTAGAGGCCAGAACAGGCCCTGAGGGTCCCAGGAGGTTGAGGCTCCCAGAATTTTAGACAATCGGCACAGAAGGTGCTAAGGTTGCCAGCCCTACGCACCGGACCCCTTTACCCCCAGGAAATATTCCTGGTACTGAGGCTAGATCCACCCCAGGGCCATAGTGGGGCCGGAAGTATTACGTCAACGAAAAATTCCAATGACACAATTGGGAATCGAACCCGCGACCTTCCGGTTTGTAGTGCAGTGCCTCAATCAAATATTTGGATAATATTTTTAGAAACACATAACATATATATTATTTAAACAGGAGAAGCATTACTTTTTGCAGAACATAAAGGCACAGGCGGCAGTGAAGGTACAAAGCCACCCATTCTTTATCTCGATTATATATGCAGTTAGTGGTCAGCTTCATGCCCCAGCCGCTTTACCACCGGCAGAAAGCCTTCAGTACGTATGGACGACAAGACTGGGTGGATCCACAGACGGCCTTCATTATAAGTAAAATAATGTGTAAGAAGTGTATATGTAAAACAAAGGCAAGAAGATGAATCTTTGTCTTAACCTTGATTTCAGGCTTCCGCCGCGATGTTGATGAGATCTGCGTTCTTCTGCGATATTATGCGGCGCCGCGTGGTAATTGTTTACCGACATTTCGGGACAACTCCTCGGACTCCTGACCCTTGAAGATGGAACTGACATGTTCTGAAACGTCGGTCAACAATTACCACGCGATGCCGCGTAATTTGGCAGAAGCGCGCACATCCGAATGTTGTTTTCTTCAGCTTATCACTGTATTTTTCGTGCAGGGTGTGTCACAGAAGACTTGCCGCACAGGCAATGCTATTTCAAAGTCATCGTCTGTTTCTGTGTACGTAACATCTGTTCCCAGGGGTGGAATGAGGAAGCTTGTTAAGTCGTAAATTACCACCCAGTCGCGGGCTTGATTCAAATTTCTGCCTCAATAGTATTCATTAACAGCTGTGTGGGTCATCAAGGGGGTTTCACAGTAATTTTTCTTGCAGAATCATACAAATAGCAAGGCAACAAACCAGATGCTCCACTACTAACCAGAAGGCTAACTTCCACTGAGACTGTCTGTACATCTTTATGCTGAAGATACCTGTATAACAATCGACTTTTCTACATACCTACGTTCTAGGCGTTCTTTCCATGTTAGGAGGGTGAATAAGGCAGCCCGTACATGCATGCATTCGTCCGTTTCTTTGTCTTTATCAAACCGTACAGTGTCTTAAGCTTTTAAAGCCTCCTGGTTGCTTGCTGCATCAAGAGGTTTAACATTCAAGGACTATACATTGTACCCACACTGTATTTACGTGTTTTGTATTTATCTCAGAAAAAAACAGCGACTTTGGCCCTATGCAATATAATCTGATTGGTTTTTATAACAGAGAGGGGATGTGTTTACTGCGCAGTACGAAATGCGTATTTAACCAAAACAGTTTACGCTTCGTCTTTAAAGGGTTAATTTAAACGTACAAATCAGCAGTTAATCCGTTTACATTATTTTTATTCGTCAATTCTTTGGCTTTATTTTTTTCCTAGCTTTCTTTTTTCATTTATTTATTTCAATTGGTCTCCTTCTTATCATATTCCATAGGAGACCGCGGTCTGTTGAGAGCTACCAACATATCGGACGAGCCTGCCAACTCCATCTTTACGGTAAAGGAGACACTGAATTTTGCGTTTGCAGGTACCCCTACATATTGGTTTCCATAAACAAAAGTTCAGAAGACCATTTTATAGACTGTACACGATTATCTTAACAAAAAATCCCTTAATAACATTTGTTCATGAATAAAGTGTAAAAGTCTTTCAATTAACACGCGTATATCAACCACAATGTGCACTTAATAACATACAATTCAAGAAAACTATTAAAATCCTACATACTGTTAAACCCCTACACATTAAAATTTTAATATTTTAATCATTCCAATAAGGGCGATACAATACTTAGATTAGCTTGTTAGGCTAGTATTCCTTTGTTCTAAGCAGCTCCCTGGTAATGGTACCCTGGTGCCGAAACACGTAGAAGTTCAGTACTTGTCTTTAATTGTATTTTATTAAGTGCATATATTGGTTAATGTATTAATTGTGCTAATATGCACGGTATGAATAACATAAAATTTATAAAAGTACTTTGGTTGAACAGTCAGTAGCGCTAAAAAGCACAGCGCAGTTCATGAGAGCACCTTGTCAAAAAGACACATTACCGTTGACGTGTCTTCTCTGGAGACACTGTCAGTGCGGCTCAGAGGCGACATATCTTCCGCTCACGATCAATCACAGTTTGCACTTCCATTATCAGACTAACCGTTTGGTGTTTACCGGGATTTATACATACTGCTACAAACACCGGAACCTCCAATTTGATGAAACTGTCTGAAGACATAAATTCTGCGTCCCACTCAGGCAGCAGCATTTACAGCAATAATATATAATTGTTTAACAGCGAACTATGATAATTACATACGCAGTAACTACCTGGTTAGTAATTTTGCACAGATATCTGAATTATCACTGCTTAAGACAGGCTGCAGAATAAGGTAACACATTAGTTTTGCAATGAAAGATCACCACTGAGCTACTTTGGTAACAGCGAGTCGATAAACTACTTCTAGAAGCGTGACAGCAAGGCGTCGTATTATAAACACTAACCGGTCAGATGTGACAGTCCGCAGTGTAAAAAGAGACGGTGATATCAACCCTACAGAGAACAATGATTCTCTTGAGACTGGCAGCCTTACTGTTAAAAAAAAAGAGGTTTTCATAAAAGTAAGGGTGAGATTAAAAATTGAAAAATAAAACAGACACATTGGAGGGGCTGAGTGAGGTTGGGAACCACTGCCGGTATCATAAATTAAAGTGATTTACGTTTGACGTTACAGCAGGGCATATTTCCTTAATAAAAAATGTCGTCTAATACACTTTACCTTAATTGAGAATCCACCGACTGACAGATGTTAAATTACGAGACATTAAATTGTGCAGCATATGGAGTAGAATGTGACTTTATTATAATAAATGAAACATAAAATTGCACATAGTGTGAATCGGTTTAACTACGTAGCAAATAAAGTCGTTCACAAGGGAGTAAGGAGAGTAGGTGACCAATCATATTGTTTCAATGATTTTTAGTCAAAGTTAGTACCGTCAATGAAACCACGAAGCCTCTTGCAGCAAAAAGACGTTCACATTCTGAACTGAAACTGTAATGAAAACTTTTTTTTTTGTGAAGGGCCCCGCAGCAGACGCTACGGGCCCACCGCAACCTTGAGGAGGTTTACTGTGCAACCCTATGGTGGAGATGAAGAGAAAGAGGATGTCCCCCCCCCCCCCAAGTAATGGGGCACCGGTGGAATGAAATTGACAGGGGAAAACCGAAGTACTCGGGGTAAACCTGTCCCAGTGCCGTTTTGTCCACCACATATCCCACACGGACCGACCCGGGATCGAACCCGGGCCTCCGCGGTGGGAGGCCGGCCACTAACCGCCTGAGCCATGGCACGGGCAAACGTTGTCCCTATTGCTTAGTGTGTCCATTTAGCAGTTCTTAACTTCAGAAACTCGCTTATGTGTCAGAGGTTGCGAACATTCTGCACGTGATCAGCGTAGAAAACAACCTGCTACATTTGACTTCATATCAATTGACACGAACGCATAACAGCCTGGTTTCCCTTTATGCTATTTTTATGGATTAATATATTTTTCTTTCTGTCTGTAAACAGAAGCGGTTTTTCTTACATTTTCTTGCTATGTGTAAAATCCATTCAATCTCATGAAATACAATTCCACGTAAAGAAAGATACGAACCACAATATAACAATAGTGAACCTAACACGGGGCCGGAAGAGAAGTCTGTTAAAGCACGGCAGGTAAAATGGAGTGTAAGAAATAAATCCACCTGCAATAGCAAGGGGCAAGAAACTCATTTCTGATCACCCAAACTCTTAAGATTATTTACATTCAAAGAAACTAGTGTACATAAGGAAAATTATACATTGGCTGTTAGAAATAGGGTAGGAAGTGACTGATCTATTACACATTTTTCCCAGTTTGTTACTATATTACAAATACATATGAACATCCATCGACAATTTAAAATAGCACTTCATTAGTTTAGAAAAGGTCTAAGAATGCTTCGCTCGTATGTATTTCTTTAAATACTGATCACACAAATCATAAAGTTTCACGTTTAGCTGCAGCTAACACACATTTCCGCTTTGCGTTCAGCACATCTGCCCTTTTACCCAAATCTTATGCGATGAGAACTTATAACATATAACGACAGTAGGGGTGACGTTCCAAACTTTTCCAACTTCAGAAATTAATGCTGTTATTTGTCAGTTTCACCCCTTAGACACACACATATCCGAGGAGAGAGACTGGACAGAATGCTTCACGTTACAGAACGTGGAAAATACAACTCTATACACAAATAGGTTTTGAAACTCTCTTCTGGCAATTTTTAGGGAAATCTGAATAAAATGCCAAGGCAACGAATCACGAATTTGGCTGCTATTAGCTTATTTATAAAAGGGATTGAGACAAACTAAAAGACATAATATATATCAGCCAGGTATTACGCATAGGAGTCACATGCGCCTGTCAGTTAGGCAAACAAGCAGGTGAAATACATGTCCTGTTGAATGGTTAGCACATTAACTGCCTCGTTCTTTCTTCGCAGAAAATGCTAGCAATGTTCCGACTGTCTGACGCATTTATAGTATCTACGAGAGGAAGGAGAAAGAATGCAAGATAAGACTAAGATTCCTATCAATAAAACATGAAAATGATCTTAAAGGAGTGGGCAGAATACTGCTCTTTGGAGAGGCAGAAACACTTGGTTTCATATTTAAGGATCAGGATGTCCAAGTGAACAGGCGCCCTATCCCGAAACGTCGTTGGTGTACTATCACCTGACGCGACCCAAGATTCCAGACGAGCGAAAATCTAAAATACGCCACGGCACACATTATTTGTTATATGTTCTCTAGAGGAATTTCTGCCCTTAAAAAGTTAATGGAAATGAATCTGGCGGCACTTAACGAATATCACTTCGGCATCGTATACTAAATGTACGTTGTTTGTAATTCATTTCATAACAAAAATGCTTCCACATTAAATAATTTCTAGAGACATTTGATTATTCCTGAGGGCGATGAAACATTTCAGTACGTAACCTTTCACAAACAGCCTGCCTACCGCTTCAACTGGCTGGTGCTGATACAAACTCGAGACTCAAAAATACGAGTAATAAATGAAACCGTACAACCAGAACAATAGCCCGATATTATTTCTGACTACACAAATATTGTGTTTTGTCGAAATATTGCGAAACTGACGACTTCAACATGTAACGACATATGTGCGTTTTCCCAGTCGAAGTAAATTTAAAGACCAAACTGCCGCAGGATAAAGATGAAAATCACACGCATATGAATGTTGCCACCAGGTTAGGCGTTATTAATGATGTGAAAACACAGCGGTCACTATAATGTACTTTTATCTGCAACATACTAAACCTCTGCATTTTGCGTAGAAAGTGAATTTGTGCGTTCGTTATGGTATTTACAACAACGTGATTATTACCTTGCACATATTATTAGTACGTTTCTATTTTTAATGAAGGCAAAACATAAATCTACCCCTATAAAAGACGTTAGGGCTCCAGGAGGTTGAGGCTCCCCGAATTTCTAAACAGTCGTCACATGAAGTTGGCAAGGTTTTCAGCCCTACCCACCGGCCACCTTCACCCCTCACGAAATATCCCTGGTATTCGTTTCTGTTAGAGGCTGAGTCCACCCAAAGACACAGTGCGGCCGAAAGGATTAAGCCAATGAAGAATCCCAGTTACACGACACGGAATCAAACACGCGACCTTTTCGCTTGTAGCTCACTGCCTCATCCAACTGAGCCACCGTGTGCCCACTTTAATGAAGACACTTTTGTTTATTTTGAAGTATGAAAGAACTTTTAACTCAAATGAAGTTTGTGCTCCAAAGAACTAATTTTTCAGCAAAAGGAAACCCGATCACTCTGTTCTGTGGTGAAGATTTCTACCAGTTGTATAAAAAAGTAGGTAAAATTAATGCATGTTAGCAGCGCAAGTTTTATTTCATAAATCACTGAATGAAAGGCATTTTTTCACAACATACTGTGCGCTGTTGAATAGACAGTTTCTATAAAATAAATTATGAATCAATTCAAGATCACTGACCGCATTTTCCCACACATATTGAGTGCACAATATTGGGGTTCTGCAAAAAAGACTGACGAGCAAAGTAATTTTACTTCTATTACTTCAACTGAGCCGTGTCTAAGAAAATCGACGACATGTATACAAACAATATTTGGACCGTGTAAGATTTAGTTCCGCTCCCAGTGGCCGCGCGGTCTAAGGCGTGGGTCTGTGGCCGCTCGCTTTCTGGAATTGAGGGTTCGAATCCCGCTGGGGGCATGAGTGTTGCGTGTTCTCAGGTAGAATCCTCTGCGTAGGGCTGATCACTCATATAGAGGAGTACTACCAGGTATGGTGTGTCTGAGTTTGATTGGGAAGCCCGGATAATGGGGAGGCCCTGGCCCACTAGGGGCTGTTGCCCCATGGAAAAAAAAAGAATGTAACACTTTGTAGTCTGAAATCGGTTTGACTGATTTGGGCATGAATTCCATATCACGTTTCCTGAATATGTAATACAATATGTAATATGTAAATAATGACCATTAAGAAAGAAAAAACGCTCTTCAAATGTTTTCCACGGCGCAACAGCCCCTAGAAGGCCAGGGCCTCCTCATTATCGAGGCTTCACGGTCACACTCGGTAGGACTCCTCTGGACGAGTGATCAGCCCGCCACAGAGACCTCTACCTGGCAACACACAACAATCACAAGAGACAAACATGCATGCCCCCGGTGGGATTTGACCCTGCAATCCCAGCAAGCGAGCGGCCGCAGAACTAAGCCTTGGGCCGCGCGGCCACTGGGATCGGTTGGCTGTTTACATACTCTTTATAATTTTGCATCACAAATTTAAAAACAGGTTACGTTGCCAACTACAGTTCAAACACTAATTTCATGGAGTCAAGAAATTCTGTGTTACCAACACAGATGGCGGCGACCAGTGTGTTTCTTAGAATATCACAAAACAACTACATGCACACTTTATTATGCACTAAAATGTTGGCATTACACTCCTACAAGTTTGAAACCGTCATTCGAGTCATCTTCAGAGAGAGTCACAATTGCACAAATCACACACACAAATCTCGTGGTCATACTGTTGGATGTGTGTGTGATTTGTGAAATTGTGACTCTCCCTGAAGATGAACCGCATGACGGTTCGAAATATGTAGGAGTGTAATTCGAACATTTTCGTGCATAATAAAGTGTGCATGTAGTCGGTTTGTGATGTTCTATACTTAAGACAATGCACGGTTTGAGTAATATAAAACAGTGTGTTTCTTATTTTGAAACTCTGATCTCTGCAGCAGCTGTTCTGACACGACAACAGCATGGGGTCCATTTCTGTCTGTGTCTGGCGTAACCATATAAATAATTTTGGATGTTTTATTCAAGGTTCACATATGAATACCATACGGTGCTAAAGTTGTCTACACAAAGCAAGTTAGCTTTATAGTAGAACACTTGAAAACCATTCCGAATGAATTCATTTTGAATACCGGTCTCGAGTTCTTTCTCATTTCAGATCAATAAATTCCGTAATGGTGCCTCTGGACACAAATGTTCAGAGTGTGTGACACCAACTTTCTTTAAAATACTCTATCAATAGAATAAAGAAAACATCACACGCAAATATTATTAAGGAAATGCACAATTACATGGTATAACTTCGTAAATCAAAATAGAACATTTTAAGTCTAAACTTAAGTAACCTTAAAATTCATGCTGACATGTCAACCTCCTTACTGTGTTTCTAAAGTTGGTTCATAAAAGAGAAACTAACACATTTTTTTCGAACTGACCCACATTTCAGAGCTTAGGACTCGCTGCAAACCAAAAATTACTGATTCTGTGCTGTTAATAACATACTCATTGCTGATTAGTTTATCTTCTTCGTTCATTGAGTTTTGTTACGACACGACTACGAAAGGATGAAATTACAAATGTTTTAATAACGTTTTGACGTCATTTTCCATTGTCACATAACAATGTTACTTTAAAAAGTAAAGGAAACTTGCAATACTGATTAGTATTTAAATGTTGGCACTCAGAATTCTAAGAATATGCCTGTTTTCAAGCACCATATAGTTGCTGAAGGATTTATATCAGTCAGTAAAAGAGCGGAAATTCATTTCAAATGATCACCGGTACATCAGGTAATAATTTTAGATTTATTTCTCTCTTTAAATGGTTTCGAGTGGTCACATTACATTTTCTATTATTATTATTATCATCACCATCATCATCATCATCATCATCCTCATCATCATTATTATTATTCACAGCGGTTAGCTGGTTTTCAAAAAATATGAGTCTTTTAACTGACCTAGCCCTTCTTACTCGTTATTCTCTTAAACACACTATTATTATTATTATTATTATTATTGTTGTTGTTGTTTTGTGTTACCTTGGAGAGTGCCGGATGATTAAATCTTAATTTCGCGGAATGGCAGGCAGGGAAGAGAGGGGTGAAAGAAAACATCCTGTACCCTTCCGCTACCCCTGACCTCCGGGTCAGGATTCGCAGCTGATCTATGTACATGTCACTTAAGTGGTTTATACCTTTCAAGTGTTTCGGCTAAATTTCTTTATGCTGCATGTCCCGCCCAACTCATCTACCGTGACAAACTTACCTGCACTGAACTTCGTGACGGATATAAAACATAAAACTTACTTAGCTTTATACATTTTTCTTATTTTCTCGTCCCCTCCCTCAGGTGCAAAGATTCTCCTTCGTACCCACTTCTGTTATCATTATTCTGTTGATTATTTCGATACTCGATTTTAAGTGCTACGGGTACGTCCGATATTGACATACAGAAATTTCTACTACCACTAATTATTATTATTATTATTATTATTATTAACAACAACAACTCCAAAATTAATTTTTGCCATTCCCTTCATCATATGTTTTCTCGGATCTTTAAGTTTCAGGTTTAATTTAGACCGTCAAGTTTTCTTTATTGCCTGGATTTTTATCCCCACGGTGCAACAGCCTTTAGTGGGCCAGGGCCTCCTCATTATAGAGGCTTCACGATGACACTCAGACACACCACACTCAGTATGCCTCCCCTGGACGAGTGATCGGTCCGTCGCAGAGACCTGTACCTGACAACACACAACACACAAAACAGATGTCCATGCCCCCTTTGGGATTCGAACACGCAATCCCAGCAAGCGAGCGGCCGCAGACCCACGCCTTAGACCGCACCGCCACTGGGATCTGCTTTTCTGCCTGGATAGTCTCCTGATATTGTAGTTATATTAATTTTATCTGAGTTAGAATGTGCCTCTTTGTGAGGAATTCAGCTACGTCCAATGACGCCAATATGCTTGAATGCAGTAGCTCTCTTTGTCATCATCTTTCTTCAATAGCGTACTCTACAAATATGAAAACGTTTTAAATAAATTGAAATTTTATACCTTCTGTATTAGGAGTCGCCACCTAGAAGCGCCTTAACTCGATAATTTTTAAAATGGACTACAAATCTGCCCTTAGATTTTGGAAGTTTAAACTTTTGTGTACCGACTCGAAACCTCAGAGAATTTACTTTGTTTGACGGTGCTCCTAAACGTCGCAACTGCATTTCTACTAGATGCGCATCACCTGCTAATGCAACCTGTCGAGACACTCACATGTTCAGGGGAGGACTAATTTCGCATAATTATTTATTAATTCAATTATGCAAATTGTATCACAAAGATTATTATTATTATTATTATTATTACTATTTTTATTTTTAGACATCACTTCATTCTCTAAGACAAATTTTTCCTTCACGTTTACTAATAACGTAATTTTCGTCCATTCTTTTATTCAATAATCCAGAACACACTGTCCTAGAGCACTGGGGCTCCTTTTTTTTTTCTTTCTATTTAACTTCGACTTCTAGACCACTAATTATAGTTCTTTGCTCTATATTTAATTTGTTGCCCTCTTTTAACCTTGTCTTGATTTGTTGTTGTTGTTTCCATATACTTGTGCTGCCTCTGCAACTGGCCACCACGTACTTTGGTCGGCACGTAAATAAATAAAGCACTGAAATCGGAATGATTAATGTAATGGCTACTGCTTGTTTCTTCTAGCATTCAGCGTTTAAAGCTAAGAGTATTTACGTGTACACTTACACATACACATTATTGCGAATTGTTAAAATTCTGTGGTAACTGTACGTAGGGTCTACTTCCTGACCTAACCTTACACAAGCCGTTTCGTCCACAGAGTGTACGATTTTCAGAAAAAAGAGCCATAATATTTATAAACAATATTAACATTTGTGTCTTCTCTGCGGTGGTAACTGAATGTTTCAAATAATATACATTAAGTTCGCACTTCATTTTTAATTTAGCGTCGTCTATGTTCCAATAATGTTCAGGTACAGTAAAGGCGGAGGACTGGGATATCACGGTAGTGGAATATTTAAGTGCATGTCAACTTCGAGGCGTTGAGTCGAAAAAGTTCAAGAAAGTAAAAGGAAGATCTCTGGTGCTATAACCTGCAGTCTGGCCAAGATTTCAACTGTGTACCTCCTTAATGCTTACGGTGACTAGGCCATGGCCTGGGTGATGACAGAACTGGAGTATACCAGCAGAGGTGCAGATTACACTTCTCTTCACCACGTACACACCAGTTCTGCTGTTCACCACGACCCATTATCTAATGGCACAAAAACTCTTTTCCTTGAAACAAAATAGCCAATGTTCTGTGCAGATAAATCACTTGCTCATTTCAGTTTTTGGCGAAAATACAACAGTCTACAGAATCGCTAAGAATGAGAATGCAAAAGCGATGTATAGATTTTTAGGTAATACCACAATAATTTTTCGGCAGGATTTGTAAGGTGTCGGATGGTATGCGGATATGGGTAGATTTTGAAATAGGCAGCCGATATGTACAGTTTCGGCATTTGCTTCAGGGAAGCTATCAGAATGACTCAGGATAACCGGAAACCTGGCGAGATTCGAGCCAGGTACCTATAAAACACAAGACTAAAACAGCAGTAAGGTTACACAAATATGCATGTGATAGTGTCAGAGGTTTCAGAAGAATTCAGTCCTTGTCATTCCTAGTATCGGTTTATGATTTCATTGCTTGTGTCTTACTTGGTGTTGATGTTAATCCAGCTCAATGTGTGCGGGCAAAGCTTAATCTTCATGCAGTATTGTCATCTCTATAAAGTAACCAAAGACTGGGTATTCTATGAATTTCAGGTTCATTGTGTTTTCGGAAGCCAGTCGCTACTCGGATTCAGGCTTCTGTAATAATTTAATATCCTACTCTCTTTCTTTAGCAAAGATTGAAGACTGTGACGTCACAGGAAAGGCTTTCGGGGATTGTCTGGAATTAACTAGAATTACTCGCCCACCGCTAAGACAGCGCATAGAGTTGGTCAGCTTCTATCATTCTGTCTTCAGGAAATTCGGGGATTGCAATTTAATTTCAAAGGCATTTAATTTCTCCCCGTGCACAGGCTATATTTGCTCCGCAATATACTTTCACGTTACAGATTTACAGCGACTTACTAATTAAAGAAGCGTAGAATAATTGTTCAGTTTGAATTGCAAATATGCTAAATTGGAGCCAATACACAGCCACGTTAAGACAGCCTATGTAAGGAGCCTGAAACGAAGACACAAGAAGACTAAGGGCTGCCTGCGAAGAACCGCAACCTAATGACGATTATTTATTCTGACACAAGCTCTCTTGCAGTTTCACTGCTAACTAACTGGCAGTAAATTCCAAAGTTTCAGCGCCTTCTCTAATAAAAAAAACCCACCACAGGACGCAATCCAAAATGATTTCCGTTATCATTTCACCCTCAGAACGTATTTATGGCCAATGTATTGTAGCTTGCAACATTTCAGTATTTTACGTAATATTTCGTTCCAGAATGTTTTATCGCAAAAGATTCTTAGTCCCATATCCATTCGGCAACCAGGAGTGCCACTCCATGTCGGTTATATGGGACTGCTTATTCAAAGCATTTGCGTTTCCGTCCACAGCTGAAGGGATGCTGTCCTCTGCATGCGAACTTCGAGGACGTGTCAAGCTGTGTTCATAAGGGACCCACTTGAACGATTGACTCCCACATTCTTTCATCTCTCCCGCACACAGGCCGTTTTCCGACAGCCACATAACTGATAACACGCGTACAAAATCGTTTTATCAGATCCTATTATGATCCACTTCAATATAATCAGTAAACTTAATCCACATAATTTAGAAACATTTTAGCGTTAATTTCCGAAAACAAGATTTCCGAAAAGGTCTGAAATTATGACGTTTCCAAATAAAGTTTCCCTCCCCTCATACAGGCGCGCAGTATTTAACCCGACCTATTCGAATTTATGCATTTCATCACCATAATGATGATAATCATGATGATGATGATAATAATAAATGAACATGTACCAAAATCAGTAGAAACAAGTCAAGAGGGCAAGGTAACCACATTATGGAACCAACAAGTACAAACCAACAGACCTTCCCCCAACAATAAACCGGACATCATAATGCGGGATAATGAAGAACGAACATGTATGCTATTTGTAGTAGCAATCCCGGAAGACAGAAATGTGATAAAGAAAGAAGCCGAGAAGATTCTAAGATATGAAGACCTCACATAGAAATACAGCGCATGTGGAACGTAAAAACAAAGGTGAGTCCAGTAATAATAGGGGCAACTGGAACCATTTCAAAATCCTTCAGAAAATACTCGAGCAGCATACCAGGAAAGCACGAAGGCAAGGAACTGCAGAAAACAGCTATATTGGGCACAGCGCACATACTGCGGAAAGTGCTAATGTAGAAGCGCAAAAGAGTTTAATATTGCAGACAGCATTGTATGCACCACTAACAGAACGCGCAGAATAGCTGCGACACTGTATACCCTAGAAACATGGTTTGTGTCAGGTATATAAGTGTGAATACCCTGCATAAAGGGGATGATGATGATGATGATGATGATGATGATGATGATAACAAAAACAACAAACTGGACGATTAAGACTGACGAAAAGAGATTAACGTCAGCGAAGTTTAAATTCTTAGGCTGTCTGCAGGTCATAAAGTAAAAAGATGTATCTGACAAGAATTAACAATTCAGCCACAAAACCTATACAAAATTATCAGAATACTTGAAAACACCACGTACTGAGAATGGAATACAACATGATAATGCAACAGGGCATATTATAAACCGAGAGGAGACAGAAGTTTAGGAACAACAGTGAAGAGCAGACATGACAACTGACATTTAGGCTGTTGAATTATTGAGTAGAGCAAATATAAAAAAATTTTAGTTCCCCACTCTAGACTGCTTTCCTTTTAGCTCAGCAGCCTAACCGACAGCAGTATGTTCACTTTTAATGCTTTCTTCATACGGAAATAACATGTGAGATACATTTATGTATATTACTGTACGTAATATCAAAACCGCCGCTCTTTACTCATCCAAATAATTAATAACAGAAATGAAACCAGTGCGCACTGTTAAATATAAGTTGGAAATTATGCTTCCACAAATTGTTAGGCCATCTTTCATGCTTGTAAATAGCTAGAGGCAGAATATTCAGCCCGGCAGTTGTTCAGCATCCTGCTATAAAATGAAAGTGCGGGAAGTTGATTCCTTTAGTTCTTATTAGATTTCCTCTCCCGTTTCCAGACTCTGTTTACACTACTTCATGTTCACAAACAACTTCTTCCCTTCCTTGCTGCCCGTCGAAAATGTTACATGCGATATTTCTGATTTTAAAGAAGATATCTGCCATCTTACGCCGACAGCACAGAAGAATGAGGACTGTGTTACATTTTTATACTGCTCATCCAGTGCTCGATTTTTATTCAAATACAATACTTGTCCAATCGATCACTATATTCAACTGCTTATTCTCAGAGCATTCATGGCGAAAATATTCAATAAAATCTCGGGCTGACAGTTTCGTCAGGTGGTTCGCCATCATCAGCGTTCTGATTCTCAGAACGCTGATGATGGGACTGGAGTTGGTCTCTCATCTTTGGACTGTGATATTAGTATGATTCCGCAAACATTTTATTGCGCAACACATAAGTAAGCCGATCCCAGTGGCTGCGCGGTCTAAGGCGTACGTCTGCGGCCGAGCGCTTGCTGGGATCGTGGGCTGGAATCCCACCAGGTGCATGGATGTTTGTCTCTTGTACAGTGTTTGTGTTGTCATGTAGAGGTCTCTGCGACGGGCCGATCCCTCGTCCAGAGGAGTGCTACTGAATGTGGTGTGTGTTTGAGTGTGATCACATGAAATTAAAAAAACTCTCTACACCTACTGTGAACAAGTAGGTAGAAGAGGGAAGGACTACGGAAAAAACACATAAGTAAATCGATAAATTAACATTGTAACAAATTCGTAGCACAGAGCTGCTCCGCCATAAATTTATACGCGTTATTAAACACTTGTCAAGAATTTTTCTGCTCTTATCAAACCCAAATTTTCGAACCCTTTCAAGACAACCTGCCATTGTATTATACTGTAACCCAATTCCTTGTACACTTTCACTTTATGTTTTGTACTTTTACGCCCACGTCTACCAGGGAGGCTATTAAAGATGTTAGGACCAAAATGTATGAGGTATTTCTGGTCACCTTTAAAGATGTTTGATAATCATGATTTTAAGAGAAACATGTTGCATCACATAAGTGTAAACATGTTACATCACATAAGTGTAAACAGCACAACGTTATTCGCCTTACTCAGCAGAACCTATGCGTTACACAGATAAGGGAGGAGAATGACCGACGACCGCATCTTAAGAATTGACAAAAAATATTTATTTTCCAAAAACATACCACATGTTTCGGCGAATGGAGCCATCATCTGGTTCCTCTTCACAAACGTTTCACAAGGAAAATCGTGTACACAACATGAAAAATGAGAAATAGGATCTCACTATTTGAAAATATATAGGTGCGTGCGTTAACTCTGGTTAATACTAAAACTTGGGTTCAGTTAGCCGAAATATAGGAATGTAAATCTGATAATAAAAGTGCAGTAATATGAATGAATCTTCTTAAAAATATTTTAGTCCATTTAAATATGTACAGTACCCAGTCCGCCGGTTTTAAGGTAGCTGGAAACGTGCTTGTTGCATCTAGTTGGTAGAAGATGCGTGAATAACACCTTTACTTTTTATACGTTGAAATATACGTGTAGATAACGTTTCTGAAATTAGATTACACAAATTACATTTTGAATTAAAAGCCCAAGTCTCAATATTGATCACAGTCAAACTATACACCTACACACTGTGATGTAGTGAGAACTCATTTCTTACTTTTAACATTGTATTCACGATTTTTTCACAACACTTTTATAAAGAGTTCCCCGACGGTGGCTATATAGGCCGAAATATGTGGTACGTTTTTGGCAAATAAATAATTTTTGTCAAAGCTTAAGTTGTGATTGAAGGTCTTTTTCCTCCCTTATCTGTACTCTGTATTACAGTTTAACATCTCTAAAACACCCAGCCGTACATGCTAGAGTATGTTATTTTCTTTAAGAAAGCCGGAGACAATTATGCTGATAGTGCCAAGATGTTAAACCACGAAGATGGAAGGACAGACACACAGAAATTAAATGAAGGAACAAATGCATGGTAGGCAGTAAATATAAGAAGGAAGTAATTAATGGAACAAAGGAACAAAATAAGGCCTAAACGCAAGAAGAGGAAAAAAGAAGACAAGTGTGAGACAAAAAAGAAATACTCGAGATGATTTTAGATTTCAGATGATTAATTAGACTTCTTAATACTTAAGAAACGTCTTTCTCTTGTTTCTAGTCACATTTTCCCAAGGAAATTTTTTTTGATATGCGAGACGTTTTTGTGTCAAGCATTAAAGTGTAATTTAAAGACTGTTATCTCAAACTCGGAAGGACTCTCGTGAGGAACCAACATTGGGCTTACTTTGTCTTTATGTTAAGGATGCAGAATTATTGGTTATATGCACAGATCGTCCCTCATTTTAAGGGAAGACGGTAGGGATCCTATATGCCTATGCAAGCAATATTAAATTGAGCTTAATTTAGGTACAAATTCTGAAGAATGGAAATAATCATTTGAAATTTTTGCTGCCCGCAGTTTATTAACGTGACCAGAATCAGTAAAGAATTAGCTGTTTTCAAGAAATTCATTTTCCATAACATAAATTTGTATTATTTATGTATTTATTTTTACTTTTAAAGTACTTTTTTCATATTCACTTATGCCTACACAGCCTCTTGCTGTGACTACAGTCCCAAATCTGTACCTGCTTGACTATCATGATATTGTCAGGGACGGTGACATTTTCAGGGTTCCATCTCATATACTTCATGAGATAATGGTACCGGAAATTAAGAAAGTGTAGTTTTAAGAAAAAATTTATTTAAAGTTGAGCATCACTCAAAATTATGGTAAATAATGATACAGACTCAAACCTAATGTCTCCCAGCAATATATTCTGGATCATCTGGGCCATCTTGAGTTTCTTTTTTTTCTTTTTTGTGCCCTTTTGTTTCTCCTTGCTTCTCTTTAGTGTTGCTATTTCTGCCTTCCGAATCCTTTACACATCTATCTGCTTCAGAGCATTCACTGGTTTGAGCCAGATCTCATGCCTAACATGTTTAGGACATTCCTTTCTGTTACACCATTATTAAAACATAATAGTGCATTATATATCCCAAACTTGAATGTGTCAAGCCTTATAAAAACAGTTTTGGATATCCCTGTCCAAATAACAGGGTTCATATACTCAGTAGGATTGTGAATTTTCCCATGAAAACATTTCTTCAGAGGATCTACACCAGCATGATCCCTGAACACTGGTGTAATTGCATCCATAACAGCAGCTGGTAATGGATGTTTATGTTCATATGCAACCCCTGAACCGGCACTGATCTTGAATTTACACCAAATGTCACCACCACTTGTGCAAACACCATCCGGGGGTTTCTCATTTGTTAACAACTCACGCAAAAAGACAGCCCACACAGCTCTCTTCATGACCTCCAAATTGTTGACACTCCTCTTGAGGGCTAAACCACAATAATTTTGTAATTTGTCTGTTTCAGACTGAGTGAGGCGACCTTTGCCTCCAACAGGTCTGCTGTCGTGCAATTTTGTTCCTCTCTTTTCTTTCACAAGTCTCCTCACTCGTGCTCCAATTGTTTTCTGTACATGTCCTGCACATTCTGATTCTGTTACAGCTGTGTTGGGATCATAAGGCTTCCCTGCAACCACCCTTTGGTATGATTTGCTGCCCCCATCTCCAAGATACTGTGTGGAACAAATACCTCTACCTCGGGTACGAAGAGAACGATTAAAAATGTTAAGTACACCAGCACCTTCCATTTCACCACTTGCTCCTTCATGGTTCTTTTTACAGTCATGTTGGGAGGTTGGATTGGTGTGACAAATAAAAAAACTGCTCATTATTTCTATACCTCTCTACCTAAAAGTTTCCCTCTGTCAACAGAGGTAGCTGATACAATGTCATTCAAGGAAGTGTGTCCACGTTTTTGCCAGGTACCATCAAAACAAACAGTTATATGTGATGGATCATCTTCCTCATCCTCTGCTACAGTTTCTCTGGCTGCTTGCATCATGAAGGATACACTCACATCAGCCACAGCTGAACCAATAGTCTTATTATAAACACTAAAACTTGTTGCAGACTGGGGAATAATCAGCATTGTACGTAACATTTTACCTGCATGTCTGCCTTTGCCAGTTTACTTAAGCGGTACACTAACTGGATGTTGTTATCATACAACCTGCTCTTGGTAAAGTTTGAATTCATCATATCTTAAGTATGATCACATTTACAGCATTTAATAAGTAAATGACTCACAATACCTCTCCAATTGGATGGATTTTCAAAAAAGAAATATTACCACCACAACGTCTGCGGTTATTGTTTTTGGTATAAAGGCACAAAGCAGGTAGACACTAACTACAATGTTCCCATCATGAGTAAAATTACTTTCACTTTTACAGAAATTGTTCTCACCCACCTTAATTTCAGTATTCACAGAAGTGCCATATATCTTTTTGTTTGATACAGTGAGGTTATGTTTTACACAACTGCTTTCGCCACTTTGCTCAGATAGAGGCTGTCTCTTTTCTGGAACACCTGTGTCCTTGTTAACACATACATACTTATTTCCTCTAAATTTTGGTTTCGATGCAGATTTCTTTGTTCTAGTCATTTTCAAATAAAATCTGAACATATGCCACACACACACACACACACACACACACACACACACACACACACATATCCAAGAAAGAACACCATAACTCGATAGACTATCGATACACATGGCAGGGTGTGAAATATTAGAGACCAACATTTCTCTCGCTATCGAAGGAAGAAATGTCTCCCTAACACTAAAACTCTAGGAATTTCAGCCTTTTATCTGTTGGAGTGCAAAAAGTGGGCGTGTCATTTAAAGGACATAGCCTTAAATAATAATTTATTAAAACTTAATGAGTTGTCGGATTTTAATGAAACTAACGTCAACTGACGCACACAAGAGCGGGGCATTTAAACAAGCTAAAAACTAAAAATCTAATTTTTGAGCCCTCATGACGCTTGTCTCCCTTTATATAGGTTCTCATTTTTCTCCCCGTGATGAGAGATGTTCGCTTTTTAAACAGTTTGTACTTTAACAACCACATTTTAAACACCACCAAGGCCAGGACTGTTTATAACATCATATGCTGATTCATGTTTGCTTTTCAACTTTATTACCCCTCGGCTCCAGATCTGCAATAATTAAGTAATACGGATACTCTTTCATCGCTGTCTTCAGCAATTTATTATTGCGAGGTTTGATTTACGTTCGTATAATTGATACAAACACGAGTACGATATTACAGTAATTCGGCTTAAGAAAATATACGCGAATGAGCCGATATTCACATAACGGCTTCAAGATGGCTGTCATAAACCTAGTTCAAGAATAACAAACAAAGTGCACGTAGCGAACCTTTCCTTAGAAGCTGATAACACCTCATATTCTGCAGGAATTCCAGACGATTTATTACTGTTTTCACAAAAGCTCTCGGCAGCAATCCCGTATCCACTGCCACATTCATACACTCTAAAACCCTTACTGAAGATCCAGTTTAATATTATCCTATCATTTACGCTCTAATATTATGAGTCTTCTCTTCGGTTCAAGTTTTCCGGCAAATGGGTTTTATGTCATCCTCTCTTACGAGAGTTAAAATAAAAACTATCCACAATATGAAGAGAAGATTCAGTTCAGAAAAATTAAAGATGAAAATAAAACTGAATGGAATACTTAAGTGTCATATTGCTTTGGATCACTAGAATGAAATATGTAGCGCAAAAAGTGAAAGTACTTTTGTATCCAGTGCTTTCCGATTTCCCAAGGAACATTGCTTTTGCAAGGCTACGAGGCTTCGCCCGTGTTTCGTTCTGGTAAGAGCAACATATAGATTAATATGAGACTGGAGCATTGGAGGCAAGATATTCAAACTGGAAATTGGGGTACTCCGAGAAAAACCTGTCCCAGTGTCATTTCTTCACCACAAATCTCACATGAAATGACCTGGGATTGAACCCGACCCTCCGCAGTGAGAGGCCGCCGAATAACCGTTTTTTCAACAGCTGCATTATTACGACAGCGTTTCGTAGATTAAATTTGCGTCGTTACTAGCACGATAATCACGAAGTCAGTCCGTCTGTGAGACACAGAGTCATTACAGAATTCAATCTGAGGTAGTCCCCTCGCCATTACATGGATCGGCAATTCTTTATGTGCACCACGACGCCATCAGGTTTCACGCATACGTCGCTGTTGTCATCAGTTGCCTGTTGACATTCCTTATTAATTTTTTAAAGCCTAGCGGTAACTTTACATACCGCCAGGTTTAACATTACAAAATTCCACGTGGTGCCCACATTGCGTTTACGTGTTTTGTGTGGATCTCAGAACAAACAGCAACTTTTGCCTTATCAAATATTAAGAGATTGTTTTGTATAACCGAAGTGGAGAGTGTTTACAGCGCGGTACGAACTGAGTCCTTATATAAAACATTACGGCACTGAGCTTGGGGCGCGGCCAATTAGAATGGAGAACACCAGCCATGACGTGGGGACTTTCTGCGAAGAAGTTCACAGAAGTAAGGCGAGTCTGGCGCTTGTCCATAATTATATCTCAGCTGTGCGTAATTTCAGACTTCCACCGCGAAATAAATGAGATTTGTGCTATTCTGGGATTTTACGCTGTGTAGAGTGGTAATTCCGTACCGACGTTTCGGGACAATCTATCGGTCCCAACTTCAAGGGTCAAGCAGTCTTCTTAGATTCCCTGACCCCTAGCCCCGCCGAAGATATGTTAACCGCAAGAGGTCGCCATTTGTATGTGAACAACTGGCTGTGCAATTCGTTCTCGGAATAAGATCGATCGCCTTCTGTGCCATATTGAATTTGATGTATGGCTGCTTCTTTAGGCCGTCGACCTGATTTGTAATCACGTCCTTCTCTTCAATGTGCAACTAGTTGCAAACCACTCACTAATCTCATACGTCGAGGTTTCTGGGCTAGTTTTATCAAAATTACAAACCACTGTGTTTCCCTTTCGCACAACTTCAATGCACAGAACACAAACCAAGTTTACGTTACCGCTAGAATTCAGCAGCTTGCAGTCAATAACCAGTCCAGTTGCACGTCCGCTTCCTGCGGCCGCTAAAGCCAGACTGATGAGCCATGGTACCCCCAGTGTAATGGAATATGCAGTCAAAGATTCAGCCCGTACCGCGCAGAAAACACACCCCGTATAGGTTATAAAAACCGCCCATCAGTGTTATACAACTAAACAATCGCTGTTTACAATTTAATATGGGCCATCCCGTTGTGCACATATCAATAACTATTACAGGTTCAAAATTATAGGAACAACAATAGCCGTACAGCACAACTTCAAACATGTTTGAGTTGTGCTGTACGGCTATTGTTGTTCCTATAATTTTGGTCATAACGCACAACGGAATGGCATACATTAAAATTATTAAAGGTTCACTGCGTTTACACCTGAAGATGGCCAATTAAGGCAGAAATATCTAGTGTGTTTCATAACATCTAAATATACACACTGAATTGGTGTTGTGCTGTAGGGTTATTTAATCGCTGTTTGTTTTGAGATCCATAGTAAACACCGGAACACGCGCTGTGTATTAAGTAATTTTTAGTGTTAAAACAAGTAACACGTACAGTAAAAACGGGGCCTTAAGAGAAGCATGCACATACCATTTTGTAGTTTCAAACTTTTACTTAATTATTAACCCTTCCAAAGAAGCCCAAATGACCAGCCGGGCTCCACTCTCTGCAATATACAAGATGAGTGTTCAGTTCACGTAGCTACAGCGGCTATTTGGTTGAGCGACAGCAAAACATCCGCAGCGTTGTCCTAGTATTTCGTTCTAGAGTCAGCGTCTACAAACAGAATACGTGAGACTTACCTTTTAAACCACAATTGCGTCTTGCGCATTGTGATGTTTGTGCACAGTGTCAGGCCTCCCGACATCGCACAGTTCATTACAGCCCAACACTGTGTACTGCAAGAAGACATATTTAAAGTACAGATACCCACCATTCAAGCTATAGTAGCTATGGGACTAATGCTGATGCACTCCACATCACAAGAAGAGCCGGGATAGCGTAGTCGGTATAGCGACTGGCAAAAAGTTGGGCAGTTAGGGGTTCGAACCCCGGTGTGGACGAGATTTTAAACGCCAGTTCAGACAGGCTCTGGGGCCCACCTCGACTCCTGTACAATGGATGCCGGGTCTACTTTCGGGGATAAGTCAGCCAGGGCTTGGCGTTAACCTCCCACCCCGTCTATTGCCGAGGCTAAACAAAGAGTAGAGCAATACCTCTATTCACTCTTTGTGTCTTAATGGCACACTATAGGGAGAAACTCAGATCTTTTACCTTTTTATCCAAGAAAGAGAGCAACAGGCCTACATCAAGAGGTTGCCTCTTGTACTTCTTAATTACCAGTGTCTCAGGACAACACCAAATATTTTCCCACCTTCCGTACCTGCGACTGACCATACACTCCCAAACTGTCTGATATAACTGGCATACTTCTTCCTCCGTATCAATTCAGTATGTTCGTCAATGAGTTCAGTCACCGTGAACACGGAGACCTTACTTTCTTCTGAAAGGTCACAGCATTTAACGGCTACACGGTGCAGAACACAAAAGAAGATCGTTATTTGAGATTTCAAACTCATTTGCACGTAAGGGAATGATTATTGCACCTACAATCTACGGTACAGAATGTCACGTAGACGTTACACTAGAGTTTTAATTCTCAAAGCGACTAAATGAAGTTCTCTTTGGGGATGTCAACACTTTGAAGTTATATAAGTAAGCTGCTAAACAGTGTTGCCTAATGACATATGAATCAACTAGCTTCCTTTACCCTCTCACAATTCCTCCTCTAATTTGAGGGGTACAATTGCCTTCAAAAATTAATAAGCTTCTATTCTGCATGCTTGCTCAGACAACTTTCTTCCTTCTTACAGAATTTTTCCTTCCGCACAGAATACATGAATACAGAGATCTCCACTCTCAGTCTCGCTGCTCGTCAGGCCGCATCGAGTCCAGTGAAAACTGAAATTTTCAGTTCCACGTAAAAAAGGGTAACGCTAACGTCTACAGGACTGGAGAGGCCCTTAGATTTCCAGGAGGTTGAGGCCCCCTGATTTCCCGACAGTCGGCACATGATGGTGGTAAGGTTGTCAGCCTTACGCACCGGCGGCCTTTATCGGCCAGGAAATATTCCTGGTACTCATTTCTGTTAGAGGCTGAGTCGAACCCAGGGCCATAGTGCGTCCGGAAGGATTATGTCAATGAAAACTTCCAACGACACCATCGGGAATGGAACCCACGGCATTCCGGCTTGTAGCTCAGTACCTCAACCAACTGCGCCACCGCATGTACCATTCAGTTCCACGCAGAAATATTAAAAACAATAAGGCTCGTACTATTTTAATAATCGGTTCTCTAAACCTTGCAAGATCCTCGCATCTTCCAATAACATTTCACTTTTTACTTGTTAGACTGTGTGCACTTCTGTCTCCATCGCAATCACACTTTACTTGTAATAGGTATAAATCAGCCACTTACACTGAAGAGGCCTCTTTGTTCCAAAACTTACCCATATTTTCCTTTCCCACACTAACAGCACATAAAGTCATCACAATACATCGAAACTCAAACCAAAGCAGTTTTCCCAGATCTTCGCCCAGTAGTCATGACGAACCTTTCCTTTCTAAACTACTTAATAATCAAAAATCTCTCACCTTTATAATTTAAGGAACCTGTATTTTAATGCCGATCCTGTCCCTCCCACCTCATATCTGATATTAAGAATCTGAGGCTAATGTGAGTTACATATGCCTCCCCTAAACCTGGTGATAGCACACTGGGAGAAAAACAAACATGAAACTTGTTTGAGAACAACTCTATGGAGAGGAATGTGCTAACTAGTACGTACGGTATAACCACCCTGGGTTAGTAACAAGCATGGAGATAAATTCTAAAGCTATCACATAAAATCAGTCTCAGGGGATTGCACTGTACCATTGCCAGATTCAATGGTAGACATAACGAAAAAGCGTAGAAGTAAAGATGGGAAATTGTGATTTGTGGGCATTTGTGTTTACAGGTTGTCCTGTAATGAAGAAATTAGTTTCCTTGACTTTGTCGCCATTGTAATCGCACAGTTCTGTCATGGAATTTTCAAGAATTAGGCTTATAATACGAACTCAACAGAACAAGAACGTACAATCAAACATTAAGTTGCTTACGATGTGGGTATTGGGACATCATTATTATAAGTAAAAGCATTTCGTATATAACTTTCATCAGTACAGATTACCAATAAATGATGTCAGTTGTAGTATTAAAATTTCGCAGTGCGGCTATATCTCTTAGTTTACACACACAAAGTCAGATCCATATAAAAACAATTCGATATTTCATGACCTATATTCATGCTATGCCTCACGTATACTGGTTAAATATTTCGTAATTTTAGTTATCAAACGACGGGTTACGTCATATTTCTCACGACCGCCACGTTATTACTTTGCATTCTACAAAGTGAGAAGATAAATATTTTGTAACGTCAAATACTAGGCTCTTAGGAAAGGCCGAATTTCTTCGTACTATGTCGCTTCCTTACGTCACAAAAAGATATAACTTCTTTTTGTTATGATATTAACGGAACTTATAGACGCTTACACACAAAAAGGAAACGGAGGGAACACACACACACACACACACATACACACACACACACACGCACGCACACACAGCACATGAAAATATCAGCGCCTACACATATATAGATTTTTCATTGACATTATCCTTTCGGCCGCAATGTGACCCTGGGGTCGACTCAGCCTCTAACAGAAATGAGTAGCAGGAATATTTCCTGGAGGGCAAAGGTGGCCGGTGCTTAGGACTGACAACCTTACCACCTTCATGTGCCGACTGTCTTGCAATCTGGGAGCGCAAACTCCCTGGAAACTTCAGGGCCTGTCCAGTCCTGTAGAGTGACTGCTTTACCTTTACACACACATAAATATATGTACACACACATAAATATATGTACACATACATAAATATATGAACACACACATAAATATATGAACACACACATAAATATATGTACACACACATAAATATATGTACACATACATAAATATATGTACACATACATAAATATATGTACACACACATAAATATATGAACACACACATAAATATATGTACACACACAAATATATGTACACATACATAAATATATGAACACACACATAAATATATGTACACACACATAAATATATGTACACACATAAATATATGTACACACACATAAATATATGTACACATACATAAATATATGTACACACATAAATATATGTACACACACATAAATATATGTACACATACATAAATATATGTACACACACATAAATATATGTACACACACATAAGTATATGTATACATACATAAATATATGTACACACACATAAATGTATGTACACATACATAAATATATGTACACATACATAAATATATGTGAGCTACAAACGCATAAAAGCAAAACAGGGTGCATTCTAGCATACAGAGACATACCCGTACCCGCCGCCACATGGGACCTTACACAGTAACACACTAGGGCATGATCTGACATTATTCGTATAAGCACACAGGAAAATGACAGTGTGCATACGCACACAAAGAGGACATGACAGACTGTATAGTATCATACAGAAAGACAGAGACATGACAACACACACACTTGAACATAAAAACCTGACAGTTTACATACTCGCACATAGAACAAACAGCACTTCAGTAGATTTCCCGGGACGTCTTCTTTCTTCTGGGATATGACGCCGCGTCACTGGGCCATTGGTGACCGATCTTTCGAGACATAGTATTGGTTTCATTTTCAAGGGCGTAATGTTCACGGAACATTTGACCCTCGAAGTTGACACCACTCGACTGTCTCGAAAAGACGGTAACAAATCATCCGGTGACGTTGCACCTTGTGCCACATGAACGAAGACCTCAACTGTAGAGTTGCGAACGCTTCAAGCCACGCACAGAACTCACGAGCCCGAAAAGCTTCTCTCTCGGTTTCCTCCCATCCCAGCGCAGTATGTGTGTGCATGACAAAGAACCTGTTCCGCCATTCTGTTGTCGCATGGTCTTCGAGAAAGTGCTTCAGCAACCGGAAGTCAAGCTAAGAGCATTTCATGTTGACTTACTCGAGTCCCGGAGATAAAAATTGGGGGGAGATGAAAATGGCGATGGGTTTGTGGATTTTAGTGGATCTCACGTTGTGTTCGGAGGCCTTATATCCGGAGCCACACTCTTGCAGACTTTGGAGAAATGTTTCCTAAATCCTTCTTAAACGTGATCTGTTTGTTGCAGAAGGGAAGACTCAATTTATAAATAATAAACTGGAAGTACAGTTACTAGGCTCATAGTTACATACATTCGTAAACCAATTTAAAAATGCAGAGTCCTTTTGACAATGGTAAGTGGGCCCCACTCACCACAGCATGGCGTGTCCTCAGGTTGCGGATGGAGGAACGGTACCCAGTATGGAGTGCAACTGTGCATATAATGAATAAGCAGTCTCGGACAGCTGACAAGGGGTTGTACTCCAGTTGTGGGTTTGGGCGGGGTGTTAACAACTCACCATAAAATTTACCATGTTACGAACCATTCACTGATGTCTCGTAGCGGGCTGTTGTGAATGTGGTAATGAAATATTGGTTCCATGAAATGCGGGGAATTTCTTAACTAGCTGAAGACCTGTTGGCTTTTCAAGAAAGACTGAGTTCCATAGAGTTAGTTAGCGTCTTTTTGAAAGTGTACAGTCGATCGTCTGGTGAAGAACTTTTCAGATGTTATGGCCTTAGAATTCTTGTTGTAATGTTGAAAATAAATCATAACTGGGTCTCATCCTCAGCCAGTTTAGCCCAGGTCTCTTGTTCGTACCCTATTTCTTCAGGGTCCATTTAACCTTTAGAAGCTTACTGGTTACTAGGGCCGGGTGTAACATCGAAAACCTTGCCTTTGATACACAAAGTTTCTTTGTTGCATATGACTGTTATAATTACCAACCATTAGGCCTACTTCCCTGCACCGGAATCACCAACTGGTCTTCCTAACTGAAGCAGACTGGGTTCCCAGTGAGGTATGAACGGAATCTTTCATCTATCATAAAATAATTTGAGTCTTCAAATGTTTTTTTATAGTTATTTCAAAGGTCCTTCTCCTTTCCGAGTTGCTGTATAAGCGTACATTCACAGAATTCCACTTACCTTCTGCATCCCAGCAGCATTAGGTAAAAAGTTAAGGCGCTTTCATCATATAATCGTCTCTATCCTCTCCCCCTCCTCCTACCTCCTCCCTCTCTCGTCCGTCAATATATTCTTCTCAGTATTTTACCCTCATACATAGGCAGCCTGTGTTCCTGTCTCAGCAAGATAAATATTAACCTCAAATTAAAGCTAAATCTTTGTTTTATACAAAGTAGAAAGAGGTAAGAGGCAGTCTTCCTTCAAGTTGTCCAGTACAAATGAGATGTGGCTTCTTATATTGATGCTAAACGTCTTCCATATAGGGTACTACATGAGGAATCGTCAAGCCGTTAATCTTGCCGTACTTATGGATTCGGTTTTCAATTAAACTCCCTGAATTATACTTTGTCCAAAGTATTGATACGCTTGACATTGCCAATGTGAAGATGAAGTAACAGTTTAGGTCATACGATGTAAATAAACCACTGGTGGGACAAGGTGGAACTTGAAAGAAAGTGTTTAATTCCTCTTATATAATTCCACCTTCTGATTTCATTTTCTGCAAAACGTCTGCAAGGCCGTTGGTTTGATCTGTTCAGAGCAACTGTACTGTTTTTATTTGGAACACGAAGTCTGGTCAAGTGAATGACGCACGTGCACAACATTCAACTACTGAAAGTACAGTCACTAGCGCACAATTGCCCGACATGCTATTTACCAAGGGACCATTAAGACAGGAACAGCAGAAAGTAAGGCATATAAAGGAACGTCTCCCAAGAGCTGGGTGGTCCACAGAATGGAAGCAATTATCACAGCAAGACTTTCTTAGGGCACGTTTCCAGGAATTAGTACTATATATTTGTCAGTTAATAGTGTTTTCTTTCTTTGGCTTAGAGCGTGTTTAAAATACGAACTATAAAATAGGTACTGATATTTTGATACACAAAAGCTAAAATACACTAAGGAATCAAAAATGATCAAATAAAATTACAGGAATAAAATAACTAATACAAAATATGTAAAAAGTGGAGGGTGGTATATACAATGTGAGGCAATCCCTGGACAGGCCCTGAGAGTTCCAGCAGGTTGAGACTTCCAGATTTCCAGACAGTTGGCACATGAAGGAGGTAAGGTAGTCACCCTAAACACCGGCCGCCTTTACCCCCCAAGAAATATTTCTGGTGTTCATTTCTGCTAGAAGCTAGGTCAACCCCAGGGCCATAGTGCGTCCGGAAGGATTAAGTCAATAAAAAATCCGAATGAACCCATCGGGAATCAATCCCGCGACCTTCCGGCTTAAAGCGCTGGGCCTCAACCAACTGCGCCACCGCGCGCCTCAGTATATATAATCTCAGCTTTAGTCTTCAAAAGAAATTATCATTAGATCAAACAATTACATATAGGACTACTTATAACTACACTTGTACTTTTGCACGTAACTTCTCATTTACATCAACTGTTTCAAATGTAACAAATATTTAGACTCTGTAACAATATATCGGCTAAATTAACTTCTACGTTTCACAGAACTTCGCCGTTTCAGATTTTTCCCGTTGTGTAGAATATTTATACATAATGCATACAGTGCTTTAATTACGCATAAACCATGTAAAGGGGTAGGCAATATTAAAGAGACTCTTGTAGGAGCTGACTGAAGGGATGTGAATGCGACTTTAATGTGGTGATGGCATTACAATTTAGTTCCCATGAGACATTACATTTACAAAACAACTGAACAATCTGGACAGGATGAGAGATTTTACCATAGAGTGACACCGTGCAAATCCCGCAGGTGGCTACCAATATTTCGGAGTGAACTACCGCCCCCGCATTCAAGGTATAACTTATGTGTACTGTCTAACAAAATAACTAATTCCATGGAGCAGATGATAAGAGTTCCTCAGCTAGTCAAGAAATTCCTCGCATTGTATGGAACACGAAGGTTCGTCCGCATTGAAGACAGCCCGCCATCTATTCGTATCCTAAGCCAGATCTATGTAGTACACAAATTTCCAAAGGAATTCTTTAATATCCAGTGTAATATTATCCTCCCGTCTATGTCTAAGTCTTCCAAGTGGTCTCTTTCCTTCAGATTTTCCCCACCTAAGCCCTGCACTCACCTCTCCTCAACCTCTTAAGTGCCACATGCCCCGCCCTTCTCATTATCCTTGATTTTATCACCCGACCAATATTTGGCCAGGAGTACAATTTATAAACCTCGTCATTATGCTGTTTCCCATATTCTTCTGCTACATCGTCTCTCTTTGGCCTAAATACCTTCCTCACAAACATGTTTTCAAGCACACTTGGCCCTCAATTTGACAGACCCATATTTACACCCATATGAAAACACCTAATGTTACAATATTACTTCTATTATTTAAACTTAGCTATTCTGAAGCAGGAGGCAGCTGGCCCCCCTGAAATGCTGATAACTACCATCAAGTTATGAAAGTTTCAGCCTTTCTGCGGTCAGCAACGCCACTTCCAGCACCATTCAAAAAGCCCAACGTAACATGTCGGCATTTATCAGTACACGGATAAGCTGAAGAAGGGAGAGACATTTGAAGCATTGCGAGTGACAGGACAAGAAGTGGAATGAAGGAAAATAAAAAAACGACGGAACCAAGCAAATAAATTTTGTTGCCCTCGGGTGGATGCAGACTGAGTCTGACTGTACCGATGCGCTGAATGTCTCCGGAACACAGTTCTGCTTCCTACGGGACATTCATTTCTACGACCGATCAGAGATAGGAATCCCGGAAAGCATTTCATGTAGCTTTAAATTGTGACTATGACAGAACTGAATACAGTTATTCTGGTAGACACTTTTTCCTTGCGTCACCATAAAGGGAGAAAAGCCATGAAGTTGGAAAAACATTTAAGACTCCTACCTGTTCGGGGACAAAAGTATTTTAGCGTATGACTAAGTGTGACCTTACACTCATGCTGCAACACTGCCCGAACTAAATTCTATACCAAAGGAGTTGCTTCCGTTTTCTTATAAATTTTATTCTCTGAGTAGCAAAGAAGGGATCGCAGCACGCTTTATGAAATTCATGGGCTGAAACTCCGGATTTATGGTGAGCCTACAAACCTCGAGAGGTGTTAAAAGGATGCGAGGTTTCCTAACTCAAAGTAATCAGGAACATTTTTCTTTCATTCCTTATCTTAACTGTATGAACACTTTGCTATTACTACATTCGTAAAAAGAGTCCCTATCTTCTTGGATTCCGACTACTCATCAGCGTGTTTAGAACAGCTGAACACCTGTCCCTGTGTTGAGCCAGATGGGTCCAGAACACCTTCACAACATATTTGTCTAAGAAAATTAATATTATCAAACCGTCTTCGCCTAAGACAACAACAGTCTCCTCTCTTTGGGATTTTCGATCAAAATTTTGTGCGCACTGTTAAATTTCTTCTACCTTACAAAGTTTATCTCCGTCTCTCTAATTCATTAATTGGTCTCACAGAATTAAGCGAATATTTCCTCTGATTTGTGATAAGTTTTAGTGTGAGAAATATGAAATTAATACATATACATAAGCACCTAGGATCCTTGTGCTGCTGCTGATGCTACTACGACTACTACTACTACCACCACCACCACCACCACCACTGATGATGATGATGATAATAATAACAATAATAATAGAGCCACCACCACATTTATAATTCTCTCTCCTGTAAGTTGGGTTCTCTAAACACACTAATTAATGAATCATAAAATACACTCTACACAGTACGTGGTAACATCAAGGCAATACATTCTGTACTCTACAGTTCGAGAAAATTAAGTTGCCAGGAACTTGCATGTTTGTCATTAAGCATTCCTCTTCACTTTTCACGGCTTTTCAAGACAGATTTAACGTAACTTTTAGTCAAGTCATCTTGCTCGTTTTACACGTAGTCCTTCATTTCTCTCCGTACAAACCAACCCGCTTTACCACAGGCTTTAAGATAAATTTCAATATACCGTAAGATTTCAGCCTCAAACTCGCAGGTCATTTATTTTTATCATATTATCCAATACACACGCAAATTTAAAATATGTCAGATTATACTTCTCTTTGGTTGAGGCGCTGCACTACAAACCGGAAGGTCGCGGGTTCGATTCCCGATGGTATCAATGGAATTTTTCATTGACATAACCCTTTCGGTCGCACTATGGCCCTGAGGTCGGCTTAGCCTCTAACAGAAATGAGTACCAGGAATATTTCCTGGGGGTAAAGGCGGCCGGTGCGTATAGCTGACCTTACCACCTTCACGTGCCAAGTATCTAACAATCTGGGAGCCTCAACCTCCTGGAAACCTAAGGGCCTGTCCAGGCCTGTAATGTGATCGCTTTACCCTTTCTTTACACTACTATGTGATGTGACATCATGTAGTGTGACACAAAGCATCAACGCTTAAGAGGAACCTATGAACTCAGTCTTGAGGATATGTGAAGCCCCTTCCGAAGACAATATCTTCACAGTCACTGTCGCGGGAACTCTAATTAATTTCATCAGACATATTTCCAGTAAACCCACACAGATGTTCGTATGATAAGCGGCTTAAGAAAAACGCCTTTAGAAGCATTAATGCAATCAGTTTAACGAAACATATTTGTCGATTTGCCTCTAAGTTCTTTCATTTCTTTCCTGTAAAGTTATTCGTTTCTTCGCTGATTTAAAACACAAATTTTAAATTTCATTGGAGGTTATAGGAACTCCCTTAGATTCTTATAGAATCTTACATGATGTTACTACTGTAACAGAATGAAATGCGCGACAGAATGGGATAAAGTGCCCACATTTGGATACACAGACCCCAAAACTGTAACTCAGGAAACATAAAAGTAAATGTGATCCACACAGTAGGAAGCATCTCTTTGCTCACGTAAGATTTTTCAGTATGTGTGTTACGGCGTATAAGAGGGGTAATCAGACCAAACTGCAGGGAAACTTTCCAGGAAACTGGCTGAAATTGGGACGATCGTGCGATAGGAAGGAAAAACATTTGTTGAATAAGAACACCAAACGCCCGAATACAGCCGCCATTTCACATATCGTTGCAAACACAGATAGCAGACAGCAGGTTCTTAACAGAATCCAATAAAACCACTGATGCTGGTACATCTGGCAACACACCGCACATCCACCGGAGGTGCAGACCTGCTCCGCTTCTTCGGATCTGTTTTCACACACTCAGCATCCTTATAACCGAAAAGCAAGCTCAAGCAGTAAAGATTCTGATTTGTATTCAGAAGGAATCACGTTCGAAATTCAACTGCAACTTTGGCAGCCTCGTTGAGAAATTCGTGCTTTTCCTCAGTCCCAACAGGCAAGCTCCGGCCTTACTTACCTCAGCATTACAGATAGCAGTTTTAAAGACGGTAAGGCATATGCGAGAAATGCATTAAGATAATCAAAAAATAATGAAGCCGATCTAATTTTTGAGCTAATTTTTTAAATACAGTGGTTAGACAGTCTTGTCTCCGGTCCTGTCACGGCACTCTTTGCTTACTCAGGCATATTTGTTATAAGAAATTGCATCACAATTAACTCGAGGAATGTGTATGATAAAAAAAAGGCAGACAAAGAGAGACAGGGAACTCTGTAAAAGAACGTGGACACCAGTTAATCTAATATTAAATAATCTTGTATTACAAGTAAAAGTTAAAGCAATCCCATTACTGGCCTGGATAGGCCCTGAGGTTTTCAGGAAGTTGAGGCTACCAGAATTTCTAGACAATCGGCACATAAAAGTGGCAAGGTTGTCATCCCTAAGCACCGGCCGCCTTTACTCCCCAGGAAATATTCCTGGTACTTATTTCTGTTACAGGCTGAGTCGACCCTAGTGCCATACTGCGGCCGGAAGGATTAGGTCAGTGGAGATTTCCAACGACACCATCGGGAATCGAACCCGCGACCTTCCGGCTTGTAGCGCAATGCCTTGCCCTGAATCGAGATCCGTCCAGTTGGAGGACCGTGCGTGAATCCCAGTATCAATAGAGTCCTTCGAAATTTTTAATTAAAACACAACGTGTTCTTGTCCCGAAACTCTTACTGATCTCGCTTCTAATTTCCAACATTTCACACAAGTAAGCAAAGTTTTATTATGCACCTAAATCAGAAATTCGGCCATTTTCTGCATCTTCCGAGTGTACTCCGTTTCTGATAAATGGCCAGTAATATTTTGTGATGGCTGTACAAGGTTCTTGTCGTAACGGGTCTTAGAAATGTTCTCTTGTACTTCTAAAGCTCGATTCCGGCTCCCCAAATTTCCCATTTGAGTGGGCTAAACTTACTAACTCTGTTGGAATCTGGACTGTGCTCCAACTTCAGCTGATAAGCAAGCATGGCACGTCCTGTCCTTTGGAGAAGCTAGGGTGCAAATCTCGCAGACATCTTCGTTTGATCGTATATGAGATATGTACCAGAAAATTGTCTTCATGCATTATTCTGTGGCCTCTTAGCTTAAAAGAAAATAGAGTGCTTTAGATATACTTTATTTTCTGTCTAGATCAACCACCAAAATCAGTACAAGGAATAATGTAGGATACGGTATCGCCTGACACTTCTTCTGTGAAGAGATTACTTGGTTTCAAAGTATGCCATCTACTACGTAATTTATTACAATATACACAATCTTCGCCGATTTTCGAAGTAAAAACAACTGCTTTCCTGAATAAAATCCGATTTATTCTTTGAATTCCGAAGTTGTTCATTCAATTCCAGAGTTCTTCATTAGGAAATGTTTACTTTTACCTTAACATGCCTACAGAATTACTGTATTTCATTATAGATTGCATTTCTAATCAGTTAAAAATTCGTAACACTATACTTAATATTAGTATAGATACTTGATCTACTGTCATACTAACATGTAATATATTTTTAAAATTTTTAAAATTCGATTAGTTTTAATATTTAGATTTTAGTATTCACTTTTAATATCCAATTTTAATAACTTAATCTGATTATGTAACAATACAAGTCTCCACCCTACAAAACTAGAAGTGATTTGCAAGACAGATGTTTGGTGACAGACTTTTATTTATATATTTTCTACTTTATAGGTACTAACGTATTATTTTTAAATTAAACTACACAAAATAACTACTGCTCCAAATAATTAATGTGTGTTTACCATTCTTTGACATGCTGTACGCTGCAAACATCTGTAACAAGTGATTCACTGATGATGGCTACGACGGTTAGCCGAAACATGTGGGAGTGAAAAGGAATTATTGTGCAATAGTTGGTAATAATAATAAAAATTTATCGTAATACTATATTTTCTGCATTCATTGTGCACCCAGATCTTCAGCTGTAATAAAATGTAACATACACAAAACAAATGATTTTGAAGTCTGAAACAAAACTTGGCAAATGCGAACGAAGGATTTTATAGCAGGAAACAAGAAGCAAAAAGTGGCAATGAATGAAATTGGTACGACAAATCGAAACTGGTTCTGCATTTTAAGGATCGGTTTTATAACCCACTTCAGTTCCAAGTCGGAATGTTCTTATATGTCTCCGGGTTTGGGAAATTTAACAAACACCACTTTGAATACATAGAAGAGGAAGAAGTCGTAATTCTCGTAAAAGGTGCGGTCGTACTTGGATGAGGTCACCTTTCTTCTCTTTCCGACGTACGTATAAAGTATCCTAACTTATTTTAAGATAACTCCTCGGTAGAGCAGATGTTTTACATCTGAAATATAACAGGTCTTTTTTGTCAACAACATTTCCAACATTCCGGTTTCCAAACAAACGTAATGTATCCAGGGCATTAAAAGTATTTTCCTAAAGCGGCACGGAAACAAGTTACTGTGTTTCTTTAAATTACTACGCTCGTAGATGAAAGACAGTGCAAAATGATATTTGTGACTTAATATTTTTTACCCTATAAATTTTTGCGAGAATGATACGAATTTGGTAGTGAGTGAAAAACTTTGTCTCTGTCCATATGTCGTAGTCCCTTCTGCACCATCCAAATATCTACTACTTTGTTAACTGATTGCATTAAACATTTCCACAGTATGTACTTAATTAGCCAAGATGAACGTATATACAATGTGTCTGAAGGAGAATATGCCATACTTCGTGAAAACGTTCCTTACGTCAAAACGCAGAAATTTACCCTAAAACACTTATATCCAAATTTGAAAGGATACAGAAATACTGACATAAGAAAACTGAGGTCTTCTTGCGATTCTGTACACTGTACCCGTTTAGCGTAATGCGTTACTCATGTACTTGCTCAGGTACGTCCTTGTGCCCACAGCCAAGCCTAGCCACACGGCAGTGCGTGTGCTATCTAAAGTACTTGGACTTTTCAGAACAATTTTTATGAAAGTTGTGAGAACTTTTGTTACTTAATCCATGTGTTTATGTCACGCATATGTTAATTAGGTATTAAGTATAAGTGGTAAGGTTGGAGGAAATACAAATTTCCCCATTTTCAATATGTATTTCGTAACAAAGAATGTATAAAAGTTCTCATTCTTTAAAAACTTATCTCCGTAACCCTTCAGACTCGGATATAGGTATTTTCAGCTATATCGATGCAATTGAACCGAGGGAATATTCTCTCGAAGTATGGAAGGGTCCTCCTGAAACACACTGCGCACCGTCCAATTTACGACAAGGACATAGGGTATGTTCGTAAAAACACCGACGTAAAAGCTCAATCTCCGTCAGTAAAGTGGGCGTAATGCTGTTTCAAGGTTCTGTCCAGTACTTTAATTACAGGGAGTGAAGATAACTAAGTCTTAATCAGTCTATCCGGCCTGCGCGCTGAAAAGAGAAACCGCAGCCTCCAGCGTATGAAGCGCCACAATGGTAGCCACTGTAGGGATATTCTGTATCGGTTGAAATTTATGATTTAATTAACCTTTTTCGGTTGTAAGTACTGTAGAAGGCTGCTGGACAAGATAAGTGCAAGCATTCTATTTTATTACTGGTTTGTCAAGCTGACTTAACAACTTAACACACAGTGCGCAGGAGTTTTAAAGTGTTTTACTTCACGCTTCTTTTCACTGCTAAGATATTATAGCGTCGACTGAAAATGAATAATATGTGAGTACTGTAGAATCCCGATTATCTGAGGTAATGTGGACCGAGGGAACCTCGGATAATCAAGATCTCGGCTAACACGGAAGGTTTGGTAAATTATTATGAAACAACCTGGACTTGAGTATATTAACATGATGATGTACACTCTACTTTCAGGTTATACCTAAAACTACAAAAATTAAAAATATAGTACTACATATAAAAATTACAAGTCATAGACAAAAAAATGTACACTTAGTCGTTAGTACTGAGCTACGTACTCTTGTGTTTGATGATAAAGCATACACAACTTTTCTACATTTCACCTCGGATAATGTGGAACCTCGGTTAAACGAGTTGCGGTTAATCGGAACTATACTGTGTAGAGAATTGGTGAAGTGGTCGGTGTTCTGAGAGGAAAACTTGTCCCAGTGCCACTTCGTCCAACACAAATCCCACACGGAGAGCGCTGGCTGGTTACAGAATTAAACTTGCATGTAAATGCAACAGAAAAAACTAATTAAGGCATTGTAAAGAAATGTGCCTAAAAGCGGAAAAAAGTATGATATATTTGGGATAATCAGAAGATAAGCACTGTCTAATTTAACCTACATTCCGAAGCGAACACAAAGTCAGTCACTTAAAATTGTTAATGTGTTATACTGAACGTGTAGACAGTATTAAAGCATTCTAAAAGTAACCTTTCCTCCTCCTCCTAGTCATTTAATTTCACACATCTTATTTCACATCATAAGGCTTCCTTCTTAAAGAATGACACTTATAATTGTTTCGCAGTTTATATAACTTACGTTCTGTTCACAAACAACCAAAAAGGCTTTAACAATTCTTTCGTAACATTGTAACAAAAAGAATAGCAAGTTGATATTATTATGGGACAAAACGTTACGACTGTCAGGTTTCCGGATATTTAATGAAAAGTTTATGTCTGCTAATGGACCGAGAGAGTGAACAAGTGGAACTGCTATTATGTTTTACGGATTCACAAAGAGAATACAAACTTTATTCCCACATTATCTTCCGTAAACATGAACAATTTATGTACATCCGCACTGCCATCCACAAAGCAAATGGGCCTCACTCACTGGAATGCACTCAGAGTGCAGAAATGGAGTAGACATGTAGTAGAACTTGCGTGCATGTCTATCACAGAATAATCATGATGATGAAATAAATACCTTTAAATAATTTGCAATTAAAATATGAATTTCTATTAATTTAAAAATTTCACTGAAACCCTAAAAGGTAACCACGTAAACAAGCAGGACCCTCAATTTGAAAATCACTGCTTCTAAATCACTTCAATGATGATGTCACCCTATAAGCTGATAGATGGAAACGCGAGTATGTGGTCAAATTCGCAATTTAAATTACAAGAAATTTACAGAAGGAAATTTTCATGAAGGTGTTTAACCTTTTAAAGCCTAGCGGTAACTTTACATACGACCAGGTTTAACACTAAAAAATTCTACGTGGTGCCCACATTGCGTTTATGTGTTTTGTACGGATCTCAGAACAAACAGCAACTTTTGCCTTATAAAACATTAAGAGACTGGTTTTTTATAACCGAAGTGGAGTGTTTACAGCGCGGTACGCACTGAGTCCTTATATAAAACAGATACGCTTCGTCTTTAAAGGGTTAATGAAACACACACACATCAAATCCAGCTTTTCAGAAAAAACCTTAAAATGTTATGTGAAAATATATATATATATTGAATACACAAAGTGTGCCGTAAAGCCCGTAGAGTAAAGTTTATCCAAGAGATGGGAAAAATGACTGTATAAATGTTGGTCAATAACAGTTTAAATTTTCTCGACTCTTGGCTTAAAACCTTTCAATATTACTGATCAATGCCACGTGCACAACCGTCATGTCAGTAACGCCGTCAAGCCTAATAACTTCCATCAGTTTGCGCTCCATTAAGCAGTACAAAAATGGTGCCAACTGCAAAACTTTGCTCTCTATTAGTGCTTGAACACGCGTTACGACTGTCATAAGCATTTACTGCATCGTAACTAAATGACGGTCTCTGTTGGAAAACTAACTCTTACGATAAAAATTACGAATTCAAAAAACAAGTGTTGCCTAGAGGTCAACTAGAACACCCTGAATACGAGATAAACTGAGTGCCTCTAATAGTGTTAAGGTTTTCTTTATTGAACTCTGTGTATTTTCCTAATTCAGATATGCAGGTACATGAAAATTCGTGCTGCTTCAGTGAGCAATTAAAAAAAGCAGAACTAATCTGCTCCAGCACCCTGTAAAGCTCGATGAGGAGGAGGAGGAGGAGGACGACGACGATTATTATTATTATTATTATTATTATTATTAATGTGGTAACACTACTGTAAAATATTTAATGGAAATATTAACAGCGAAGGTGATAATTTTCACAGAACAACAAGATTATAGTAGTAACAGTAAAACAAACTTTAAATACTTCGATATATTTATTCCAAATCTGAACACGTAATTTGCATTGCGTCATGACTTTACAGGAAACAGTAATAGCCACAGGTGATATAGCTATTTATAAACCAACATTGCAAAGGCTGTACATAGACATCACCAAGGCGGCCTTTATTCGAAAATATCACATCCTTTCACGGTACACGATTGAATGTGAGAGAAGCAAGGCCTTCCCTGCGCCGATTTTCACCGAACTGACAGTCACCCAGCAAAGTTCTGTGGATCTGCCCTACAAATTCTTTTATTGAAATCGTACAAAGCCGTTGAAAAGGCGGGCGAAATTTCATTTACACTCTTATATGAACTGTGACTTCCACCACACCGATTTACACGAAGCCCATAATTGCTAAACGGCATGAGACAGTTATCTTCTGCACAGAATTTCTGCGTTCTCGGAAAGCTTTTGGGTTTTTATTCGCGTCTTCTGCCCTCTAAGATTGCGTTCTTTTCCTTTTGTATGTATCCCTCTTAAAACAAAGAACAAAAACTATGTAAGTATTTTGTTTTATCAAATTCATAAAAACGTTAACACAACGCTTTAAAATACAGTTAAAGGATAGAAATTCCAATTTTAATGTGTCCCATGTCCGTGCACTGTATCATATAAAATAATATTCACCAACCAATGCACCGCGCGCGGATAGTACGAGGTACCTCACAACGGAGGATGAAAGCAAAGGCACATTCTAACTTAACTGTATAAGTGCAGCCAACAGTGTAACGGATTATTCTCCCTGATGATGACGCAGCTGGGTCGAAACATGTAGGAGGTCTTTCCGAATAAAAGTTGTATGTATTTTGGTGCAATAGTTGGTGAATATTATTTTATAGAAATTCCAATATTTATCAAAACGGGGTTCTTCACACGATTTTGTGCAATGAACTAGGGTCGGTAACAAAGTTTAGTATCACTGCTCTTCTACCAATAATGGGCTTCGCCCTCAGAAAAGTCTGAAAAGTTATTAGAAGGATAATTATTAGAGTCCACAGTAAATAAGCTCGGAACAGAGCATGGATACATTTAACAAACCGTAGCTTACGCCATGCAGTTTATTAAAACTTCTGTATCTTTTGTTGCTTGTGTATAGTGCGCGCGCGCGTGTGTGTGTGCGTGTAAGTCTACTTGTATTTCTTGTCGTCTTCTCAGGACAGGCGCACACCCACAATTTTTCCTTTGGGGGAGGGGGGAAGGGATGGTGCTTACCCTGAGGCTGTATATAATTTATGTTAGATTTTAAAAATTATGTTATAAAAATCATGTAAGTACGACATAACACTGCCTGCAGCTGCATTTATATATTTACGTATATAACTGCGTGTTCCGTGACTCAATCACAGTATCATATCCTCATGTTTTTTTAATTCTATTAATTTATTTTTCAAAACTATAATGTGCTAGTCATCAGCCGATTTCTGTGGCGGATTTCGGCCGAAGGGGAAATCGCATAAAACTTTTGATATCATAACATATACAAAAGCTGGTTTTTTTTAAATTTCAGTTTTGGGGGGTTTGAGGGAGCTGCAGCCCGGCAGGGCGCCCCCCCCCCCCCCCGGTCGTGTGCATCCTTGTCGCAGGATAATATCCGCAGAGAGTTACAACTGTCGGTCACGTGACATTCCTGCGATTAAGGCAGACTGTACTGCTAGCCGCAGGTAACAGTCACTGTACGGTCGGTGTCCCGTCGATCCCCGACAGTACTATCCAACATGCGGCCGGCGGGCCACATGCAGCCTTCGAGGGAAATACTGACGGCCCCAAGTCACCTGAATTGTTTCAATAACACCATTTAACAAACATTATAGGATATAACAGGTCTACGAAACATAATATGGCAACTTTAATAAGCATCAATAAAACAAACTCCCTGTACGTAAATAAAGGCGTTCCAATTAATTCAATCCCCTTCCCTCGTCTTCCGATATATGTATACACAAGTGCGGCCCTCGGGCGAGTCCTTAAGAGTTATGTGGCCCTCCAGTGGCTTGAAGCTGGCCGGCCCTGCCATATGATATTGTGTTGCCTTTATTCTCCAAATGGTCGTACTCCATTACCAGTAGGTTGTACATTGCACTGTCTGTTTACACTACAAACATCAACAAATTCTAGGAATCCGGCCGAAGATACAGTCGTGCTATATCCATGCCCGTCTTTAAAACAGTTAAGTTTATCATAGTTCACGGCAATTGCACTAAATAAGAAGGTGAGTAAAATTAAACAAATCAAAGAGCACAAATACATTTCGTGGTTAGTCTACTATCAGCTTCACTGACAAAACAAAATGCAGATAAAAAGGAGTGCTTATTGCATAATTTAATAGTAGCTGTACGTGTGTACTGGTTGTATTCAGCACAAAAACACTTCAAGCAGACCAAAAATGTACACTGCACAGTAGTGACAATTTGTGTTTACGTGCGATGAATAAAATATGTAACTTAGAATCCCCACTGCAGTCACTGCGACGTCAACTGAGGTTCAGCTAGTGACAGATTTTTGCATACTTCTTTCGCCTGCCGCAACACGAAGGGTTTTAGTTTGTTTATTCAGATTTATTTCAACTGAAGCAAGACAACAATATACGTTGTGGCAGTCCCAGCGATGCTGCATAAAAGATTTAAGTTCAGTTCAAAAAATCCGAAAGCTGTGAACTTAGTATCGATATTCCACATTTGCTGCGAGAACAACTGAAGTTCAGCATTCATATCGGAACTGACAGGTGCCTGCGATAGTAATTTCTGAACAACTGTTGAAGTTCGAGATGCCTCAGCACTGGCCGCATGGCAGGTCCCAGCGATGGACATAACCTTGATGATGCAAGTGCAAGAAACGCAGAAATTCATCAGAACCCTGACGCATGACTCTTCCTCGTTACAGTCAGCCACGCTGGGATCAATTTCAGCATCCAGAGCAAGGAAAGTGAACATGACAAAGGACATGAAGGCATACGATATAATCAGAAGGATCTGGAGTCCATAATCTGAATTTATCATCTGAATTACATCGCATAATATCGCGTGTGTCTGACGCAAAGAACGAATGTAATGTCTGTCGTGGTAAAATACTTGACGCCTGAGTTTGTTAACGGATAAAAATAAAGTTTTAGGATGTTTTACACTAGGAGGGTCACCTACGAAAATTACTGAATCTGCTGCATTTACCTTGTTGGAAATGTCTAACATCGAAGCAAGGGTCTCCAGACCGTTTTCTTCACAGTTAACCCTAAGGATTGCTGAAAGACGCTCATTTAATGTACTGAACCTGTTCTTTAAAATCAAGACAGTAACAAGGCTCTGAACGATCATAAATGTAGCTATAAAGCTTCCAACAATACCTCCTGACATTCTCAACAAGGTGATGAAATCAGTTCTTCTTCCGTTCATGTCACATAGTGTTACAAAGCAAGAAGAAACAAGCACTGCTGTTATACCTATGATCAACAACAGTCTCGTTTTCGTGTTAGATGACTTTCCAAGTAAAACTGTGTCTGCCAAAGCAATTCTGGAGCAGAAAATTCTGAGACTTCTACGGTGGCTGAGGATCAGAGATGACAAACATGCGGCTACGAATGTACAACTGCGAATTACAATGGGTATAACATTCCTACTGGATAGCTTAGGGTATCTGTAAATCGATTGCCATGTCATGTCGAAAATAAACCAGGCCAACATGTAAAACAACATAATATAATTGTGCAGGGCGTAGAATCGGCGAGGACTGTCTCTGGTGACATCTGCAGTGGCGGTTCCAGTATTCCCACGAGGGTATGGCGCAAGTCCCAGTACCCTGGAGACCACGAAGAGTGGACCAAGCGCGCCGTAAATGCAAGTCATGGCTGAGTTTTCCTCCCTTCTACCAAAGAAGCTGTGATGCTAGATGTAACAATTATCTGAAAAATACGTTAGACGTAAGCAGCTATCAGGGGGTACTGAAGTAATCACTGTTATAATAATTATAAATGAATTAATTAAAATATAATTACAATAATTATTAAGTGATAAAACTCATACTGATTTTAAGATAAATTTCAAGTAGGAAGCAGTGTGGCCTGGTCAACTTAATTTTGCAATATCTAGTGAACAACAAAGACGGTGTTCAAAAACACTAATCACCAACAAGTGCACAAAGATAGTTGTATCATCAATCGTAACGCACTCCTACATGTTTCGACCCTGCTGGGTCATCTTCAGGGACAAATTTTCGTTACCGTTACACTAGGGTTGCACTTTATAGTTGAGTGAGAATGTGCTGTTGACTGTGTACTTACTGCGTTGTTTTTGGAGGTGTGAACTCTCCGCGGTCTAGGCCGGTAACTTTCCGTTACCGTCACACTAGGGTTGCACTTTACAGTTGAGTGAGAATGTGCTGTTGACTGTGTACTGCGTTGTTTTTGGAGGCGTGAACTCTCCGCGGTCTGGGCCTGCAGCCGGGACCCCTGAGAGTTCACGCCTCAGTACACAGTCAACAGCACATTCTCACTCAACTGTAAAGTGCAACCCTAGTGTAACGGTAACGGAAAGTTCTCCCTGAAGATGACCCAGCAGGGTCGAAACATGTAGGAGTGTGTTACGATTGATGATAAAACTCTCTTTGTGCATTTGCTGGTGATTAGTGTTTTTGTATGATATAGTGCATGGACATGGAATACATTAAAGACAGTGTTATTTAATATGATACGCAAAAACTGTTTTTTAAGCAGACTATGTAACGTAAATGTTTTGTATTCTTACTCGCACTAACACACCACATGCAATAACCCTGTTCTTATCTGTGTGCGTTATACAACTGTACTCAACATGCTAAAAGAGACACTTCCACAGCAGATACAGCAATGGCAAATTTACATGGCTTGCCATCTATCTGGGTGTATATTATCGGCAGTGCTTTCAATTCCTCTACAAAGACAGATGTTCATTGCTTTGTGTTAATGGTTGACAGGCAATTCATTTAGCATGTTCAGATGTAAGGGTTAACACAATCAAGGGAAAGCATCTCCCAACTTGTGCAGTTTATAGGCCTATATACGGTACGAGACAACGGAAACTGAGCCATGACAGAACTACTACGCCTACTAATTCCAGAAACAAAGTTGTTCAAGGACAGTAATGTCATCAGAGTGCACGAAATATCACTAAGCATTTCACGTAAATTTTTATTTCTTAATTTCTTGATGTTTAGGCTACAACGGGCATAAAATTCTTACATCTTTATCAAGTGTAAGATCAAATGTGCAGAGCCCCAGGATATATAATTAATAGCGTTGGAGTTCAGAGGCCTAAGGTGTGTTCGCGAAAAATAGAGATGTAACGGCCTAAACTGGATAAACTTAATCTACGTTTTTTATAACCTGTACTTAAGTACAGGCGTCTTCATCTGAAATTTTATTAGGCAAAGGGTGTCATCACGCTGTGCTGTTTATAACAGAAATCAAGGCGAAATCCGTCCAAACAAACAAATTCTATTTATTATACAGAACTACACGTTTCGACCTATTTCAGGTCACCCTCAGGTTCACAATTTGTGTTTAAAACATACCGAGGAAGAAATATAATGTAATATAACATAATATAGCACAACATAACGTAACGCAACATAACATAATAAAGTAATCGCATTTTACGGACTTACGATCCTTCCTCTGCAAGTTTTGAACACAAATTTTGAACCTGAGGATGGCATGAAATAATTCAAAACATGTATTTGTGTATAATAAAAAGAACTCAATTGTGTTTGAACGGATTTTGACTTGACTTCTTTATTAGGCTTATGAGACCTTCACCGTTTGTTATAATAAACAAAATACAGGCAGAAACATTACACTCGTATGTAACAGCATCATTAAAATGGAAGACATTACAACTCAATGTGATATACAGAATGAAGACATACAGAATAACCAAACAAGTTGAGGGAGAAGAGATTCAGGACTTCGCAAGGAAAGGGCGGAAGACTACTTACACTTGGATGGTTTAGAACGGATAATGTAACCTTCTTGTGCTCAGTGCACGTTGATAGTCTGTGGAACTTCTGAGCAGTACACACTGAACTTTTAATTGACTATAATGTTAATAACACCAAACAATTTGCATACTCACCACTACACTCTTCCCGTGTAATTTACCGACTAATTGAAATGTCTCAGAGTAACATAGGCTGACTAATTGCAGTACGAAATTTCTGCAGCTTTTAATATAACGCCCTCTTTTAATATGACTGTAATTTAAAACGATGATAGACGAAAATGTCTAAAATACATCATTAGGGCGTGTTAATTACACGGTACTTCTGCAAGCAGAAATGTGGATCATGCAATGTCCAATACAACAATGTAGTGTCAAGTCATCTGTTTCATACGTACAGTATTCCAAGGGGAATAGTAATTTATTTTTCATTCTTGCAGTCATTAACGTGCAACTGTGCCAGTATGGATTCCAAATATTATTAAACGCAATAAATATCATATGAAAAGAGAGAAGCTGTGGATTCATTCGGGGAAAGGGCCTTTCTTCTGCTGGTATATATATTTGTGTGTGTGTGTGTGTGTGTGTGTGATGTGTGTGTGACGTGTGTGTGATGTGTGTGATTGTGTGTGGGATGTGTGTGATGCGTGAGTGATATGCGTGTGTGTGAGATGGGTGTGTGTTGTGTGATGCATGTGTGTGTGATGTGTGATGTTTGTGTGATGTGTGATGCGTGTGCGTGGTGTGTGTGTGAAGTGTGTGTGATATGTGTGCGTGTGTGTGTGTGTGTGATGTGTGTGTGATGTGTGTTGCGTGTGCGTGGTGTGTGTGTGTGTGTGTGTGATGTGTGTGTGATGTGTGTTGCGTGTGCGTGGTGTGTGTGTGTGTGTGATGTGTGTGTGTTTGTGTGTGTGTGATGTTTGTGATTGTGTGTGGGATGTGTGTGTGATGCGTGAGTGATGTGCGTGTGTGTGAGATGGGTGTGTGTTGTGTGATGCATGTGTGTGTGATGTGTGATGTGTGTGTGATGTGTGATGCGTGTCCGTGGTGTGTGTGTGAAGTGTGTGTGATATGTGTGTGTGTGTCTGTGTGTGTGTGTGTGTGTGTGTGTGTGTGTGTATGGGAATCAACACAGGTGACACCATCGGCAGAAATTTAGGTAGAATAAGCGGGTCGGCCAGACCTGTGATCGGGTCTTAATTCATTAAACACATGCGGATTTCTTCCAAACCAATTATGTCCGACAATCCTCCAGCCCATTGGAGGAATTATAAAAATAATAATATTAATTCTAATTGCAGCAATAAACAGCCACGTTCCAGGCATAGGAAAAGACAGCCATAATATTCACTTGATATTCCACGGCTTCTTACGCCGGTCATTTCTTTACCCGTGAAGCAAATAGAACGTTAATTTCATTCTTCGTATTGCTGACAACTGGTTATGCTACGCAGTATTATAAGTTCGCATTTTAACTGTTGCTTCAGCCTCAACTCATGCCTTACTCTGAGTACACACTGCCTGTTACATCATATGCCCGATGCTCAAATGTTTCTTCCATATCAGCTCTTATCTGTCACAGAAAACATTCAGTTTTGACACGAACAACCGGTCTGACGTCACTAGTTACCATGGTAACAATGGTGTGGCCATTCAATCACAAAGGGCTTATATGAGGCAGACAACCATAATACTGGCAGCGACATCAATAACATTGTGAGAAGAATATCTTACATGTTTCGAAATACGTAAAAACAATAGTAAAACACAGATTAATTGATTATGTGCATATTTCTGTGTCTCAGCTCCATATGGCAATGTATTAGTTAAACTAGTTGTAACGGGATTTTGTCCCTAATTGAGATTCGGGAATAAGCCTCGTTTGATAGCGACGTCTGAGTGCGGCCATCTTGTTCGACCTGCCACCAGCGATCGTTCTTATCTATGCTGACGTTTTACGTACCAGGCCGCCTGGACGCAGTGGGAATAAGGACTCCGGTAGCAGACAAATAACTTGGCTGGGTACTACTGTTTTTACTAACATCTACAGTAGGTAGAGGTCGTTCTAAATTCAGATGTGTAGCTACAATTTACGAGTTTGTCTACTTCTGTCGGTTTAGGTACTGTCCAGTACCCAACCCTAAGTTACGCCCCGCCGCTAGTATAATAATTTTAAACTAGTTATATAAACTATTGTGGTCCTGTTGATTTCAAAGTTATTTCGGAATTTAGAATATTACACCTGAAAATACCACACGCGAATTATACATTCTAATTTTCCACAAATAATTCAAAATTTTGAAATTTCCTGCACCAACGACCGTAATAAATATTCATGGTATCACTCGTCAAAGTATACCCTGCAGCACTTCAACAACTCAGTGTTGTATATAGCCCCGCTGCGCCGAAAGGTGCAATGACAAAACCAACAACTAGATGCAAAAGAAATAAGACAAAAGGCAAAAGACACCGGGGCATAGACTACGATTCTCTATATAGGCTTAAGACAGCTTTAGGCTTCAGCATGACGCAGTATCTCCTGATCAAAGATGAAGATATATGGCAGCCAATTAAAAATTCTAACGCCGTTTATTCCCATATATGGACTTCCGTAAACAACCAGTCGCGTTAGTAGAAAATCTCCATACCCACACACGTCTTCCACCAGCCGACAGGCAATTCACGTCACAAGTGTGACGGGTTGCATACTGTACAGTACCGTGTACCACATGTACGTACACCAAGGAACAAAGAAAATTCACAAAATGTATGTACACGCTATCAAATTAAGAAAACAAACTACCACGTGATAATGAGCCATCAGTCGTTCATTACACAGTCTACTGCTATGTAGAGAAAGTGAAGTCTCCACATAAGATTTCACTCTGTGAGAGAAAACAAATCTAAATTTCGGAGTTTCCGTAAGTGTCCTATGCTACCAATAAATACTTAAAGCTCTGAATCATTCTTAAAATTTATACTTAAACAGTGGCTTTAATGGTGAAGGTTAAGGGCGTTCACTCTGCAACATTTGTTAGAAGAATACTTGTGTCTACAGCTGAAGACAAAGAATCATGCAGGATTTGAGACTCTGGCTGCGGTGCTGCTGAAGATCCCAGGCTTGCAGGACACGAGGTAGTGTGCACTAGCATACCGGTGCCAGATTTCTAGAGGATCGTTTTGTCTCTGTCTTCAAGATAGTCCAAGGAAACAAAGCTTTGTAGCCTATTTGAACGTGGAAACATCATGCCCCTCCGAAGCCTTCGTATTTATATACAAGCCTACACGGTGTCATTATCCGACGTCACGGGATCTTGAACGACATAAATGTATTTCTGACAAAAAGGGAATATTATTTTAGGATTTAAAAGAATTATATATCCGTGTATGTAGGTCTAACAACACTCAGGGCGGCAAATCGCAATGTATATTTTTTAATGGATTTCACCCCGTTATGTCGCGGCATTTCAATATTACTAAATATACTGTCGTCAAATAAAACAGTTCTTTATTGCTTATATCACTATGCTACATGTTTCGATCCTTCGCATGGACAATCATCAGGCATGAAAATGCACACCTAAAACACAAGTATGTATGCAAAATGAATATTGTTAGCTTGTGAGCTCGCAAATTAATAACATTCAACTTGCATGCATACTTGTGTTTTAGGTGTGTATTTTCGTGCCTGATGATTGTCCATGCGAAGGATCGAAATATGTAGCATTACTGATATAAGCAATAAAGAATCGTTATTTTCGACGGAAATATACTTAGTAATATTACAATGTATACGTTTGTTTTGAGCACTGGAAAACTGTAAAAATGTCACAATATATTTACTTTCTTTCCCTGGCGCAACAGCCCTCAGTGGGCCGGGGCCTCCTCATTATCGAGGCTTCACAATCAGACTCAGTTACACACACCAAACTGCGTAGGACTTTTCTGGATTTTACATAAATATCCAAAAATTGTATCAGTAGTTTAATTTGTGTTTATTAGAATTGCTACAGTTATTACAAAGCTCTATTCTCACACAGCTACACTTATTAAAAACGCGAAATAGGTCGCCCTAAAACAAGATGGAGAGATCAACAGCTTCTTCAAAACTGAGTTTCCACAGGACATGGCCCAAACCTCCTACATTTGTATAAATTCATGATGATGATGATGATGAAGGAGAAGAAGAAGAAGAAGAAGAAGAAGAAGAAGAAGAAGAAGAAGAAGACGAAGACGAAGAAGAAGAAGAAGAAGACGAAGAAGAAGAAGAAAAAGAAGAAAGCTTCAAGAGCAGTCAGTTTGTTACCTATCCAAAACCATGGATGGTTTTATCTTTGTTTAAAAATACCTGTATTTCTCTTAAAATTTCGAAATTGGTTGCAGACACAGCTATTGCAAATATAATTACAGTGTACTGTCTTTATGGTTACATAATTACTGAGTCTGCTGACATTATACTACTGATTATAAAGATAGCGATACTGTTGTTTCTGCTGATAGCATTAGAACTGATTCGTCTGGCATCAACAAAAACAAAAATGAATTACTACTATTGCTACTGCTACTACTACCACCACTACTACTACTACTGCTGCTGCTGCTGCTGCAATTTTATTGTCCCAGAGAGAGAGGACTCATTCCTGCCGTACACGTTTATCGCAGGTATACCACGTCAGCAGTTTCTTGGTGTTCTACGGACAGGCTTGTCTCCAGTAATAACTGCATGTCAAATACAGGCCATACCAGGAGTCTGCGATATCCTGCAAACCCCTGCTCCTTTACAGACGTTTCTCATTACATTGAAAGACATGTCAATAAATAATATTCTGGCCAAATTCTGTTTTAACATTTACACACAGTGCACACACTGCTGCTGCTGCTGCTGCTGCTTCTGTGTCTGTAATGAGTTCTTGCTACGATACATAATATTTAGACAGGCACACACACCACAGCAAAAAAGCAGAGAATAATTAGGCGCGTTCGCAATATTTAGAAAATCGACTATAGCTTCGTAATTTCTATTCTTTCCTCTGTGTGTGTGTGTGTGTGTGTGTGTGTGTGTGTGTGTGTGTGTGTGTCTGCTTGTCCGTCCACATGGAACAACCGGGCTCCAGAATGGACGGATTTTCATCAAATTTCATATTCGAAATTTTTTCGAAAATATGTCGAGAAAATACAAACTCTATTAAATTCTGACAAGATTAAGGGGTACTTTCTATGAAGACCTTGGTAAATTTATGATAATATCTCTCTGAATTCTTCTTAAAACGAGAAATGTTTCAGACACAAGTCGTAGAGAAAATCGAAAACACATTTTATTTCAGTAACTATTCTTTCCGAAAATCGTGCCGTTTATGAGACACTGACGAAAACTATGGTAGAGGCAAACAGGCCACAGACGACAATGCGGCACATGCCCTCTGCATGGCGGATAAATAAGTCAAGAATACGGACACGCTCTCAGAATATTTAATATTTACCGCTTTTCGACGGTAACAATAGTTATGCGAACGCGCCTCAATATCTCGATATACGTACAGTGATTATACTGCTTTACTAACAATTATTAATCTGAAAGGTGAAGATTTTAGTGGTACATCACAAATGTGGTCAATAAAATTACTCTGTTGAACACCAACGCGGTTGAAAGAAACTATATAGGCAACTACATTACAGTGAGAAAGTAATAGAAATGAAAGGAACAATGTCCTATGCTACAAACGACGTCATTGAATTAAGATCCATGTCTAACACTTGTTCAGATGTCAGTTTTGTTTACCACATGTACCAGAACTGATAGAGCTTACTGTAGCAAAATTTGTAGCACTAACTCAAATATTTCCCATTCTTTCTGCTCAAATTTATTTCAGCTCAAGCAAAATAACTATATACGTTGTGGCAGTCCCAGCGATGCTACATAAAAGATTTAAGTTCAGTTCAAAAAATCCGAAAGCTGTGAACTTAGTATCGATAATGTACAGTTGCTGCGAGAACAACTGAAGTTCAGCATTCATATCGGAACTGACAGGTGCCTGCGATAGTAATTTCTGAACAACTGTTGAAGTTCGAGATGCCTCAGCACTGGCCGCATGGCAGGTCACAGCGATGGACATAACCTTGATGATACAAGTGCAAGAAACGCAGAAATTCATCAGAACCCTGACGCATGACTCTTCCTCGTTACAGTCAGCCACGCTGAGGTCATGTTCAGCATCCAGAGCAAGGAAAGTGAACATGACAAAGGATATGAAGTCATACGATATAAGCAGCAGGATCTGGAGGCCATAATCTGAATTTATCATCTGAATTACATCGCATAATATCGCGTGTGTCCGACGCAAAGCAAGGACATAGTGTCTGTCGTGGTGAAACAGTATGTTTCCCATTTTGCTTACAGTTGGGACCAAAGAATTTGCCTTTTTTGTACTCTGATCTCCGTTTGCATAAAATACTTCTTCTGCAGTGTCCACCTTATTCTGTCTATGCAATGTAAAGACAGAAGTCTCCATATCCTGTTTTTCATTCTCATAAAAAATCAGTGCCGAAAGCTGTGCATTTATATTGCTGAATCTGCTCTTCAGGATCAAAATATAAACAAAATACTGCACCATGGTCACTGTACAAATGGCTACTCCAAAAATAAAGCCGGACCCTCTTATAATCGTTATGGAACCCATTCTTCCTCCAGTAATATAAGGTAGCGTGAAGAGACACGAAGAAAGTGACAATATCAGCATGCCTATGATCAGTAACAATCTTGTCTTCTTGTAACTTGATTGTGAACTTTTGCCCAGTAAAACCTTGTCCACCAATGCAATTTGGGAGCAAAAATTTCTAAGACTTCCGCGGTGACAGAGGACCAGAGCTGACATACACGTTGCTGAGAAGGTGAAGTGTCGAATTACAATTGGAATAATGGTTGTGCTGGAAAGCTTAGGGTATGTGTAAATAGATTGCCAGGTCAAGTCAAAAATAAACCAGGCTAACATATAAAAAAACGCAATATAGTTATGCAGAGTGGAAAAAAGAGAAGGACTCTTTATGGTGACATCCGCAATGGTAGTTCCAGTATTCCCACGAGGATATGGAGCAAGTCCCAGTACCTTGGAGAACAAGTACAGTGGACTGAGGGTGCCGTAAATGCAGAGCATGGCCAAATCGTGTTCCTTTCTACCACAGCCTCCTTGTGACTAAACATAAGAAAGTACATAGAAATAAGTTAAAAGCTGAAAAAACTGACTGGTCTTAAATGAAATATATTTAAGGAGTTTAAAGTTTCTTAAATGTGTTATTTATTATCGACGTCAATTACTGAGTCTTCACGGCTTCAGCATGCCAATGATTCCAACAAACATAATGATTATGTTGCAACGAGTTTGGGTTAACTGGCTTATCACCAAAAACCAACAAATTACACATCAATTGTGCAAGGTGTTTGTTTCTTACAAACCCTTCCTATATGCTTCTGTCATGTGACAATAATCAGGTTGATCTGATTTATAGAAGTTATAGAAGCTTTATAGAAGTTGGCTACATAAAAAAATATATCGTCTTTCATTTTAACATTCCTTCCACACAATTACGTGCCGTACCCCAGTCAACAGAACGACTTTCGCATTTCCTACAGCGGTGATATGTATATATTTTCAAACGACTACGTTATCGCCAATGGTTTTGATTTCTTCATGAAGTGGGCAGTTTAAAGGCGTAGTACATATCCTTCATCAACAGGAAACAATCAGTGTAACGTTTGTCCACTTAATGTAACGAGTCAAGACCAGCCTTATTTTCGCGGGATGCAGACCGACTGCACAAACAAACTACCAGAAATAGAATAGTGGCAGAATCCAGGTATGTCGCAGTGTCATCGTTTCATCCGGGAGAGTACGAAAGGTTCACAAAACATTTTAGGTTATTCTTGTCGCATCTCCCTACTTATTTATTGGACTTAAATCTGCATAGTAATCAGATATAAACATTAACTATAGCCAGACCGCCCCCAGACACCCCATAATTAGCAAAGCAGGATGATCACCTGCCCCAAGGTTAGGTCAAAGCTAACGATTCGCACACAGATGTTTGCATCGTTACTGTCGATGAAGACTGAGATGGTTTTCGGATAATTGGTTTCGAACAAAATGTTGACGCTGCTGATTGAGACATTTTAACGCATTTGTCATAGAAGCTTCGAAACCTAAGCACTTATATATCTTAGTCTAACAACTATGATTTTATTGGAACACACCTGTAGTTTTAAAAGGAACACAGTTAACTTAATACTGAACACTTCACATTTATGTTCCGTGATTGGCCTACGTACACTCTACCACTGTAGTTACGTACTCACCCTGACTCTCTTCCGAGTTTATTTACCAACTAACTGGAATATCTCGAAGTAAGAAGGGCAAACTAATTGAAATACAGTACTTATGCAGCTTTTAATACGTCGCACGATAGTAATATAAACTGCAATTTGAAAAATGATAGATGAAAAATTGTACAATACACCACAAAGGGCGTTTTAATTACATAGCCCCTGCGTGTCACGCAATACTGAAATGAAATGACAGGATGTTTGTCTCTTACCAGTAGTATTCCAAGGGGAGCAATACTTTAATTTGTGTATTTCCCGGCACTCGGATAAAAGAGTTTCAACACACAACTCTAACATATTACACTTTTAAAAAAACAGCATATTTAAAGGAAGACGTGCGGGTGTATATATTTGTTTTTTCGCTGTGGTCAAACACTCACTCATGCAAAAAAAGTTTGTTCATATGCTTGTGATGCATCTGCGGTTTCTTCGTCAGGCAGTACCTCTTTGCCTTCTTGGAAAAACTTCAATTTCTTCAGCCATTGTGTACGTTCTTTTATTTTTTGTAATAATTACGAACAGTTCAAGGAAATTTGGGGCTTTCTTTTTAACTGTCCACCATTCATTATTACAAATATTAACTCTCTGTTAAAGCATTCTTGTAAGGTTTACTGCGACACGTTTGCACCTCGGAAATCATTGTCCATTGTAACTATTCATTTTTGTAATTTTCATCAGTCTGTCTCAATAAATCCCTCCCACATTTTTACATGAGAGGTTAGGTCAGCTTTATATGTCTTTCTTTCTACTTCATTATCACTGTATTATATTGTCCTACTCCAAATTTCTTACCAGATGCGATGGATGTCAAAGAAGTTCTTAGTTTATTTAATGTGCCTGGCACATGTGAGTAATGAAGCATAACACTGCCTAGATATCGCATGTGTGTATGTGTGTGTGTATTAACGTATTATGTACGTAATGATGTATGTATGTATGTATGTATCTATGTATGTATGCAGGCGTGTATGTATGTTTATGTATGTATGTATGTATGTATGTATGTATGTATGTATGTATGTATGTATGTATGTATGTGTGTGTATGTATGTATGTATGTATGTATGTATGTATGTATGTATGTATGTATGTGTGTATGTATGTATGTATGTATGTATGTATGTATTATGTATGTATGTATGTATGTATGTATGTATGTACGTACGTATGTATGTATGAATCTATGTACGTGTGTATGTGTGTATTATGTACGTATGTGTGTATATGTATGTATGTATGTATGTATGTATGTATGTATGTATGTATGTATGTATGCATGTATGTATGTATGTATGTATGTATGTACGTATGTATGTATGTATGAATCTATGTACGTGTGCATGTGTGTGTGTATGTATGTATGTATGTATGTATGTATGTATGTATGTATGTATGTATGTACGTATGTATGTATGAATCTATGTACGTGTGTATGTGTGTACTATGTACGTATGTGTGTATATGTATGTATGTATTATATTTCTATGCACGTATGCATGTATGTATGCATGTATGAATCTATGTACGTGTGTATGTGTGTATTATGTACGTATGTGTGTATATGTATGTATGTATTATATTTCTATGCACGTATGCATGTATGTATGTATGTATGTGTGTGTGTGTGTGTGTATGTATGTATGTATGTGTGTATGTATGGTACTGTGCTTGCCGAAACATTTCAATCGGCGTATCAGTTCTCTCAATCTGTAAGGTGCCTAACCTGTGTTCGGGGTGCACTGTATTCAGATTCCGGCCATCGAACCACCATGTCTGATGTTTCAGGTTATTTTCTCATTACCTGCAGACGTCACAGTTAATCACTAATTAATCACACGGCCACTGACACTCTCTTTAAATAAACTACGCATATATTATATAAATCAATATCGAAACAAAATGAAATGCACGGAGCTCAATCTCCCTGACATGTTCCGATCCTTCCGTTTTCATTGTGTCTCAGCACAGTAAGAGGCAACATTAGAAATTCACAACAGAAATCAAATTAAAAGCAAAGAACGTAGCCTACAGTTTTGTTCAAAACATTTGTTGCCTCTTTGCAGTTAGTTACAAAACTGTGCGTAAATTAGCACAGGTGAATAGCTGTCACTAAACTAAGTGTTTTAATTTTAGTATAGTTACACTTACCTATTTTATACATCGCTGTGCATGCTAAGTACGCCAGTTGATTGTAAGGTAGGTTCAGTTTGTCCAGTCTTTAAGAAAAATTACAGTATCATAAATCTAGGGGAATATTCTGCTAAATGTGACACATAAACTGCATCAAATATTATATTCAAAAGTTTGAAGATTTTTATGAGAATACCAAGGCGGTACTCTTCCAAACAGAATTACCATTCACCAAAATCTGTGATAAGGCAAACGATAGAAAAATTCTGTGACTGTAATGCAGACTTTCATACGCTATTTCTTGACTTCAGAGAAGCTTTCGACAGTAAAAGTAGAAATTACTTGTTTATAGATTACCACTTTTTTATAGGTTGCCACTCGACGCTGCGTAACACCGCAGAAGAGCACAGATCTCATCTACTTGTTCATAGCTTTAGAATTTTATGAAACACTACAAAGAGTACTAAAGAGTATATTGATGATAACATGTCTGAAATATTCATAGCAAATAACAGTAGCAGACTTTTGAATGCACCAAGTCCTTTTTTTACTCCCTAATTTCTTTCCTGAAAATGTTGTCGTTAATAAAAATGCGTAAGTAAAAAATTATGTTCCCATCAGAAATAAGAGGTTAGAGTGATAGAATGCAGTCAACCCAAAGGCGTTAACCGAAAATGAGACAGCGCAGTATAAGAATTGGTGTAAATTGGCAAAGAGGCTTAAAACAAATAGGCGTAAAACAAACGAGCGTAAAAAACGCCTGCGTGTATACCGAAAGTAGTAAAGCAGGGTAACTCACTGTCGGCAACATTATTCAATGCAGCAGTAAAGGTGACACCAGAGGGAACCGTAGAAAGAGCATATACTGTTGACAAATCCAAAAAAAGTTTTATTTACGTCTAAGATATTTTTTTGTGGTAAGCAGATATATTCAAATCTTGAAACCCTCTGCGGTCGGAGAGTTCACACCTCTGAAAACAACGCAGTACACAGTCAACAGCACATTCTCACTCAACTATAAAGTGCAACCTTAGTGTAACGATAACAAAAAGTTCTCCCTGAAGATAACCCAGCAGGGTCGAAACATGTAGAAGCGTGTTACGATTGATGATAAAACTCTCTTTGTGCATTTGTTGGTGATTAGTGTTTTTGTATGTCTCTTATTGTTGTGATTCCTAAAGCTATAACACAGTGCTGGCATCTCTCCTCTCGCTAACGCGATACTTTGCTTATTACCTTTTCGAAACTCTGCACATATGATATTTAATATTCTGTGCCATATTCACCCAGTTATTTAATTTCCTACTCGCATATGTTTTAACAGTAGGGTCTAGTAGGATGGTAGCATGCATAAATTAGCATACAACTATAATTTTTTATTTTCATTGTTACATACGTTAGCCATATGCCACTTCCGTGGCAAGATATAAGTGAATTACCGACAATTCACATTAGGACAACCCGGCCACGGTAACGTACATATAACACTGCATTAACAGACTGACAGCTCCACGTGAAACATGACAGCAGGCTGAACTATAACACAGACCTCAGTCCTGTGTCAGACGTTTCTGATAAAGCCAGCCAAGAAATATGATCGTGGGCGGAGAAAGGACTCTGATATGTACACGCATATAGCATTATCTGTTGCTATTCTAAGCCTGTTATAATTCACTCCAACTAACGTATTTATGCAATTACAACACGTTACAACCAGCAGCTGAGAACTCCACCAGTTCTCATTAGTTTGAAAGATAAAAACCACACAGATAATTCACACAAATGCAATAAATTGTTACCACACCAGCCGATTGTGTTCAACTCATTAGCAATAAATAATAATAGTAACAATAATAATAAACATTTTCTTTTTGTGGTTGTTGTTAGCTGAATCAGGCGTACAGAAGCTGGGCCCCATAACACCAGCTTTACAGTACTCAGCCCACACATAATTACTTAACACTACACTTTACCAACCAGTGCTTAATCCAATTAATCCCATTTACGAAATTACAACAGTAATACACTCTCCACTTCTGCTTCCAGTGCTATTTTTCTCATTTGGTTTCCAAACTTACATCTTACCTTATACATAAGTTTGCTTAAATTAGTCGGTAGATCTTGGGGCACATTATAAAGTTCGTATACGCTCCCTCCTCACAAACAAATAGCAATTTCGGCTCAGAAATTATTCTTTCACTCTTTATGTTTCAGGATATTTTAGACGTGATTGTCATTCTCCTCTTCAAAATTTAGGAGAATTTCCCCCCTTCACCCCACTTCCTAGTTCCATCAGTTTCTAAATCCCCATTCTAAACCACACTATCTCACTCTTTTAAAAAACAGTGAGTTACACAATTCTCCATCCTCAATGAAATTCCATATAAAATTAAAGAAGCTATTGACTTTTAACCCCTATATTCCCTACGTCAAACAGTCTGCTTCTATCACGGCATACAAATAAAATAAACTTGTGTATGCGTGTTTTGCCAGATCAATTTAAAACCAATTTTTTCTAAGTATGCTTTAGGCCGAAATTCCAAATGTATTATTATCTGTATGCTATTCGTAACAACACATTACAATTTCATTATAACCCATGTGCCTAATCCTGCACCAATACTTTGCTGTCACAGTAATATCTTAACCCTCCCACATGCCAATTTAACGACTCCAATCGCTTCACATTAAGTGTACCTTAAAAATTTTCTTACATAATCTCCTCACCATCAATTATTTCCCACGCCCTCTAACCCCTCTGCTTTCCCCACACAACAATCTCCCCTCACATACAATTCCGTAAACACTCTATAATCTCAAACTTTATGTCAGGTGTTTTGATTAAGCCTTTATCAACACCCACCTTTTAAGCTTAGACTAGACTTACACTTCTTCCGCCTTCCTACATTATCAAGGGGAAAACCAAAGGAGATATTCATTCACCACTTTTATTTTCTTACCATCATCGAACCAGGTTTCATTTTCCTTCAGGTCTCTATTTTTTTCCTAAAACACTAATGCTTAAAACAGAAAAGAAATGTGACAAGCCTTGTGCAAATAATGAAAAAGGGAGATAAACAGAATCCTCAATTTAGAGCTGTTGAGGCTCCAGTGACTTTCGCCATGTGTACAAGTTCCAATAGATTCATTTTTTCTACCCAAATTCATTTCAACTGAAGCAGCACAACAATATACGTGGTAGCAGTTCCAGCGACGCTACAGCACAGATTTAAGTTGAGTTCAAAGAATCCGAAAGCTGTAAATCTAGGATCGTTACTCCAGAGTTGCTGTGAGAACAACTGAAGTTCTGAGAGCGCATCAGCACTAATGTGCCTTGGTGACAACAACTTCTGCACAATTCTTGATGTTGAAGATATCTCAGAACTAACCGCATGGCACGACGCAGCAATAGTCAAGATCTTGATTATGCAGACACAGGAAATGCAAAAATCCGTTATAACTCGCACGCATGAAGATCCTTCTTCACATTCAGCTAGACTGGGATCATTTTTAGCACCCATGGCAAAAAAACTGAACATGACGAAAGATACGAAAGCATAGGAAATCTCAAAAAGTATCTGAAACCCATAATCTGAATTTACACTTTGTACTGTATCGCGTAATATACAATGTGCTAAGCGCAGGGCACGAATGTTGATGTTACTGTACTGAACCTCTTGGCTTTTGCTCTTACTGACGGATAAAAAGCGAGGGTCTTTCGTATTGACAAGCCGTGATCCATGCATGAAGTCGATTTCACCTGCATAATATCCCTTATTCGGTGGATCCAAAATCGAAAACAAACTCACTAATGTTTCTTCTTCTAGACCAGGAACAACCATTGCTGAAAGTTGTGCGTTTAATTTACCAAATCTGTCCTTCAAGATCCAGACAAAAAGCAAGTAGTGCATGACCATAATAGTGACCACGGCAGTTCCAGTGTTCCAGCTAGCCTGTTTTACCATAGATTTAGAGTCAACGATTATTCCATTCAGATCAAAAATAAACATGAATACAGAAAAAACAAATAACATCAGTATTTGAGTAACCAAAATAAGTTTCGTCTTCATGTAAGATGATGACGCCTTACTGCCCAGTAGAATATGGTCTACTAATGCAATTTTCGAAGAGAACTCTCTGAGAGTTCCACGGTGGGAGAAAATGAGAGTTGACAGACATGTGCCAGCACATGTAATATTACGAATTATAATGGGAATAGTGCTACTGCTGGAGAGTTTCGGGTATCTATAGATCGCCTCCCACGTTAAGTCATAAATGAACCATCCCAGCATGTAAATAAACATAATATAGTTATGCAGAGTGGAAAACCCGAAGTAACTCTTTCTCGTGGTATCCGGAAAGCCAACTGTTCCAGTCTTGATCAAGGTGTAAGGCGCGAGCCCCAGCAACTTCGAAACCAAATACAGCGGGCTGACTGCAGTGTAAATAGTGCTTCCTGACATTGGAAAGATGTCGGCCTGTCTACCAAAGGTGACTATTGCTAGAAGTAAAAATAAAAAACATAAATTACTAAGACAGTATGTTACTGAGAAAGGTTGTGTACTGAATTTATATACCTCAGGGAAAGGACTTTTGCTGCTCTTATGTAAAAGGAAATAAACTTTCGAGTGCCACAAAGTGTAGAGAACATCTTAACTAGCTCGGGGGCTATCAGCTTCCAATAACGACTTTGATCCATGGGTTTGGAGGCTGCCGCACACAACACGATATCTCTACATTGAACAGCTGTGCCGTCCCTCTCCTCGCTACAGATAAAAACAGTAACTGTTAAGGTACTAACCATGCAATGTACAGCCTTGTAGGACACCAATTTAATATAACTGCTTGCAAGAATAGTTATTTTTGAATACGGTGTACAATAGTATTTGAACTTAAATGGGGGATATTCAATATGAAGCATCTTTGCAGAAATATTAAAGCCACTTTCTTATAAATATTTGATAAAAATTCGCACTCACCATTCCATTTATCAAGAACAAAAGACCTACATAACAAACCAATTAAATGAAAAACTGATTAACTAGAACCGTGGCGGTATATATTAAAAATTCAAAATCGCCAGTATCAAAGCCCGACTTGTCGTCAAATTCTGCGCCGGACACTGCCTACCCTCACACCTACTCTTGCCCATCCTATAGCATCCTGGCATTTCCTTTTTGCCTCACAAGTATACGTTTCCAATAAGTTTACCCCAACACTCTCTGTCTGCATTTGTGTTCTCCCCGTCCAAGTTACGTACCCAGCCCCTCATTACCTTCATGATACCACGACCCTAAAAATATTCTGCACACTCTGTGTATTGTGAATTACCAACTTATGCAATTGGCTACATTACACATTTAACACTCGAACTTCTTTACGTCTATTTATTGTCGCAAACCTTTTAACCTGTGTTGCTTCTTCGAAGCATAAGCCGCATTCCAAAACCATAAAATAAACACATAAAAGAGAAATGTTATTTTGGAATTGGTATAGGCCCCATTCAAGTTACATTGACGTATCTGGTATTTTTGCGAGTTCCCAAAGCACTTTCAACAAACAGCCTATTGTACCATTGTGTCTGTTCGTCTCTCTGTATGAAACACCATGACTCCCTTATGAATCATTTTCGTAAAAGTTCATATTTCGAATTTTCACCACGATTTATCCACAAATTCGGATTTTGGATAAAATCCGACAAAAGCAAGAGAAACATTGCATGAAGAAATACGCACAGTTGGAGTATACCTTGGCGTGGTAGGCCTTAGTGATTGAGACAGGCTGTGTTTCCTAGGAGACAAGACCTAAGGCCACTAAAATAAATGCAAGAAATAAGATAAATCGCCGTTTACGAGATATTGAACACGATATATCTGTTGCTAGGACAGGGAGAAAACTATATGGTATGTTATGTAAAATGGGAAAAGACCATTTCAAATACTCGCGTCTTCAGTGTTTCTCTTCAAAATAATCACGAATGTAACGTATAGGGCTAACAAAAGACTGCATGCACCGAACGTGTGACGCTTTGCTGACATTTTCAAACTTGTTTATTTCGTTTTTGTCTACTTCCTCGCAAGTACAACTCTTTGTAAATCTCTTCAGCAATATGGACAATTGTAGTGTTGGGAACACAATACCACATTTGTATGTAATAATAACAGAACCATTTAATACTTCGGCAAGTATTTACTACGAGCTATAGGCCAACATCAAGTTGAAAATACGTTCTTCTTTTAAGAAATCTGCATACTCACTCTGGAACCAGCTAAGTTGTGTTCACCAAGAGCTAAACCTCTCGGCACAAAGGATTCCAACTAAAAGAAATGTAAGAATTCCAAGGCGTTTAATATTTTATTCGAATCTAATACCGGCCTGTTTAAACTGCAATTTTATGTACCTTTAGAAGATATTTCAACAGTACATCATTAGGGCGTGTTAATTGTACGGCACTTTCGTAACCAATCATAAGGGTGGATCACGCAATGCAAGAAATTATCAAACTCATGACTGCCAATTGTTTATATGAACAGTACTCTCATATGAAAGGGAAACTTTTAGACGGGGTCTTCTAATTTCTTCGAATATAACACTATCAACACCTTGTCTGAAGTATAGTGTATAATTAGTGTACAGTGCAATTAGAATGAGATGTTGCAAGTTATCCAAATACGGCACACTTAATTTCGAAGTTTTAATTATATACTTCATCTTCCGAAATGTGGAATACAAAAACTTCACAAATAATAGCGTTTGTCCAACACAAATACAGTTGGGCAACTCATATTGCTTCTTTACAAAAGAATTTCCAAACAATATTTGCGCAAAAGTTGGGCATGCGCTTTTTTTCATTTGAGAAGCCTTTGTAAAACCTAAAGCGAAAGCTTTGCTGCAGCACAATCTGATTTCCAACAAACGTTAGTATTACCAGTATAAATGGATCTATTAACTACAATTACACTGATTCCATACACACTTAATATGGTACTGATAATGTTGGCAACACTGAAGCCTTATAACCGGTTGAGCATATCTGGGGACAAAGTGTTGTGGAACACACGCGTATCTGGGACAGACAGCAGACAGAAACAACAGGATGCGTGACTATATGTGTTATTCATAAACGAGGATAGCGCATTCATCACGGACGGAAGGGCTAGAAGTTATTTATATGCTACATCGTTTTACGAACAATCACTAATATGTTCTTGGACTATTTCCATTGTCCCATTTCACTCCAACAATACGTTTTGAAAACCGGTTGTTTTCGTCTGCAGGTATACTGAAAACTAAAAGCTGGAGTCCCAATCAAAGGCTTCTTTAATATGTTCCATATCCGTGCACTATATCATACAAAAACAAAAATCACCAACTAATGCACAAAAACTATATTATCTTCATTCGTAGAAAATCTCCTACATGTTTCGACCCCGATGGATCATCTTCAGGGAGAACAGTTTCGTTACACTGGGGTTGCACTTATACAGTTGAGTGAGAATGTGCTATTGACTTCCCTCTCAACGCAGTACGAAGTCAGTGGCACATTCTCACTCAACTGTTTAAGTGCTAAGTGCAACCCTAGTGTAACGAAACTGTTCTCCCTGAAGATGATCCAGCGGACTCGGAAAATGTAGGAGGTTTTCTACGAATGAAGATAATATACTTTTTGTACATTAGTTAGTGATTTTTGTTTTTGTAAGAAGCTTCTTATTGTAACTGTAGTTTTTAGTTAACTAAGGCAACAGGGATACGTACAATAACAGCGAGACCAATAACCCTTCCTACTTTGGCCAACAAAACAGATGCCAGGTTAGCAGAATTTCAAACTTGGAAACGTCTATGGAAATAATCCCCCTTGACAATGTAATAGTAATTTTAGTAGGCATCTTATTAGATAATACTTTCAGCAAGAGTAAGATTTGCAGCATGTTACAAACTTTCATATTGTCATCACAGTCCCTTGCAGAATCCGAGCTCCGCTGACCGAAAAGATTGGAGTACTGCTGGGCTTTATCTGCAGCGGTGTATTGCACCTCTGGGAAGAAAGCCCCTGGCCTCGCTTTGCATCGTAAGCAGGTTCCTTGCTGCGGTAAAACTAGTTGTGTGATAAGCCGCAGGAGTCTCTGTCTGCACGGCATGGTACAGCGGCAAGAGGCGGAGGCGGCAGTACAAGCTTCAGATTAGTTATACAAACTTTCCTACATCACTCTATTCTTCTTTCACTCTCTCCCTCTTAAAATTTTGTAACAAAACAGTAACAAATAAACCCCTTTTCCTGCAGAATCTACAACGCTCTATTGCATAGAACTTGCACGCTAATGTTAAACTATTTTTATAACAATATTCTGACAATTAATGCACTGAGACAAAACCATTTTGTGGCAAAAGCTCCTTGCATAAACTGAACTTGTATTGAGTTTGTTAACTCTGCTCTGTACATAAGCACACTTTTAAAAGTTCGTTGTGAGTGTGATCTATTTTGCATGCGTCTGCGGCAAACACCACGTGATGTTCACTGTTGTAAGCATTTAAGAATACAGAATCTTCGAAAATATCCCTAACACGAATGACTGACTTATTTACATCCGCTCAACTAAGTCCTGGATGATAAAAGTCGCCTAAATTGGGTAAGTAAATCTGTTTCTAGTAACCTTTATATCACTCAAACTGTGCATTGTCATGAATCGTGCAATGTTAAAGACCAGTTACATGCACCTTCTAACACATGTATCAAGATATTTAGTTATAATCCTACATGTTTCGAACCAATAACTGGTTCGTCTTCAAGGATGTCACAAATTACAATAACACACAAAATCCAGCAGTATAAATACATCTTTTAAATGCAACTGCTTAAAATACAACTGTTAAACAGTTTAAATATGTGCAAAATCTTAAAACACCAGAGTTGGTAGCCGTCAATATTTGGGAGTGTTTCCAAACGTACTGCCATTACGGCGGGGTGTATTACTGCAGGCGGACGGACCCGTAATACGCCCCGCCGTAATGGCAGTACGTTTGGAACCACTCCCAAATATTGACGGCTACCAACTCTGGTGTTTTAAGATTCTACCCATATTTTAACTGTTTAACAGTTGTATTTTAAGCAGTTGTGTTTAAAATTTTTATTTATATTGCTGGATTGTGTGTATTATTGTAATTTGTGACATCCCTGAAGGTGACCCAGTTATTGGTTCGAAACATGTAGGATTATAGTTAAACATCTTGACACATGTGTTAGAAAGTGTATTTAATTTGTCTATAACATTGCACTGTTTCTAGAAAATTTGGGACAATATCAGAAATAAACTTATTTTCTCCAAAACCCGAAAGAGTAGAGGAAACATAAAGGTTGTCCCTGTGCGCACCGTAAAGGCATGTGGAGTTTTGTCGACTCTCATTCTAAAGCTCGGCACTAGATGGAGATAAGTGGCTAACCGCTTTACTCTCGGAGAAAGAGCCCCCTGTATTCATTGAATAGCAGGCTGGCTGGACAGGAGAGTTTATCTGAACACTTTGGAAATGATACCAATCTGCAGCCCCTGAAGGGGATTGAAAAAGATTTTTTCAGTCGTCAATTCCGCAGCGTCGTCACTGCACCTACTCTCGAACCTCACAAATTACAATTTTAACTACAGTCACCCATTGAAACTCAAGCGCACGATCAATCAGTTTAACAAATCTACCAAACCTAAATCTATCAACCAATCAAGCTACTCCAAAATGCAGTGTTATTCCTCACTCATATGACTGGAGAAAAAAATACCCTGCTTTTGAACAAATGGATTTGCATTATCATGGCGGGCCCTTGAACCTATCCTTGCGTAGTTCAGTCTAACTCTTATGCTTAACCCTTTAAAGACGAAACGTGTCTGTTTTATATAAGGACTCAGTGCGTACCGCGCTGTAAACACTCTCCACTTCGGTTTTAAATCCAGTCTCTTAATGTTTTATAAGGCAAAAGTTGCTGTTTGTTCTGAGATCCACGCAAAACACATAGACACAATGTGGGCACCACGTAGAATTTTTTAATGTTAAATCTGGTCGTACGTAAAGTTACCGCTAGGCTTTAAAAGGTTAAAATAACCGTTTTAAAGTTAATTTTCCGTTTATGTATATGTCCCCTAACACAGACATGAAATTTACCCCTTTCATTCAATGGTAGTGTCACACAAATGTTATTCTACATCTCAAGTCGTCATATTGCATCAACTGTTATGCCTGGTTTACAGTACACTTTACGTCACATGCAGGAAAACTGGAAAATGCCATACATGAAGCAGCAGTGATATTAGACAACGTCATGTATCTAACCACATATAAGACGATCTAACAATAGTCTACGTCAACCTAACATCGCTCACATGTGCTGGAAAGAAAATACAGAACACTTCGGTATAACCTGCATCACCTACGGAACGTCAGTAACATCGCTGTCCTGTTTTATTCGGTATAAAGAAAGAAAAACATCTTGTTCAGGACAAATGTGTCACAAAGTTCATAAATTCTTAAATTCATTAATGGATTTAATGAAAGGTATTCAGGATTCATAATACTAATAAACGCACACGATGGTTCAAGCACAGGCCAAATTACACTTCAGATTAATCTAAGAATATTTCAATTTAGTTATACAGGACAACATGTTTCAATAAAAGTCCTTATCGCTTTATAATAAGACTATAAATGCCATGAAAACAGAAAGTTATTCCAACACAATTTCCGTTTATATTTATCGGGATGAAGGTTGTTCCGTACCCCCTACTCATTTAGGATGTAGTCTAGTGTATAAAGAAATATGCGTCAACATTTTTATATTCCAATTACCAACGAAACTAAACCGGGACTCATACATTCATAACATTAACCTTTTAAAGCCTAGCGGTAACTTTACGTACCACCAGGTTTAACATTAAAAAATTCTTCGTGGTGCCCACATCGCGTTTATGTGTTTTGTACGGATCTCAGAACAAAGAGCAACTTTTGCCTTATAAAACATTAAGAGACTGGTTTTTGTAACCGAAGTGGAGAGTGTTTACAGCGCGGTACGCGCTGAGTCCTTATATAAAACAGATACGCTTCTTCTTTAAAGGGTTAAGTATTGTCATCCACTTTATACATACTATTTGGTCTTCTCGCTGGTTTCCAGACTTTATCTCTCCAAGAAGGCCTCCTCTGAAATCTCAGTTAAATGAATCACGTACAGCATTTTGCACAATGAAATGTTCTTCTGCCAAATACATAAATGAAAAACAAATAATTTAAAAACGACCAGAAAAAATATAAATATATGTATATATGAAACAAGATGTTTGTCTACAGTATAAATGAACACATTACTGAATAAAGCAAAACCTTATATACACAGAAATATTTTGTCTGCATGTGGGTATAGTGTAACATGAGAAGACAAATTTGGTTGAAAAACTAAGAATAGGAGCGTGATCGTAGACCATTTGGTGTACATGTACCCTACATGTGTTTAACTGAACCGAGCAAGGCTACGTGAACCCTCAGTAACGCCAATCGATCATCAGAAAAAGACCTTCCACTTAAGAAGCACGCATATTAGTAAGTTTCGGAAATACAAGGAAATGGATAAAACATAGAAAAAGAATTGGTGAAGCAAAATGTCCGAGACTAGCACGGAATTATTGCACAGCGGAGAAGTTTGAGATGACTGAAGAAACATCGGCGACTCGTCATCGGGTTCACGAACGGGACAAGCAAGGTAGCTATTTAGGAAGGAAGGAAGGAAGGAAGGAAGGAAGGAAGGAAGGAAGGAAGGAAGGAAGGAAGAGACCTCAAGGAAGATGCTGACAAGTCTACTTTGCATGAGCAAATACAATTCAGCGATTCTAAATAAAGATCATTTTTTACTGATAAAAGTGGCGTAGCAGAATTACTTTCATCGTAGACAGAGAATTACTGTATACGAAAAACGTTCGATGGATCTACTTACACAACTCGCAACACGGTAGGAATTTCGTCGACTTACCTGAAAAAAATAAAAACGTTCGAAGTTAAATGCTTATCTAGCAGTCATGTAAACTTTCAGGACAAATACGTACATATATACATACATACATGCATACATACATACATACATACATACATACATACACACACATACATACATACATACATACATACATACATACATACATACATACATACATACATACATACATACATACATACATACATACATACACACACATACACACACACACACACATATGTACACACGCGAGCAAACATGCACGTATATAGACTAATAATTTTCCTTAAACAATCCGCATACCAGTCAGATTATAATCTATTTACACCTTCTGAAAAACGTTGCACATTTAAAGTACACGGTGCTTCATATTCTACCGTGTATATCCCACTTAATCATGAAAAGTTAACCGACTATTTACACAGTTGTTCTGAACACCAATCTATCTTTAATACATCTCGAACACGCTGTTTTGACAGCTCAAGGACTGCAGTGAACACGGAAGGCTTACATCTGACAGCACGAAAACAGTGGGTCAATTAATATGATAATTCAGTTAACAATATAGGAAGGCATTGTCAAACATACGCGATGAAAACAGCAGTTACTTCCATAAAATACTGCTAACGATTCACGATATTTTATCAGTATTTTACTGAATCGGCGCACGGACGGACAGAAGGTCGAATGGAGACACACAGAGCACAGCAAGCGAGCTCCAAATGACAATTCTAAGTATCCTGAATATCCTAAAGGACCTCAAAAAACCATAATGGCGTCTAAACTGCTATAGAGCTGCACAAAATATCGCACAAGAAAAAATTAACTTATTTTCCGAAAATAAGTTTTCTGCATTTTCGCTAAAATTAGGCATTAACAACGCTGTGAAAACCACAACATCCAACAAAATTATCTACTGGGCGATATGAACTGTAAGGCCGGATCAAAGCAAATTAACCTCATGCACATGTGGGACTGTTCTGCCGCGAGGAACGTACATGACTAACGAGTCGGGTAAACGAGCCATCAAGTATTTAGTCTGTAACGGCAGAGGGAAATGCCGGCCGAATTTTGTACAAGGAAGGGACTAAGTACGCTAAGTGGAAAATATGAACAAGAAAAGAATGGCAAGTTGAACTGCACAAATCAGTCGGGGGGAAGTGTTATTGATTATGCGCTGATGCAGAAGTTACAAAATGCTACAAACTTTAAAACTGGAAGTTAAGGAGAAAAAAGTCGGAATGCACAGTTCCTCGTTAACAATTCAATCTTTGAAATTACGTTTCACATAATTTCGGCTTATTTAGAGCAGGCATCGGTGGAAACCCATATTTTTAATCTGTGTATCCATAGAAAAATCTCCTTTCAATTTTGACATGTTGGTTGTACAACAGTATTATTCTTCAAGATATTTTAAATTTAGTACCTGATGATGGCCGGAAATAGGGCTGAAACATGTAGTAGAGATTTAAATTTAATTTTACACAATGAGTTCTGAAGGTTGGACCGTGTATTATTTACTTTTTTAAGAATTCACAACGGGATGTATAAAGTAATGTTTGGAAAAAATCATTAAAAGTCGCCTGCCTTCAATTCCAATACCAGAAAGCGTTGCTTTGTAGGAAGTAGGGGTAGGTTAATACTAAATTGTGAAACTAAAAAGATAATTAGATATAAATGGAATGATAGTGTGAAGGATACTTTGATTGGCAGAAGCAGTACTGTGTTTACTGGGAATACCCGCATGCAGGGTGCTAGAAAGCCATGCGGTCAGAAACGCGACAGATATTTTAGAAATTTAATGAAGACGGGGGGGAAGGCGGTCAGAATCAAACATATCGCGAAAAGAGAAGGAAGTGACGGCCATTTGTCGATAAGGAATGCTTAGAGACTAAACCCCTAACAAGGGAGGCCTTGTGAATATTTAGAACAAGGAATGATGGAATAAGCAGAAGTAACTTCCGGCATAGAAGGCAGAAATACAAAAAGCTGGTTGGAAGTAAGAAGAGGGGGCAGCAGAATACAGAGTCAGAGAGGACAGATCCACGAGTGAGGCAAAATGACGCAAGAAAACTTTCGGAAGTCATTAGAAACACAGTGAAGTAGCAGAGATGTGTTACAACCAACATGAGAGCAGGGGTCCGGGTAAGCTTCTTTCACAGAGTGTTCAATACGGACACGGAGGGGGAAAAATATTAGAATCTCAGATGTGGGAACCACACCACGCACTGATGAGTTAGACAGAGACTTTATGAAAGAGGCAATCCAGGAAATTCTAATAAATGTGAAGACTAATAAATCCACTGAGTCTGACGGCCTGCCAGCTGCAATATGAAAGATATTTTGTCCCAAGGAGAAAGCGATTAAAGTTTTTGAGAATTGTTTAATAAAATTAGAGAGGCAAAAGAAGTTAAGAGAAAGTGGAACTTGGCTCTTTTCACTCAAGCCATGAAGGTAAAGGTAAACGGGTGTTTCGGTAATTATAGGAGAATTCCGTTATTGTCGACTTTGGGTCAGATTTTTCCAGTATCGTGGCCGGTTATGATAAGCTAGGATCCCACATTAATGGCGGGTAGAGGATGTAAAGTATGGAAGTTAGGCCAGAAGTAAAAAAAAGACACTAGAAGAAATTGGATTCGGATTCATTTGGCATAACCCCCAGGAGAGAAATGTAAAGGCAATACGTAACATCATCGACGATATATAAAGTCAGTGTCCCTTAGCGAATACAAGGTTTAAAATTGTCATCACTTCTTGTATTCTGAATAAAATCTGCGTAGGGAAAGAGGATAAGAAAGCATATTGCAATACAAATTCGAAAAGTGTGACAGCATGGTTTTGATACGAAATTTGAAAGACAAAGACGCTAATGGTGGAGGCAGATGGGGAAAGCGTCCACTATGCCCTGATGAGGTGAGTGTCGTTGACATTCTTCTGAAGGGCTTGAAGAGGCAGAGTTGGAAAGAACAATTTTCGAACAGCAAGTGGCAACCTAAGCTTTAGCAGCTCGCCTTTAAGAGTGTTGCGCAGTGCGTCTGAATCACACAATTAAGAAGTTTGGTAAAATTTGTACATACGTTCTACGTACATGGAATTGCCACATGAGGAAAACAGGGGCGGCAGAGAGATAAGTATTGCTGTAAACATCAATAATTACGAGTAATTAAAATCCCTATCTGAATTTGGATATTGACAAGGAATTTTACACAGCTTGTGTACAACAAAGACCTGGTGCCAACCGACACAGCATCCTGTACTTGGTAATTTGTAATGGTGTATTTGTCACAAACAGTAATCTTTTATGTGAAGTAATGGGTTTTTGGACTTTTTCCATCGTCCGAAGAATAAAATATCTACAATTAAAATTACGACATTTCGGAAGCTGGTTATGCTTCCGTCCTCAGGTGTGAAGAGGGCAAGGGGGAACATCCACCCAGTTCGGTCCCTTAGATAGAGCTATCCATAATCACTGGACAACTCACGTCAGCTGATCCAACGGAATAGGTGTTCTTCCCTTCCCCCCTCTTCTCACCTAAGGACGGAAGCAGAACCAGCTTCCGAAACGTCGTAATCTTAATTGTAGTTGTTTTATTCTTCGGACGATGGAAAACGTCCAAAAACTCATTACTTACCAACACTGTACACGTCGTCAAAACCTTTCAGAATTTATCTAAATCGTCTCTTTTATTCGAAACATCAAACACGTTTGTGCATCACAGGCCATACGTCAAAATGTATTATTACATAAAAGTCAGCTACTCAACGTAGTATTGAGTTCATCCCCCCCAAAGTCGTAAAACTCATAGTCCCTCACTTGATCTCGCCAAGCATCTTGATTTCTTTCACTCTACACTGTAATAATTGTAATGAAGATAACTACTTATGGCTTCATTTTCAAAGTTGTCATGCAATAATTTAATGATTTCAGATATTGCGGCGAGTGGTTCCACATTCGGATAGAGGTCATTAATCGACTTCTCTAACCAAGATAAAAAATCTTAAACAACAATAAACAAAATTTAAATACGAAAGCTTATCTCCTTGGTCGGAGAAAGATATGAAGCAAGGCAACATCTGTTGGATGACAAATAAAAGTATTCTGATACATCTTTAAATGTCAACTTGATTAATTAAGTAGTAACAACAAAGTTCCTACTTTGTACTCCGGAGGCATTTAAGGTCTCCCTCAAGACCCTGTTTCACACGACCAATGTTCACGTAACTTCCTAGCACTCTACATGACAACAAAAGTTATTAAATCATAAACTCAAATGAAGAGTGGCGTACTGCAAGCAAAAAAAAATGTAACCTAAATAGGAAGGTGTGTAATAGACTAATGTGTGTATGTTTTTGCAAAAAACTCAAAAGAAACGCGTGATTATGAAGTCTGGATCATCCATTTGTGTGTCTGTTTTATTTCCTTAACTAATGAACATATTTCTACTACATTTTATGTGGAGACAATACAAAATATTTTACATTACGTGAAATTTGCATTATGTTCATTTTCTACAAATGACATTGTTTAAATTGGTACAGAAAATACAGGCGTGATTGATAGGTTTAAGTTCCTTCAAGGTGGTGAATATTCACAGGAACATATGTCAGCATAATTATCACTCTAGGCGGTTGATCTTTAGTGCAACTAGCATTCAGGCAATGGATTTGTGTTCGCTATAAATGATCAGCCGTAACAAGAAGCTTAGGTAAAAAGTAAAAAATAAAACATTTCAAGTATACATTAACACGTGGTGCATAATTTTTGCCTTGTCTTCTACTGAGCCTGATTAAATTTTCGTCTCTTAAACTTGTTTAACAAAGTTACTTCAATCGTAAAAGTTACTAACGTTAACCGACAAAACTCAGTATGTTTACACAGTAAGTTTAAAATAAAGTGGTGGTGATTTTGACATATCCCGGAATTTCGACATATTCCGGAGAATTTTGACATATCACAGAATTTGGATGTACCTCAAAATTTGCACGGATAATCACAGGGTCGCCCAGCTAGTCAAAAACATATCGTTATCTTACCGATCCCGCCACAAGACAGCCAGGCTTCTTCTAGTTAGCACGATGAATCAGATGTACGGTCCCTTATTCTGTTCCTTTCACGTGTATTTTAATGTTCCCCTCTCAAGTGCTCGCCTCTTCCCTTAAGGTCTTCAATCCTTTCCTCCCCCATCGCACTCGTGCTACATATCCCGCCCACCTCCTCCCCTAACATTACTGTAACGCCACACGGCAAAGAGCACAACTTACCGGGCTCCGTGTTATGAAACTCTTTCCTGCCTGGTCGCTTTCTTCTTTCTTAGGTCGCAATAATTTTTCAGCACTCGTTTCTCAAACGCACTCAAGCTTTACTTTGAGTTAATTAGTTTTACACCATCAACTAATTTTAATTCGTATAATAACCACGGCCCATACCAGTGGCCGCGCGGTCTAAGGCGTAGGTCTGCGGCCCAGCTCTTGCTAGGATCGTGGGTTCGAATCCCACTGGGTGCATGAATGTTTGTCCCTTGCGAGTGTTGTATTCTCAGGTAGAGGTCCCTGCGACGGGCCGATCCCTCGTCCAGAGGACTCCCACCGACTGTGGTGTGTGCCTGAGTGTGATCAAGTGAAAAACAAAAACCTCGATACCTACTGTGATTAGGTAGAAGAGGTGAGGACTACGGAATAATAACCACGTCATTATAGTACAGTTTACAAATGTAATTCTGTTTTAATGATAACGTAACTCCCTACACAATTAGAACACAAAGATCACCATCAAAGCAACAAGTTACTTAACAAAAGTGGAAACACAAGAAAGGTTATTAAAAAATAAACAAAGCAATACGCCAAATATCCGTAATAACAGCTTTGTTCTTAAGCTTCGTCTTCTATTTCTGAATTTGCTCAGAATACACGTCGACTGGCCAATTGTGACCCGACAGCTGATTTATAAAGCAGTTATTGGACCCCGTATCATCTCTCCTCCGTATCTCATCCACAATAAAAACTGGCAGAGACGAGAAATCATTGAAAATCCATCAATGTGTCCTTTCAACCCATAACAAAAAGCAACGAACTGTAGGAACAGGAAGACATGGGGTGGGGATTGAAAGATTGTGTACCTTAAGACTACAGCGAAAGAAGTGAAGTGTGATGGAGATAGGGTATAAGGGGTGAAGACCCATTGCCTCTGGAATCCGCAACATTCATCCCCCCACAAAACCGAACAATCAATCACACCGAACGCTCACAATTTGATTTTAAAGAACGCTTGTTGTTCCATGTCCTCTTTGGAATTCGAACTCAAGATCAATAATCTTGACTTACGTTCTTGTAGTCCTGCACGCCACACACAGGCTAGGAATGTTAGCTTGCGGAAAGGAAATCCATATGAATGCATTTAGGATATTTTGCTGTGTCCTACACTTTCGTCTGTGCGTGTACACAGCAGTGACTCAAACGTGTGATGTTCAATAATTAAAACTTTCTTCACATAAAAATTATTATTGAAAATTGGAATTTACGTCACTTGTATTTCTTCAGAATTTTATACTTTATTCATTGCTTAATTTACGCGCTTTCGCATTCGCGTTCCATCTTTTCTTATGTACCCATGTAACAACCCGACAGCCACTGAATGTCTAGCTACTTCATTTGTTATTGAGATCGGACAATTTTAACAACCACTTCACAGGTAAATCTATCAGTGTTTCTTTGCGAATCTGGAGCATACGTCGATGAATATAAATCGGAACACATGTTGTCTTGAATAAATCTTGTAAAAGGTAAAGCAATTCCTGTACACACCTGGAGAGGCCCTAAGGGTTCCAGGAGGTTTAGGCTCCCTGATTTCAAGAAAATCGGCACATGATGGTGATAAGGTTGTCATACTTTCGCACCGGCCGCCTTTACCTCCAAGTAATATTCCTGGTACTCATTTCTGTTAGAGGCTGAGTCGACCCCAGGGCCATAAATCGGCCGGAAGGATTATGTCAATGAAAAATCCCAATGACGCCATCGGGAATCGAACTCGCGACCTTCCGGCTTGTAGCGCAGTGTCTCAGCCATCTGTGGCCCCGCGTGCCCCGGAATAATATACGCGTTTACGCAAAGGGTCTTTAAGCTCATGTAAAAATATGCAAGAGCATTCCAGTAAAAAAGTGCAAGAGCCGGGGAAAGAGGACGCTTGCTGAACACATTAGCTTCACAGCAACATTCGCAAAAAGTTTGTTTTGCCATTTATCCCCCATTCCATTTTGGCGCCACGTGCGGCCGGTCTTGTCGATCACCCCTACGGCCAGGTCTGCATGCATAGGAAATGCGCAATCAATTTTTATCAGTGAATCGGAAGGGCAGACAACATCTGATAGGTTTCGGTACAGGGATGTTTCTTTACGTATGGACTAGATTGATAATCCGTAGGAACAGAATCTAATTACGGTATTTTGTAAACACGACGCTACAAGTTAGGGTTCCTTCAAAGTTGCAAACTCACTGACCAGCCGAGCGAAGAGTTGAATGTGCAATGTCAGGAAATGATCCTTATATTTCAAACCGTTTCGCATACAAGACTCCTCGTTATTTAAACTTCCGTCGCCAGTTCTCGGTGTTTTTCGTTATCTGCTGCTGTTTACGCGTTTAATCCCAAATTTTACTTCTTTTTTAATGCAAAAATATATCCGAAGAAGACATGCAATTTCAGAATTCTGCAGTTCTAAAGAAAATGTAACTTTAGACACAGAACCTAATAGATCAGTTGTTATTGTGTGTGCTTTGTCCGAGACATTCAATTTGGAGCAGACGTGGACAAAAGCGGATGTGACTTAGAGTACGTTCTCGTCTCATGAGAAATTATTCCAGCTGCCTTCCACTCCATTTATTGTCAGTAAGTGTGAAAGATGAAAACAAAAGATGGCGACTCAAGCAACGGCCTAGAACGTCTCAAATGTGCTTTGCGTTACGTCATCAGACTTGGGTCGAAAGCGTATTGTGTAGATAACTTTTAATCTAAAGAGAAGGGAGAAACGCTTTATGGGGAATTACTTTTAAGTGGAAAGCCACAAAAACAATTTCCCCTACTGTATTTCCTACAGTTTATTACTTCTCTGTTCTTTTACATTCCCAGAGACGTTGAATAAGAGCTTCGTGGGCATTGTAACGGTGATTTAACTTCGGAGCAGATGGTCTGCCTGCAAAAGACGTGCCGCTATCCCACTACTCGGCAACAGTGGACTGCCCTGGCTTTCGTGTTCTAGGTTTATTACGTGTTCATTGGTTTCTAACTTCCACTGATGCTGGATAAAATACTAAAGTTCCCTAGCGTCAATTGTTCCATTTTCAGGCATGGCAAGCAAAAATACCTAGAATAAGGTCGTGGTCACATTGAAATCGACTTCGTATGACTAACTGATCGTACGTAGTCTTGCGTAGTCCTGAGACTGACACAAACACACAGGAACAGGTGCGCGTGGCCACATTAGGAACTGCACGACTGCACAGCTCCTAATATGACCAGGCGCACCTGTGTTTTTGGGTTTGTTTCATTCTGACGACTACGCAAGACTACGTACGATCAGTTAGTCGTATGAAGTCGCTTCTAATACGACCACGGCCTAATGTGACCACGCGCATCTCTACCTGTATATTTCTTTCAGTCTGACGATTACGCACGACTACGTACGATCAGTTAGTCGTATGAAGTAGCTTCCAATGTGACCAAGGCCTAAGCGATGTTTCAATAGATTATTCAGACACTCGCTTTAACGTTCTGGGGAAAACAGCAGGTGATGATCTATAGATTGAGCTACTGACTGCTTTGTTAAATAGGACATAATTAATAGGCTTATAGGTAATATGAGTCAACAAGGTATCCATTTTCAGCAAATAACTATCGTTAAGTGACTACTAAAATTATATATACACATGTACATTTATATGTACATATACACACAGAATAAACAAATCCCGGGCTCCACATCGCCGAGGCGCCTAAATTTTTTACGGCGGAGCCTAATATACGCGGGACTTGAGTATGGAACTTGCTTGCTTCGTATCACCATTCTAGCGCCTAGAATTTTGAAGAGACCTCTAAATTTCTGTAAAATTTGTGCTTCCGTGTACACACACAATAATACGTATATTCTGTTTAATTCTATTCAGCGCAATAACTCCCTTTTTTGCATAACAAAAGTAAATTGAGAGTGGGCTACACAATATACTCTTCTGTAGCCCTTTAATCAATGTCGTAAAATTTTGGACAATGTCTAGTGTCCTGGATAAAGACCCACGTTTCGGAGAATGAATCTGCCTCTTTCTTCAGACGGACGGGGAAATTAAAAACCCCGACACATTAGAACCCACTATAACAGCTAGTCGCAATCCCTGGATAAAGGACACTGTCTAGATTTTAGTCACTACTATAAAAATAATACGTGGCATCTTCCGCCTGTCCTTAAAACGAAAACAAATACTATCAAATTCCTTCTTCACATGTTATTTGTTCGGAAACTTTAAGTTTCAGCTAAGTTACAGCCTTCATTTGGTTTCTTTTTAAACAATTTTTACACTCCCGTCTGACCCAATTTGTTTTCATGTTGCAAGAAGAAATGGTGATGACTGTCAACGCATTTATTATTCTGTTCTCTCATCTTCCATTCCGTTTCCGCTTTGTAAATTTTAGATATTTATGCTGTAGGAACACTTTCTGACTCTTTCTTTCACTTCCCTTCTTTGCTGACAATTGTTGACACTGTTGTATTGAACCGCTGAAATAACCTTAAACTTTAACCTGATGATCCAATGAGACTTTACATTTAGTTTCAAAGGTTTCGAGACTCATCACACGTGAGATTCGGAAACGCAGTGCCGATAGTAAAGCTCTCTTATGTTGACTCTGAGTAAGTAAGTTCAAACTTTCTTGAATTTCAAGAATTTTTATTCGTTTGGAAAAGTTTTCTTCGCTTAGAAATTGGCAGACAAGGTGGGAATTGGCTGCAAATTGCATTCTGTAAAGCAGCTTTCACTTGCACCTAACTCTCAATTTTGAGAACAACAGACTGGCATTCCATCCTGGGAGAGAGAGAGAGACCGACAGCAAATTATATCGATTTACAAGAAACCCGATTAGTGGTTTTTGGTGAACTTCTGCGGTTGCGGTGAACAACAGACTGAGAAAATTGAGATATGTTATACACAGACCGCACGTGCAGTTCAATAACACGCTGTAGACACGCTTTATTATCGTAATAACTGTGTGAGACAATCACAGGTGGTACGGAGCGCATCTTAAACGTTTGTCTGTACCATGCACCGAATTCCACATCCTAATTCACATCCTTAAATTCTTCCTAACACTACATGCATAGCAACTCGAAAATTGAAAGCCAGGCTCACACGGTTAGCTATAGAACTTCGTCATTTGGAATTCACAAATTTGATTCTATACTCAGTTTCTTCGGAGTTCTTTCAGTCCTTTCCGACAAACGCTGGAAAACTTCCTTCAAAAATCAATGTTCTACTCAAATGACGCTTTATGAGAAAGAAAGTACGAAAAGTAATCAACAGAAGAAAACAAGAAAGAAAGCGATAAAAACCGAAAGAAATATAAACACACACAGAAAGGAAGTAAGAAAGCCAAAACGGATGAAAGAACTGGCTCACGAATTTCCGCCCTTCTTTATTGGTGTGAAGCCTTAAGAACAGATCGGAGCAGGAACTCCATACATAGCGCACTATAAGGAATGCAGGAACAGTAATTCGATATGGGAGGGTAAAACGTGTAGCTATGCGATATTCAAAATTATGACCTACACTGGTGCTGCAATGATGTGGAAGTCTCAAACTATTCCAATAAAAGTTACATGACTAGGTGAATTAATGTCCCTTATTTACGGCATTGTGTTGCCACGGTTGCAGCTAAGCAACTCCAAATACACTATCACGATTCAACTGACGATCTGGAAACTACGAGTACTTAACAAGCCACGCTGATTCCGCAATGACACCTACATTTACATTCCGCACATAGGAATTCCTGACATAAACAGCCCATACACAAATACCCGATTCGGAAAGAACAAAGTGTTTAGGTTGTCTTTGAAATGTGATAGAAATAAAGAAATAGTAATCAATAAAGCTCAATGACAAATTTACCTGTATTAGATGCTTTCAATAATTTGCATAAACGTAAACCTCCAAACACATAAATTTACAGAGGCCAGATCACAAACAATTTGTTGCACACGTGTAAACTTGCCAGTGACTTATATTTCGTTTCAGAATTTCAGTTGTAATATGAGTGACAGAACGTGTGCATGTCGAAATTTAGAGCACAGTGGTAGCGGTCTACATTATAAGACAAATCAAATATAAACGTTTTTCTGAACGGCTGGACTGGACGTCGTTTTCCCTACACTGAACACATATGGAGATCATCATTAAATTCTACATGCAGACAGCAGTTATAGTTAAACACGGAACCTTTTGAATACTAAGTATGTACTAGCAGCTGAAGTGCCAAATTCGATTTTGACCACTGCCAATAACATAGAAAATAACATCAATGCAACGTACGTGTCACTCTGACACCAATAAGCTGGAGACCGCAGTAGTGTCAGCTGCCTAATCATGATAAATATTAAATACATTTCAAACAATGTTTATATAAGGAGCAGAAAAAGTTTCATCAATTGGTGTATCAGGTCTGTCACATTACAACTTCATCGAGAGTGAAGTCTCAGCCTTACGACGAGACTTACTGGATTCTTAACTGCAGCAAAGAAGCCTGTCTCTCGTGCAGATTAATGACAGTGTCATCTGACGACATGACAGTTCTTTGCTCCCACAGCCCATAACGTTTCTCGAGTAATTTCAGTACACAGCTAGGATAACTGAACCTGTAAGACAGATCCATTTTGCGTGATGAATATATTTACCTTGAAGAGACAGACTTCTTCAGATGAAAGCAAGTAACTCTGGTGATAGAATTGGAAATTTGAGCGCCGTTAATACCAAAATCCGCAGTGTGACCAGTTTCCCGCGCCAGTTTCCTAGATGTACATTCCTCACAGCCTATGTCCTTGTTGATCTTGTAACCACTTTCAAGTCTGTTTCTTCCAAAAGGGTGCATGCATTCCTTAACTCATCATCCTACCCACAGGTCCAGCACAATGTAACTTCCCACATTTCACCTTCCCAAAACTAACACATAATCTGTATAAATAAGAAGTCCCACCTCCTATAGGCCTAACCCCTTAATTTCACACTTTGGCTTCCTTAATTTTTTTCACGTATGAATACTGTACCGGGTTATTTGTTGACACAAATGTTCTGACGCTCATGCGCGCAATAAGATCACATGTTTTGCACCCAGGCAGAACGACACAGAAAACTGTTTTATGCAACTTTTTCATGAGCAGTTTACAAGAAAAGTAGCCTTGAGAGTTTTTACCTAATAATAATAATAATAATAATAATAATAATAATAGTTTATTCCACTTCACTTTCGTCGTAGTCCTCACCTCTTCTACCTACTCACAGTAGGTGTCGAGGTTGTTTATTTTCACTTGATCACACTCAGCCACACACCACAGTCGGTAGCACTACTCTGGACGAGGGGTCGGCCCGTCGCAGAGACCTTTACCTGACAACACACAACACTCACAAGAGATGAACATCCATGCCCCCGGTGGGACGCGAACCCACGATCCCAGCAAGCGCTCGGCCGCAGACCTACGCCTTAGACCACGCGGCCACTGGGATTGGCCTACCTCACTTTCTTCTCGAAAATTTTCAGGACGAAGCAGACTCAAGTCGTAACCACTATGACTTGTACTCGCAGACAGAGCGGTTAGTCTTCACATGTCCGCAGAGATAAAAGTCTGAGGAACTTAAGTCAGGTGAAGGAGCAGGCCATCTATTGGTCCAGTTCGTCTTGCCCGTTGTTTCGGAAACGTCCCTTTCAAGACTGCACGAACTGCAAGAAGTAAATGTGGCGGAACACAATCATGCATAAACCATAAATTCATCCTAATCTGCAAATATATATCTTTCAGTATTTCTGGAACGATATATTGTCGTAAACGGCGATAAACAGTCCACGTCGGGCGTGATGAAAAAAAGTAAGGTCCCAAGAACTGTCTCCTGCAATGTCTGTCGCTAGTGCCTTATACTATCATCTCTGGAAAAAATAAATCCTACTGTTATGCCTCAGAAGTTAATGGCATGCAGGACTTCCAACACAGCGGACACGAAACGTACTTGAGATTATTCGTAAGACACCTCGAATTTTCTAGCGATTAAGGCAATCAGCTTTCAGACGTTCAAGTCCTGCTTTGAAGGCCAAGATGCGCAAATTGAGCATTTTATTTAATCTCCAGGAGTCAGTACGTAAAAAACCACGCTTCGGAAGACGTGTGTTCATGCACCATTTTTTCCTGCATTTCATTGTAAATTCACCCCTTGTAGGTTTGACCTCGCATTTTTCGTTCACTTTGTACATTCATAGACAACATTTTGCCTGCAAGAAATTAGCTTTACAATCTTCATACTGTGAATGCAGCACAAAATAACTGAAGGCCATGCCATGGCTCAGGCGGCTACATCAAACCGTCCCCAGGATATTCCGTGTGAGATTTGCGGTGCATGATGTGACACTGGGACAGGTTTTCGTCCGATCACTCCAGTTTTCCCATGCTAGTGTTATTCGTCCAGTGTTCCACACACATTCATTCATCTATCACTGACGCTGTATAATCTTAGCAATTGACAGCGTCGTTCAACAATACATGAAACTAAGAGGATAACAATCACAGGTTATAATCAGCATGGCTGGATAACAAGCTTACCGGGTTTCAACTCGTTTCCGGATCTACAATTACAGAACACAAAAGGCGGCTGTTACACATCTCCGGACTGTGACTTTGCCATACTCCAAATACGAAAATTTACGCCAGGTAACTTGGGTGGCGTAGTGACTGAAGCTAACAGCCGAAAGACCGGAGAATCAGGTTCCATTCCCAGCGACGGCAGATACGCTTCTCTATACCGCTGCACCCAGAACGTCAATGGGGCGCGTCTTGTTTCCTGTTTAATAGCTCTAGAAGCCTCTTCGTGCCCACGGTAAGGACAAGAGGACGTGCATCTAACCTTCGACGCCCATCCAGTGACAAAATTTGAGAATGACTGGAGCTGTACCATCAAGTCTCTATAAGTTATTAAGTGAGACTTGCGCTCTTCTGGGATATTACGCGGCGTCGTGGGGTAATTGTTTACCGACGTTTCGGGACGGCCAATAGGCTGTCATCACACTTACTGATTACCAGTCACCGCGCGCACCTTCCCATATAATACATTACGGCTTTCCGGCTTTCTTTTCTTCTCGGACTCTTTGACCCTTGAAGATGTGACTGATACGTTGTCCCGAAAAGTCGGTAAACAATTACCACACGACGCCGCATAATATCCAGAACAGCGCAGATTCTGTCAACATCGCGGCGGAAGCCTGAAATTAAAGTTATTTGTTAAACACAGGACACTTTGAATCTCATATAAGAGGAACAGGAGGAAATCAGCAAATTGCTAAATGCACGAAGACAAAACCGTTTACCAGAATTACACGTGTTATATCTGTTACATTTAAATATTTCCTGCTACCGATCGTCTCGGAATATTATTTAAGGTCTCTATTTCTTAGAATAAGATGAAAAGTGGTACGTTCGTTTTCATTTCATTACTTTTCGTTTAACGACGTACTTTCAATCAATGCACCTTTGTAGAGAAACCAGAGCACGTTTATAAGCACAGGGAAAGTACTTTCAAGAAGATGAAAATTTTTGTACAGAATTAACTATTTATAAACTCGGAAATGAAACACTCAAAATATGAGTAAAGCGCTGAACCGTACTCTGGGGAACGCTGAAAATCCCCTTCCAACCAGACAGCATTAAAAATCCGTAAAAAATTGATATTACATGCGCATTTCTTCCTTTTTGATATTTATGCTGTGAGAAGTGTAACAGAATAGAAGAATGGAGAAAAGCATTCACACTGTCCTCCATTTTGAGCATTTTATAATTTAATAAAAGTAACAGGGGTCCGTCCGTAGACCTTACATTTGTAAGTACAATAGATTATAATTAAAATCTCTTGTGGAGGTAGATGAGGCTCTGTTCAACCTTTTAATTTCAATTATAAATTTTTTTCTCCTCTGTTTCGTGTACTTCTTCTGTCAGCCGTGTGGCGACTGTGCATGCTAAGAATAAATTAGGGAAGAGATACTCCAGATTTACCTTGATACTCTCTTTTTGCAGTCATATCGAATAAGAGGCGATGAACGATCCGTGCAATTCCTCGTTTCTTCACTATCTATTTAATATAAAACATAAATGTCTGCTTGCTTACCTATATTAAACCACACCCATTTCATCGCTTCTAATAAACAGAACAACCACTTCCGAGACGTTATTCTACAACCACCTAGTCCGGTCGATCTTAGGAACGTCACTTCCCACAAAACACTACCAGTACATCGTTCCAGTTCTAAGTGTGATACAAAACATGTTCCGACTTTTTGGGTTACTGAAACTTGCAAAGTCTTGTGTCGCGGTTGTAATTCCAACATAAGCACGGATATAGGCCTCTGCTCGCACAACGTTTCATACTTCTCTTAATTCTGGTTACAAAGATATTTAAAGTAATATCTTTGAAGTTTACTGACGTATCACAGCTGCAAACCTTGTCCATATTCTCTTCAAACGTTTCTGTGCTCCCCATTCATTCTGTTACCGTAGATTCAAGTTTTAAAAACTTAAAGAATTACTCTACGTTGTATATATAAAGATACAGTTCCCACCTCGTAGGAACACAGCGTGCTTCTACTTGAAAAACAAAACCGTAAAATTTGTATGGAGAAAAATGATCGCTGTGTATTGCAAGAATTGCAAGGATTGTTCTTCTTCTGTTTTCCGTGTTTTGTGGGTTATTAACCGAGTAATTATTTAGTTTTAGTTTATCTCCTGTCTCTGTGTTTGTCTTCCTGTTGTAGTGCTAGCATGCTGACAGTTTAGGAATGAGCAGAATTATTAGTGAAAATCGCGGTAAAGAATGGAACAGAGAAAGAAGCACAAAAGGAAAACGAGATACCAGGGGTTAATTTTTTCTTCGTCGATGTCACCGCCGCCATTATTACCAAATGATCACGACCATCATTGTCACCATCACCACCGTCATAATCATCATCACCACCACTGTCATCATCGCCATTCGTTATTGTGGCAAAAATAATCGTGATAACAAGTAAGAAGTACAGTACGAAATCCAACCGTCCACATGCAAAAACTTCCAATAGGTTACTTTCAGAAGGAAAACGAAGCTAAAATGACAAAAGTGTAAACATAAGAAAAGAGGACGTACCGCAGACATGACACAGCATCTGACTTGTAAGGTTATATGATGTTTTGGAGGGTGAAAGGGGATGTGTTCTGGAGTAATGATGGTGTGAAAGTCAGCCTAGGCGATGAATTTCAAGCTCGCGTTTCTTTAGAGTGCAGAATTTTCGTCTCTTGATGCGACAAGATGCTGCTTGAAGTCTTGCGCCTCCCTCCCATTTCGTTTCACAGATCGAAAACTTGTTGACCGTGACGCTACGTGACGAAAAATGAAGAAACCAAATTTCTCCACTTTTTCCGTCCCCTCTTCTAGTTTTTGTTCAAAAATTTTTCCATCCATAGGAATTGCGATATTCACATATTATTCTTCAGTTTATCAACTTTCATTCTTCAAATGTCGACATCCTGTGTGTGACAGCAGCCTTAGTGCTTTTTAGAATGTTACGAAAGAGAAATTTGGCAAAGTCAATATTCGAAAGAACTCTTGTGGGGTTTTTTCTAGGTTTATGGGCCTGAATGTACAGCAGCTTCCATTCAAAGCTGCTGTGGCGACACCAGTTCTTATTATCTGGTTTACGCATTAACGAAATATGGGCACAGGCAGAATTTTGGATACCATGTCTAGTCTCTTCCCGTACAGACGCCGAATAAAGCGAAGAATGATACTAAATTTCTAGGCGACATTTGACGGTTGCTCTTACCAAATCTTCGATCCTTTCGTTTCTCTAAATCTCTCCAGAAGACAGCTCGACAAACTAAGCTGACCGCTTCCGTCCTAACCTCTCATTCTGCATTATCACATGTTCAAGGTAGTCCAGAGTTGCATCTACCACGAACAACCATCCTGCGTGCTTTCAGGTAGAATTTACTTGAAAGCCTCCACATTTCAGTTAAAACCGCAAGACACACGTCAGCTATGCGAGCCTTCCTGTGAGTTTTAAGATAAACTTGAAAAGGCTGGCGTAGCAGTCCGGCTTATTTTCAACGAAGAAATCACATTTTGCTTGAGAGGCAACGTAAAACCACCACCGTAACGTTCGTTTCTGAGATATTCACAGCGCTTAGCAAGTCGCGAATAATGAACACGACTCTCCAGAAGCGAAAGAATTTTGTACCATTTCGCAAAATATTATGGCAATTTTTTTTAGAAAATCAATAGCTGTGAACATTCACTTGGATATTCTTATTAACTGAGTCATGCCTTGGCTTCGTTAAGACTCCGCTGGTTTAGTCTTCCACCAAGACATTTAACAACCCCATTTTCACCTGGCGGTCCAACAATACATATCTGAGCATGACACTACCACAGCCCTGGGGGGTTGTGGTATCCCACAGTTCACCACACTTCTTTCTATGGGGCTACGTAAAATATGCCATGTTTATGCCGCAACTGCTAAGAAATATCCCTGAACATGTGCGCAGGATCACTGACGTAGTGGCTGTCAGTGGCTGTGTATGTACTAGCCAGCGCCCAGGAAGAAATGAAATACCGTATCGAAGTGTGACGCTTGAACCATGGGGCTCGTACTGACACAATGTAGGACTTACGGTAACACCCTGAGATTCTCACTCACTCTGTGAATATCTCATCAATATCTCATCAATAATAAAGAGTTCAATGTACATAAAGGTTTGAATGTACGTCTTTTAAACTGCCTGTGTGTTATGTCACGAGATTACTAGGGATTTCTCCCTGTGTGTGTGCTGTTTCTCTTCCACGAATGTTCGTGTAATTTGTAGCTAGGAAGTTCAGTTAACATTTATTACCGAATTATAAAATTGTCAGTGTAATCTACAGTAGTTCGAAAAGACTGTGAACTGGTTGTTTCTATTTTCTTTCTCTTCTTCCTTGCGAACTTTGCATTCAGATGTTCGAAGACGCTGGAGGAAATGACACGAAGGCTCAAAGCATTAATTCCAATGTGTACAGAATGGCGAGGTCACCTTCACGCTCCTACCGCTTTGCTCCCGACGCCACAGGATGAGAGAATTGGGAACTCTTAGATTCAATAATATCCTGGTGGTGAAAAGAAAATCCGTGATTTCATGTCGACGCGAAAGCCATATTTCGTGTCGAAGCGAAAGCCAGTCATATAGCTCAGAAATCAATGCAAGTATTTTAAAACCTAAATGTCCTATCCGTTAACTGCCTCTACAGTGGTTGAACGTTTTTCGAATAAATTTCTAACGAAGTACATGTTTATTTGATCCACGTAACCATAAGATCAACACAGTATTCAATAACAGTTATTAATTACCAATGTGAAGATTTGTGAACTCAGTTTTGTTTTATACTGTACAACGTTTTTCCAAGTCGTGAATCACAGTAGATTGTGAAATATAGCGCATAAAATATGCGCTGCAAACTAAAATGAATCATAATTTAAAGCAGTCTGAATAGAAGCTCCTGCTGGCAGTGGTAGCAAATGGTGAGCGTGAATTTTCATTATTTTATGGCGTGCTGAAATAACAGGCATGCACATTGTAGCAGGGCGCTGTTGTGTGGATGTGTGTGCGTTTGCGCGCGCACTCTTCTGTTGAATAATCCCACGTGGCGGTTCTCTAGGCCCTGTCTTTTCATCTATAAATATAAATTTAAGTGCCATGTGTTTTAGAACCACTAATTTTCATCGGACATCAGTGAACACTTACTACGATATTTCAGTGAAAGAAGACCATTGCAAACACGAGATAAAAATCAAACCTGAAGATTTCTCACGTATTAAAAATGTTTAAAATACAGATGAGTAAATGGACTGACGTACTAGGTATATTCAATAATCATAGACGTATTTTGTTCAAATACCACAGTAATGTTGTTCTGAAAATGTTAGAAGTGCGTAGAAATTATTGTAATGCAACAAACTTATCTTAAAGTCAATCTGGGCTAAGCAGAAACCTTTTCTCGTCAGTAAATATGTCCCAAGAGAAGGCTGAAATCCAATCTAATATTTTAGTTCAATAAAGGTAAAATATTTAAGACTGAAACTGTAATAAAAACCGGAGTTGGAAATGTAAACACTGTGAGTATTCATATTGTTCCTTACAATTTTATTGCGTACTTTATATTCCTAAACTTGTCGGAGCAGGACAATTTCACGAGTAACAGGGAAGGCACTGTACAGTGTAACTTACTCAAAGACCGTTTAGCAAGACATAGTAGTGAATACTGCTGCCACGTATCGTGACTGTATTATTAGTCGTTATGTCATTACACTCTTTACAATGGAGATAAATAAAAACATTTTGATTGACCAGCAGACACCACCAGGTTCAAAGGGATTGCCATGTTATTTATGAAAGTCCCTGCATTTTTCTGCACTTGTCCTAACACCACATATAAGCAAAAAAAAATAAATAAATAAATAAAGCGCTGTTATTAAATTTGGTTCTTTAAAAACGTTTTTCTAAACACTTGACCTCTCAGAAAATATATTTTCAAGTACACTATAGCCTATACCCAAATGCATGCCCACCGAAAGTTTCTAGCTTACTGAAATGTAAATTAGAAAAGCAAATATATGAACCTAACATTTTAGTTTTATCTGCTGTTAGAAATAATGTGCCTTACTAATGAGTAACACTGCGACCTACGTGTGCATAAATATTAAAGTTTTGAACGGCACATTTATCATATAAACTTTTATGAAGTTTTCAGAAAGGAATGGAATGCAACAGGACAGTGTCCCTGACACATTTCACATAAGGGTTGAATTTATACACACATAGCTATTAACAGATACACATACCAAATATTTGTTTCTACATACCAAAGTATCTGAAATGTTCCATAAATATTGAAACTGTGCAGTTTAAACGTGCGTTACATTTCATGTCTCGTTTCCCAACTACATCCAATACTTCATTCCATTGTACAGTGACCGTAATGGTTGATGTACCGAAATTGTTCCTGCATAAAGCTTTGTGTTGCTGCTTTAAAAACTAAGTATGTTGTTGCAGACAGCCACCATTAGTGGGTGAGCTAACGATACTGGATCTATTGTTGGCGGACGACATCGCAGTCGGTGCCTATACAATATATACATAGAGGGACAGACCAAATAGAATTTTTCTGCAAGAATTGGAGCCTAGAATGTAATCCTAACAAAACGAAATTAGTAGTGTTTGAGAAAGGAGAAAGCTTAAATAAGTAAATAAATAAATAAATAAACGCTGGCACGGGGAGGGCAAAATCTGGAAGTAGCAAGCTAACTCATATACTTTGGAGTGCATAGGAAAGCACGGGGGACTGAAGAAAGCAGAAACCCAGGATCAAAGCAATTCGGAATTAAACCTTAGGAGGCATTGAAAGATGTCTAACGAGAAGGTCAGAAATGAGGGTACAGAAGTTAGTGAAGATTTACGAGACAATATGTGAACGCAGAACTCTGGGAAACATGGGACGGGGTAGGAAATAATGAGCGGGGTACAGAGGCGATTTTACGAGAAAGTGTCAAGAACTCGTAGAAATTGTGCGGACGGGGCAGCCAGGAGTGAGCCTGGAAGAGACAGCAGGTGAAGAAAGATTCTGAGTGCTGCGACGTCATACCGTCTCTGGGTCAAAGCACAGTGCAAAATAGGAACAAGTGAGACAGTGCTAGGAATAGCAGGCTGGACAGCCGAAGGTGGAGTTCTGGGCAAGGAGACAAAGGGAAGAACTAGACATAATTGGACTCGGTTCATATAGCAAAATGCGAGAAAGCAGTACGAAGCACGTGCCACGTTTTCAAAACCAACTGCACTGACATCCGAAGACAGACGCGGCTAGCCGAAATGAGAGATCGCTGTCACTATGCGGGTGATTGAAACACTCCCGGGGAAGAGAAGCGTACACATCCCGCTGCACTATGGAAGAAAGAAGTGGTATATCATACGTAGCTCAGGCGGCGCATTTAGAAAGGAAGAAAGGGGATAAGGAGAAGGGCAGATACCTCCAGTGCGCGGAGGATGATAGCGAATTCTATCTGTTGTTGAAAGGGCCAGAAACGTAAAAATGGAGACAGGAGATCCAGAACAGCAAATGGCCACATGTCAACGAGGGAACAGCACTCAGGAAGATAATGACAACAGTGCCACTGGACAGAGAACCCTAGGTACCCTCGCATACAAGATTAAATGTAGATGGGAAAGCAGGCGAAGAAGGCAGAACTGAGGTTGGGGAGAGAGCAAGAACGTGATTGTAGTACGATTGATAAGATACAAATAACTTGGACGAGACTAAAGTTTTTCTAAACATAATTTTTTTTTTTCCAATGGTTCGACAGCCCCTAGTGGGCCAGGGCGTTCTCATTGTCGAGGCTTCGCAATCATACTCAGACACATCCCACTCGCTAGGACTCCTCTGAACAAGTGAACAACCCGACGCAGAGTCCTCTACCTGACAATACACAACACTCACAAGAGACAGACATCAGTGTCCACGGTGAGATTCAAACCCACAATCCCAGCAAGCGAACGGCTTCAGAATCACGCCTTAGACAGCGCGGCCACTGGGATCGGCAAACATAACAAATACTGTAGATAGATTGTACTCATTAACAATAGAGTGGTACACTGGCAAAACCTTGGTGTTATCCTGACATCCACCGAAATGCATCTGAAATTCAAGTGACAATAAATCGCTTCGTACTTACACGTTATATGTATTACGACACTAAAGAACTTGTAGAAATACTATATTTATTGTGTACTGTGAGTTAACAACAGTTTTTTCTCAAAACATAAAAGTGTAATAACTCTCCACTGGTACCGAATTAACGGCAAAACTCTTTTATAAAGCACCTAGCCATGAAGACATATAGGGGCAAGAAATAAAGTTTTACCAATTTTAACCTCGACAGTAGATGGGCATCTCAGATGGGTCAGTTTGATGCGAAAGCGTAAGGAGTAATGGCCTCTGGTACCCACCGGATGGGAGGCTGCTTTGGTCCCACTGCTGGTCTGAACACGGTGTCGAAATGCCTTTTTCCCTGGTGGAAATAAAGCCAAAGTCGTCCAGGATGTAGTGAGTTATATACTGACGCTGTCACTTGCTGACATTATATATTGTCGGTGACAGACGAATGAGCATGGAGCATTGGTAGGATGATGCTGATGGGAAAGAAGAGAAGTGCTCGTAGGCAAACTTTCCCAGAGCCACTATGTCCACTGCAAATCCCACATGGACTGGCCTGGTACCGAGCACGTGCCTGCGCTGTCCAAGTCCAGCGACCAACCACATGAGCCTTGACACAGCTTCCACACATCAGCCCACTTGCTATACTAATTGTGCTATCACGGTTTTAGCCATTAGTATCAATTGAGATGTTTATTTCAACGGGGTTATGGGTGGGGTGATGTACAAGTAACTGACAAGACTGTCAGGCCTGGTAAGGGTTTGCACTAATTTTAAAGACCTTTGATGAAAAAATATGATAAATGTGGAAAGAAAAGTTGTAGGAAAAACTTAAGTGTTCGGAAAGGAGCGTGACCCAGTAACAATTTTCCCACTATGAATCGAAAATGAAGTTCCAGTATTTAATCTGGCCGTGTATGGTGGACAGCCGAGGTTTAAACGCACGAAGTATTTATTCTGCAGCCTTAACAAACTAATCAGTAACAATCTCCGATAACTGTACCCGAAGATTTCAACGTCACCAGCACTTAAACCTAGAGAGTTACAGAGACAGTTATGTATTCTTATGTTAATCCTTTCTAAACTCAGCCGGAGACCCGTCTATTCCAAATATTGTCATTCACTGTTAACAGATATAAGAATAATACCTGAAAGAAGCACATTTCGAGTCATTCCATAGGTTTGCCTTTTATAAATGCAATTATCATTTCCTTATATAACTAGGCAGTCTAGGAAACTGATACTATATTATTAAATAACCTACGAAAGAAAGAACCAAGTGACGTATCTCAACATTTCTGTTTTTCCCCCATAGCGCAAAAACCACTAGGGCGCCAGGGCCTCCTCGCTGTCGAGGCTCCACAGTCACACTCAGACACACCACACTCGGTAGGACTCCTCTGGACGAGTGATCAGCCCGATGCAGAGACCTCTACCTGACAAAACACAACATTCGCAAGAGACAGACATCCCTGTCCCCAGTGGGATTCGAACACACAGTCCCAGCAAGCCAGCGGCTACAAACCCACGCCTTAGACCGCGCGGCCACTGGGCTCGGTCAACCCTTATTATAGCTAGGCAAATTAGATGTGTGTTTTGCACAGAATTAGACTGAACAAGACAATGTACGCATAAAGTGAGATATTGACGCGTAAAATTGTTGCTATGGAAACGCAACAATGGTTACATTGTTGTTGGCTTATACGTAGGTGTTAACAACATAAAAATCTTGACTCTTGCCATGTACACGCAAAAATGTGTTCCTTTGCACTGTTGTCAGGCTACAACATAGCCGTATTTCGTACTGCTGTCAGGAAGATAAACGTAAAGTGACCGATACTTCTGCCCCAGTTTAACAACATCTGGAGCTTCTCTACAGATTTTCATAAAAGTCACCAATACACACGTATTTAAGATCAGCAGGAACAACAGCCTTGCGTTTCTCTGTGTTCCTGCGCTTGACTTTAAGAATCTCTAGACAACGGCTCATAAACCCTGGACCCCAGCACAGCCTTTAAAACCACGCCCCTTTAATGCTTGAACTACCGACCTACTTGCTGCTTTATAAAGCGGTGTAGAGCCTATAGCTATCTCAGTGTGAGTAAAGAGTCCAATAAGCACTTCTCGGTCTGAAATAAACGTACATAAAATAAAAGGGTCTTCCTTCTTGTGCACTTTGTGTGATCAAGAAAGGTGCCTCGAGACACTGGTGTCGCGTGTACAATGCAATTAGGTTGCAGGCGAGCTACTGTTAAAGAGGATCATGCCATTATCACGGTTCTGCAAGAAGCAGCATTCCTGATAGCAGCCGTCTTGGAGGCAGACCCAGGCAAATCCCTCTCTGCTTCCTCAAGATGATTTCCTCTCTCTTTGCTAAGATAGAAAACAGCCAACAATGAAAAGGAAACAGGAGTATTTCGAATAAATCTAGAGACCTGCGTTATCATGGTTACTAACTTTCTTGTACCAATGATTCCAGATACTCAATTCTCGTCCGTAATATAAAGATAATTTCGCAAGGTACTCCAAAATTTCAGTTGCACAACAAAAATATAACGCTAGAATTTTACTGAAGGGCACCTGGAGTAAGCCATCACGATGGCCGACCGTAACATAAATTATGAACTTAAAAAAAACACAATTTCATGAAATTCCATTTATCTCTCGAAAAATCAGTTCTAGTAATGACACTGCACAAAAACCCAAAACTGAACTTTTGTTCGTTTAATTGTGTCAAAATCTTTGCCAACGTTATTTAAAGCACTCAAAGAAGCTACTTATTCTCAAGTGAAAGAGAAGCACGTTTTATGAGTCTCTATAATGACACGGTACGCAGCACATACGATATTATGAGTTTCACTTCTTTGCAAGGACTTTCATGTCATGTTATTGGAAGTGTCAGTTCCGAACAGCTGTGGCCAAGGGGTCCTGTATGCCTCTAATTTCATTTACGACATATACTTGAAGATGTCCTCTGGAGAGAATTTCAGTTTAAAAACGAAGTGTTGGTTCTAACTGTGCAATTAATAAGAATAAACACACTTTTGCAATCTGCATACCAACGGGGATGTCTTGTATTAAAATTTCCCCCACTTTTCTCCTCTTTCGCGGAAAACGACAATGACCTTGTGGTGGTGATACCATTCTACAAATTTTCTCAATAATGCTGCTAAAGATGGGCACAGTTATATCTGAACTCGGTAACCTATTTATGAAGCTTAAGATCCAAATATTTTGCCAAAATTTCGTCGTTTCAGAGATAACAAAAATGCCTTTCTGGTCCTCGCAATTGCAAAAACTTTAAGGCAGAATTTGTCTTGCAGAACGGAACATATGTTCCTGCATATTCAACGCGGCATCAGACGCATTTTTACCAGAAGTTAAAGGATTTAAGTCAAATTCTCAATTATCACACTGCATTCACTACACAGTTCTTCTGCTCAGAAATGGATGTGCCACAGAATTCAACTTTTCCACTTATCGATTAGGCCAGTCAAAGTGTCCAGTCGATTCAGTGTTTGATTGAAAAGTGTGTGTTAAGCCCGAAGACATTTCTCAATCCGATCATCATTCGAGAGTATTTCTGATCAGAACAGCGGCGCTACAAATTCGAACTTATCAATACCGCTGAGTATCAGAGCTGCGTCCTAACGCGTATCAAGAGCTACATTCGAAGTATCACGATGCAGTTAAAGTATAGACATCGCTTCTTCAAGTTCACTTGAAATGGAATTCACCGTAGCTGCTTTGAACTCTATCTAGTTAGAGAAGAGTGCTTCAGTGCAATATTGACGAGGTCTTTCAAGTCTCCCCCTCGAGAAGTTAAATGAGGAAAGAAGTGAAGCACACGTTCCACAGTACCAAAGATGTCGGTGCCTGAACATTCACATTAACAGCCTAACACCAAACATAATGGAACAGTGACTGTTGCAGGGAACAGTGACTGGTGCCAGGAACACAAACTGTCCATGGATTCAGATACAGAATTCGCTTTTAAACACTGAAATTAAAATCAGATACTTATGCATAATATTCTGGTCTGGAGGGTTGTTGTGAGAGGACGTATTGTCAGAGAGCTCCTGAGTATGGGTTGCTACCTGGAGGAATACCGAGCGCCCGTGGGTACCTGGGCGGCGAGTCTGTCGTGGCGTGCTCCGCAAGGCCAAGCTAGCAGTGGAAGTTATAGATGTGACTTTGGGACTATGCTTTTGTGTGCAGCGGTATTAGCTTCATTATTAGTGATTGGTGGCGTGGAACAAAATCCTGGGCCTGGAGTGGAGGAGAAGAGCATTATGCAAGTCTTGTGTAGTGGATGTGACCGAAACCTGAAGTCGCGAACGCAATGTGACACTTGTGGACGCTGGTTTCACAATAGCTGTGGCAACGTTAAAGGTCAAGTGGCAGAGAGCGGGAGGTGGATCTGAGACAGGTGTAGATCGGAAAGACTTAGACTGCTGGAGGAGAAACTACAAAATGCCTTACTGCAAATTGAAGATCTCACAAGGAGACACAAGGCACTGGAAGATCAGCTACGATTGGCGACAGCTGGTGAGGAAGCTGGCAGACGGGATACAGTATCGGGTCAGCATCAAGGTGGAAAGTGCTTAGTGCTGGGTGACTCAGTTATAAGGAATGTTGGATCTGATAGTTCAGATATGATAATTGAGTGTTTTCCAGGCATTAGAACGGAACAGCTGCATAGAGTTATAGACAACAGAGACCTAGGGAGCCCGGATATTGTCGTTCTACATGTAGGAACAAATGACTTAAGGAAAACCAGAAATCTCGATTATGTGATGGGAGAAGTGTACGGTCTCGTGAACACAGTAAAAACTGAGTTTCATACATCCAAAATAATCCTGAGCGGCGTATTGCGGCGGAGAGACGTGTCATGGCAACGTATTGGAGCTATTAACAATAGATACGACTGGGTAGCGAAGATGTTAGGAGTCACCTCTGTAGACCTAAATTGTTGGATAGATGACTGGGACTTTGCTAGAGATGGACTTCATATAAACAGCAGAGGATCAAGAAAACTAGGCCAGCTGTACTCTAGAGTCTCTGGCACCAGCGGGGGAGGAAAGAAGATGAGGAGCGAGTGACAATGCCAGGCGGTGAGGTTTTTCAGCGAGGGGACATCAGAGGGGACGAGGATGGCGACCACCCAAGAACACTCGACGACGGTTGGGAAGACGGCGGAAAATGAAACGACGACGAAAATTCCGGCGAGGAAGATGACAGAAACGGCAACAAGGGAGAAACGTGCAGCCGTGACATACATAAATGAGGGTAAACCTTTGATCGTGATGCAGGTAAATTGCAGGAGTATTTACAATAAGTCATTAGAGTTCTGGAATTTAATTGATACATATGACCCTGATGTTGTAATAGGCATGGAATCATGGCTTAGAGAAGAAATTGGTAATGCAGAAATTTTTAGGGCTGACTACACAGCTTTCAGAAGAGACAGGCATACTCGCGGGGGGGGGTGTTTATCTGTGTAAAAAATTACGTTTCGTGCGCGGAATTATGGGTTGACGAGGATTTCGAGATGATCGCAGTAGAAGTGAAAAGCAGGTTTTCAAAATGTACATGGGAAATTGTAGGCGTCTACAGAGCTCCAAATGAGGATATGCGGACGATAGAAAAATTGGCAGAACGGAGCTGTTGTATGGTAAACTCTGCGAAGCGTAGCATTATTGGTGGTGACCTAAACTTACCCTACGCGGATTGGAATGGTCACGTGGAAGTATCCAGGGGACCTCAAGCGTCTTTAAATAAACTGGTATAGGAAAACGGATACACGCAAGTAGTAAATAGCCCTACCCGAGGGGATGCGCTACTGGACGTTTACCTGGTCCGGCCCGAAAGTTCATTCAACTCTTGTAATGTCGTTCAGGGTATCAGCGACCACTGCGGGGTGTTATTGGAAGTGGAATGGGGGGAAAAATGCCGTGAGCACCAAGCGGAAAGATTAGTCCCGGTTTACCGTAAAACAAACGTCTCAGGTCTTCAAAGTTTCCTGCGGGATAAATTCTCATCATGGGCAAGTAATGGTAGTTGTGTGGAGGACATTTGGAAACGTTTTAAGGAGATCGTCTTCGAGAGTATCGATCTTTTTGTTCCACATAAAATTCTGAGAAACAATCCGGATCCTGAATATTATAACAAGGAAGTAAAACGTCTTAAGGCAAAGGTCAGGAGAGTATATAGTAAGAGAAAATTAGGTGAGCGATACAAAGTGGAACTAAACAGATTATCCAAAGAATTGTTGGCAGTCAAAAAAACTGCACAGGAAACATTTTTGCGGTACGTACTAAGAAATACGGACAACTGCTGGCCTGAGTTCTATAAGTACGTTAAAAGACGTAAAGGGAATAGGGAAAATATACCTGCGATCAAAGATAGCAACGGAACGATCACTACAGATCCTACTGAGAAGGCAAACATTTTAAATTCCTATTATGCGCCCGTTTTTAGTTGTCAACGGAGCGTCACCAACATAACATCAGCTCACTCGGCTGAAACCTTTGTTATTAACACCAAAATTCTTAGAAAAAGTTTAGCAGCAACCGGGAGAAGAAAACCAGTAGGGCCAGATAGCATTCCTGGTGAAATCTTGAAAATGGGAGGGGAAGCCATGATTCCATACTTAGCTAGATTACTGGAAATAACATTAAACAATGCCATTATCCCAAGCGACTGGAAAAGAGCCATAGTGGTTCCTATTTACAAAGGGGGTGACCGATCGGTAGTCACTAATTATAGACCCATCAGCTTAACCTCAGTGGTCTGAAAGCAGATGGAACACGTTATAGCAGGGTACTTGAGGCAAATCTGGGATAAAAATGATTGTTTATACGACGGACAACATGGTTTTAGACTGGGTTACTCTTGTGAAAGTCAAGTCATTACAGTATGTCAGGATTTGGCTGACTCATTGGACGAGAGGGTCAGTGTAGATGCGATAATAATAGACTTTTCTAAGGCGTTCGACTTAGTTCCTCATGATCGGCTGATTATGAAATTGGCAGCCTCGGGCGTGGATTTGAGGATAGTCGTATGGGTCAGGGAGTTCCTTGTAGGTCGTACACAGAGGGTCAGAATAGGCGGTCAACTTTCAAAGGAAGTCAGAGTAACTTCAGGTGTACCGCAAGGGAGCGTTTTGGGCCCACTTTTATATCCAGCGTACGTGAACGATATTTGGATGAACATTGACTCGTCTATTAGACTCTTTGCTGACGACTGTATAATATATAGGAAAATCGTAAATAATACCGACGTAGAAAGGTTACAGAAGGAATTGGATACACTGGGGGAGTGGGCGGCAGAAAATGAGATGAAAATAAATCCAGGTAAGTGCAAGGCAATAAGATTTACGAGAGCACGGGTAAAAAGTCCACTAAAGTATTCCCTTGGAAATCAAAATATTCCGGAAGCGAGCAGTTGCAAATACTTGGGAATAATACTACGAAACGATTTAAACTGGGTGGATCAAGTAAATTACACAGTGCGGAAAGCCTGGAAGGCACTTCATTTCGTAATGCGTGTTCTCAAAAAGGAAAATAAGAATACTAAAAGTATAGCCTACACGTCGTTGGTACGCCCTATTCTTGAATATGGGTCTGCATGCTGGGATCCATACAGAGAAGGCCAAATACATGCGTTAGACCGTGTAAAAGTAAAGCTGCTAAATTCGCAAACCTTACAAATGTTTGTGACTGGGATACTTTGGCTCAGCGTAGGTCAGTAGCTGGTTTATGCGCACTCCTAAAAGCGTAAAATGGAGAACGGGCTTGGAAAACAATAGGCGCCAGGTTGCATAGGCCTTGCTATCTAAGCAGGGTCGATCATGCCCAGAAAATTAGGGACAGGAAGCAAAGGACGAATATCGGGAAGTACTCCTTTGTAAATAGGACCATAAAAATCTGGAATCAACTACCTGCAGAAGTGCTGGGGACCTCCCCATGTAAACCCAACATTTTTAGAATGAGAGTTAGGAAAGCAATTATAAAGGGGGTGTAGTGAATGAAATATAATTGTGACGTAAATCGTGTAAAAGTGCTATGAAGTGAAGTGAAGTGAAGTGAAGTGAAGTGAAGTGTAGTGAAGTTAAGCAAAGTGAAGTGAAGTGTAATGATGTGCAGTGTTATTAAGTGGTAGAAAAATTTTGAAAGGGGTGCAATCAACTGTTGTAGTGTCTTCTGTATGACTGTGTTGTAATTTTTGCGTGCAATTGTGTTTTGTAATTTGGTTGTGTTTTGTAATTTTGATTTGTGTTTTGAAATTTGTTTCGTATTTTGTAACTTGGTGTTATTCTGCTTGTAATTTTTGTGTGCATATTGTCTTGAGTGTGTGTGCGTGTGTGTATATTTTGTGTGTATTATAGTTTTGTGTAGTATTGTATAGTATTGTGTATGTTTGTATATTTGTATATTGTGTATATTGTGTATATTTGTGTATATTTGTGTATATTTTGTGGTTATTATAGTTTTGTGTAGTATTGTATAGTATTGTGTATATTTGTATATTTGTATATTGTGTATATTTTGTGGTTATTATAGTTGTGTAATATTGTATAGTATTGTGTATATTTGTATATTTGTATATTGTGTATATTGTATATATTTATGTATATTTTGTGGTCATTAGAGTTGTGTAGTATTGTAGAGTATTGTGTATATTTGTATATTGTGTATATTGTATATATTTGTGTATATTTTGTGGTTATTATATTTTTGTGTAGTATTGTATAGTATTGTGTATATTTGTATATTTGTATATTGTGTATATTTGTGTATATTTTGTGGTTATTGTAGTATACTGCCACCGGGTACATACCCATTTGCAGTTAATAATGAATAAAAATGTGACTGACGCCAGCAGTCTTCAAGACTTAGTCCACCTTATCCCAGTTTATGTTTTATTCCTACTTCGATCACCTAGGAAGATTTCACATCAAGGATAAGGAAGTCAATAAAAGCTTCCTTGATTTCTCAGGCTGAATCTCAACAAAATGAAAATTTCCCTTGTCTGCATTTTATCACAGATATAATATTTTAGTACTTGGCCTTCGGCATTGATGGAAATGTGATCTGTCGCACGGTTACCCAAACACCAGGCTGATCAACTTTTCACACCCACGTGAAGCAAACGGCAAATTACAGTTTTCTGCACTATAATTACTTATTTCCTACTTAGTAAACTTGAAAACAAAAAGATGTTGGACCGAAATGTAGCATACATTTTAATTTAATCTTTTCTTAATTTCTTTATATGTGCAATTTTGCTTAGACGAGTTCCAAAATATCTGAATTTACACTATTTTCAAATAGTTGTTAGTTACCAAGTGTTGTGATTTTGTCTTGAATTCTGTTCATGAGGCATGAACATATTCTTCATTTTCTCACTATGTCTAGACTAGCCACCTTAGAAGAAGAATAACGATTCTAATCTCTTCTTTACAGGGTTTACATTTTGCACCGATAAATTAACATCATCAGCGGAGATCAAAAGCTGATAGGTCCCATTCTATTTCAGTCCCTCCTTGTTCTCTTGGATGTTCTGAATGGCACACTCAAAGCTCAGAAGGCATGACCATTTGACATTCATCGGCAATATTCTTCTCTTTTTGTACCTCTGGAGTATTAGCCTTCCTTGATTAGTTAGAACGCGTCTTCAACATAGGGTCATTGTAGCCTATTTTACGTATATACCTGCTATAGAAGCTTGAGAGTATTTTAAACAAATCTCTTCAGGGATTTACGTTATTCATTCCCTTACAGAGGGGTTTCTTAAGATATTCCAGTAGTACGAGATCCGCGAGAGCTACGGCGCTGAGTATGGAGTATTTTGATATGACATGGTGTAGTTAGTATATATAAATTTACCAACGTTTCGGAGGAATTTTTCTCCATATTTTACCCTGAAAATTGCGGCAGCATATTACATGGTAACTTCTGCCAGACCACATGGCCTCACACTCCATGAGACAGTAGGTCTACATTACAAATTCTTGTAACGTTTCTTTTATAATACAACCGTCTCATGCAAACACAAATAAGATCAAGAGTCGTAAGTGACATTCGCTCACAGCCGTTGGACCGAAAGTGACCGCTAGGGTGGTCTCTCAGGTTACAGCTCCTCCTGTGACTAATGTCCACATTGCTGCTACCCAAACCTCAGTGGATTCCTAACTCCAGCAGTTTGTGAAAGTTAGTCGGAGCACTAGAGGGCTGACCACGTTAACTCGGGAATCTCACCTGCTGCCCTCAAACTGCACTTTATTTTACAAATTAACCAGTTCAGTGCTTCTACGTATATATAACGTTGAAGTGGCAACTGTTACCTTGACGTAATGTACACGATATACACATTTTATATTTGGATCGAAATTTTTACTTATGACAGGCAGAAGAAAATTAAACAGACCATACTCTAAAACATGCAGCTGAGAAGCCCTCGTTACATAAACTAAAACATAAACAACTAACGACTTACATTCGCATCTTGCATGTCTTTTAAGGGACAGTTCTTTCCAGTGTTGATTTCAATCTCTAATACTAGATGCAGTACAGACCTGGAAAACAAGACAGGTTGAGGGACGTAACTTCAAACGAGTACTATAAAACAAATTTGTCGGGCACAGTAATCAAGGTAGCAGTTCATTTATTGAACAATTCCGATGCTGTACTTTATAAATCATTTGTATTTCAATTTCGCTAACAAACCTACACAGTTCTGTCCCATGGATGCTACACTATCCTGCATATATCACACTCATTAAATTTACAATCCTAGCAATATTTGGTGGGCTACGCGGTGGTGCAGTTCTTGAGGCACAGCGCTATAAACCGGAAGGTCGCGGGTTCGATTCCCAATAGGGACATAATCTTTCCGGCCGCACTATGGCCCGGAGACCGACCCAGCCTCCAACATAAACGAGTACCAGGAATATTTCCTGTGGGGTAAAGGAGACCGGTGAGTGGGGCTGAAAAACGTACCACTTTCATGTGCCGACTGTCTGGAAATCTCTTACACCCACCCTCTTGGAATCCTCAGGGTCTGTCCAGGACCGTACAGGGATTGCTTTAACCTTTTTAGTAATATTTGGTATGGAAGAGATATGGCCTAAATTATAAGTAATTATGCGGTTAGAGAGAAAGAGAGGGGCGTCTGGGTTTCAGTAACGTACTGAAAGAAGCCTCACTTTCATCGTTTAATATTTTTGTAAAAAGAGCTTATGTGTGGCTTGTTGAAGAACGAAATACCAGACTGTTCGATAGTAGTCGATTGGATGTTTGTGTCTCAGTTCAGAATTGTCCTGTGAAAGAGGGAATGTACCACGTATCTGTGGAGTTTACAGCAGTCCGACGGAGATAGCAGAATCCACATTCCTGGCAGAGTGTTCAGGTTTGCAGGCTATATCGGTGCTATAAATCAGAGGACACAGCCGTTGTAAGATAAGATAGAAGAAACCGAGTGAGAACGATGCACAGGATGGGAAGAGATCGCTGTTAGAATGAAGGGGAAGACATAAAAATAACAGAGAGTCACTGAATTCGCTAGAGAAATCGGAACACTGAGGAAACACCAAAGCGGTAGTGTTCCGGTGACCACACCCGCTAGTGTGTGCACAGCTTCAGGTAAAATAAGGACTAGTCGGAAAATTCGCTTGTGATTAATTCCTGAGATTAACATCTGACAGACATGATTTCGTTGAGAAATAAAAAGGAATTTGCAAGACAACAAATGGGTTTAAATGAAACAACACTCCCGTCTTGTTGCCTCTTTCTTCGGAGTTGAAGTCTTTCCCATTCAACAAATTCAGATATCAGGCTTTCAGTAACATCTATTTTCTCGACATCGTGCACTAGCGAAAACAGGCCTACTGGTGAGTTTCAAACAGCAGTCTGGGTATCTTATCATTTGCACCGCACTGGTAAGTTCAATTGCAGTGGGAAAAGACTCGAGTCTAGCTGCAGCAAATAAAGACCCTTCCAGAAGTAACTGACACTTCAGGTTTTCAGGAAACAGGATACTGTCTCACACACAAATATAAAAGTGCATCAGTTTCACTACACAAATACTCATATCCTTTTTCAATTCACATTTTCCGCTATTTTCTCCAATATCCGTAAATGAATTCCTTGTGAAGGCGAATTAAAAGTTTTAATGTATTCCACAATTTCCGTCCATTAATCACTTATTAAAGAGTCCTACTAGACAGACTTACAGTAAATATTATGTTACTCATCTCCGTGCATATGACCAATACAGTAAAACAGAACCAACGTATGCACAATATTATTGTCTATTTATTCAACCTCTCTCTCCAGTTCACCTTCTCACTGACATGTTTCGGCAATAACTTTGCCATTGTCAAGTGGGCTTACATCAAATTACATAAGACAATGCGCGTTAGAATAAGAATTATAAATTTGTATTAAAATTTTAAAATTTTAAAATTTTTGCTGCACAATTCTTGGACTTGTTTTGATGTTACGTTGCTGTTTCTGGCCTGGCGTCCCTAATTCATGTAATTCCAAGGTTTGTTTGTTTGTGGGTTTGTGGGACAAGCTAAACTGGCGTGTTCCACTACGCTCCTACTCAGTGTCACTCGGCCTGGTATCTGGGATGTTCCACAACATAAACAAACCTTGGAATTACATGAATTAGGGACGCCAGGCCAGAAACAGCAGCGTAGCATCAAAACAAGTACAAGAATTTTGCAGCGTAAATTTTTATAGAAGTTTTTAACATTTTTAAAATGTTAATACAATTTTATAATTCACATTCTAATGCACATTGTCTTATGTAATTTTATGTAACCTCCCTTGACAATGGCAAAGTTGTTGCCGAAACATGTCGGGGAGAAGAAGAATTAGAGACAAAGGTTAAATAAATAAACAATAATATTGTGCATAAATTGGTTCTGTTTTACTATCAGCTTATAATACTTTGTTTAAAATAGCATTACATATTATTACATTCTCTTGCATGTTTCGGCCCTACATGGGCCGGTATCACGAAAACGTATTTACAAGAGACGTACAAAGCTCATGAAACAGAAACTTGTCGTAACCAACACAATTCGTGTAACTGAGCTTCCCGCATTAGTAAACAGTTGGGCTACAAACACACCTTCTGTCAAAATGCTGCGTCCACAAAATATTGCTCCTTCTTATACATTCGTAGAAACATTACAAGCTTCAATGTTGATCTATTAAGGATGTGTCAGTCTTTTCTCTCTCCTGTAAAACTGCGTATCGGTGGATTACGACAAATGACCGATATGGCACATGCGTCCTCATAAAATATGTACGCAGGGACTGCACTTTATAAGGATACATACGAATGACACACATGTCTCTTTTAACAATGTATCTCTCTAATGATGGGTCATACTGTATAGGGTCGAAACTGTCAAGAGTCTACAGCAATGCCTAATGCTATTGTAAACGAAATAATGTAAGTGTATTTACTTAGATTTTTTAACAATACAAGTAAATGATACTTTTCATGCCATTTGTTACATCCTAAACGTGAATTTCTCTAGCGCATTTTAAATTTAAGCCTCCTCTCCCATCTTTTCCTGTTAATAATTATTCGAAAATTACCTACGGCATTTCTTCCGTAAAATTTATTACAGAACTGTCGTATATGAAAGCAAGAGACGTAACCACAAACACACACGATACTTTCTCTTATAATAAATAACGTACTGTATTCATAAAATTGGAACCAATGACAATGGAAGGTATAAATAACACAGCGAAACAGTCCATTAGAGAACACTAGAAAGAGGTAATTTCCTGACAGTTATTTAAACCACATGGAAGAACAGAGTTTGGAGTCAACGTAAAAAAAAACAACTGAAAGATAATACGAGTTCACAGATTGGAGCAACATAATGCTCTCGAAGTATGATGTCATGACCATTCGAAAGTAATGCACCAAAGCTTGCCACAGAAAAACATTAATTGACGTTGACGGTAGGACAGAAAATATATCTTGCCAAAATAAAAGTACTCTTTTCAATTTCTTAAGAATTTTTAGGTTCTTAACAGCTATCTGATTAGAGTCGTTCAAACAGGACAGGGCAGCATAATATAGCTCTCTTATTTTAATATCAACCAACTTACCGCCATTTTATATGAAGGACTTCGGTGCCACATTTCACAAGTCGCAGAAGCAGTTTATTGCAAGGGAGACGCGCCCTTCTCTGATCCAAGCATATGGCAATTACGGAAATGAGTACTGGGAAGAAAATTAATACAACAGTCATTATATTGGTACAAAGAGAACCCTTGGCCAAGATAGCTCTCACACACTGGAGGTCATACTCACATCGAATGTGTAAATCAATGCACATAATGAAAAAACGCTATTAACTCTTCAACAAGCACGACTGACAGAGTAAAATTTTTCTGAAGGGCCAAGTAATCACTGACTATAGCGAATTCTACTTTAGATAACAAAATTTGCCTCTTAAGATCTTCCTTATGACAAAGATATTTAACATAATGTTTCTTTAACAAATTAACATGTGTTTGTACACCTGAACGTCTAGGCAAGATGAAAAATAGCGGCAATATCGGGTCATTGTGGTGACGAGCTGTAGACACTTATCATTCAAATGAAAGCGAACTTCGTACGTGCCACAAAACACACCAGTAAATTTATCTTTGTAAGAAAATAAGTAAAGAAATAATTCTAATTCTGACTGATAGACTCTACTAGATCGAATAAGATAGAAAAGTGCAAAAAGATCAACAAAGGAAAATAAATATACAAAAAAAGAAAGAAAAGAAGATATATAAAAACAAGGAATAAATAATTAAAGAATGAAATAACAGGACAGCAGAAAGAAATACTGAAATAAGTTCTAAGGAAAAGTAATTCAAGGAAAAGAAAATGTAGAAACACTGAAGAAAGAGAGAGGAAGAGATAAAATATAAGAAAGGAGAAAAACGAACGTACGATGGCACAAAAAATAACACAATTCTAACTATAAGACCTAACACATTCTTGTTGTTAAAGGACTCAGATGTTGCAGCACCATCATCAGTCAGCACCTGGTGTGACCGCAGCTGCGAATACGCCCAAACATAATACGCGCACAAAACCTCGCACACGCACGCACGCATGCACGCACACACACATATACAGACATTTAGGTGACGTTACGTCCACGTGCATTTCGGGCGTGACCTTAGTGGCTTTATTAATTAACCAGATAATTAATGGGTGCCTGCTAGGAAATGGTTATCCTCAGTTTGCCTGTTCTCTACAAGACCGACACATGGCACATTCGCCAGATGTGACCACGGTAATTATGTACAATATAGCACACTGGTGAGACGGGCTTCACTGTGATAGCTCTGCAGTGTGTACAGTTGGAACGGGTTCTAACGACATCTTTTTATATGACACTTCGCCTATTGCGTCGGATATTCTGTGATATCAATTAATTCCTCACTGTTAACCATAAAGTTACACTCTTCGGTTATAACAACACTTGTTTATAACGACACAAAACATTCAGTCCCCTTCATGACCTTATAACCGAGTTCGACTGTATATTGTTACGCCAGCCATTTATCCGAAAACTCACAATGAAATATACGGCAGCAATACATAATTCGTTATATATTCTCCGTGTTTGCAGAATTACTGAGTCCCTGAGGATCGCTTTCCTCTGATGTCTGACGTAACAATATATCGTAGTAGCTGCCCTGGTCTGGAGTTATGGATGGATGAATTCAGCCAAAAGACACTCTCAAACGTTACTGCTGCTGCAGTACCAGGACGTATACTTCCTCCGCATATCCCAACTTAACTTCATACTGTGCCCTTAGAACACACTGCATCCAGGAGCAGAGCACTTCCTTAGCAGCTTACAGGTACTCGGCTAGTCTCGGGACTCCTGTATTTTATGCAACCCCCAAGGATATTTTGCACGTTCACTTAACATCCCATCAGTGGCACCTAGCTGCACCGAGATTAGTATAGTCCACAAACTCACATCCCATTCTTCAAAACACATTTTCATATTTCTTTCTCATCTGCGTCTGTGTCTTTCAAGAGGTCTATTTTTTCCGATTTTGCAACTAAAACCCTGCATGCATTTTCCTTTTCTCCCACGCGTGCGACATCTGCCAGCCATCTCATCCTCCTTACCACGCTGTATACTTTCTTACCAAAATATACTTAATACCTATTTTTGTTTTAAGAACCGGGAACATGTACTGAGTAGAATTCACTTATAAATATGCTGCATAATGTTCTAGTCCCACGTAAAGGTAGTGCGGCCGGCGCGTAGAGCTGACAACTCTGCCGTCCTAGTTGTGCCGAATGTCAAAGTAAAAATAGAAGTCCAACATTCCATCCCCTATCTGAGTCTTCATGATCTTTTACTGGAAAGCTTTACCTTTACCTCTTACTTAAAAAGGTAAGGAGTAAAGCTGTCCTGTGCTTAGTTATGCAACAGGAATTCACTCCGACTTGTGGGATGCACAGCCAGTGGCCTACTGACTCAACTGAGTCATCTAGTCTCACGTTTTATAATTGAGGTCTCATTTTACCCTGTGAAATATTATTAGGCAAGTATATATTCAGCATAGCCTGCTTTGAATTTGTTGTACGTAATCTCAAATTTTCTCAGCAACATTATATTTTTAAGCGTTGACTTACAAAAATTCTTCTCATAAATACATATATACACCATTATACTGACATTAACATGGCTAGCTTTAATGGCTCATTAGTCTTTCCATCAAACCGAAGCCAAAAGTTAAGTTTCGTATGGTCTTCATGTCGTTACTTTATATTCATTAAAAAACTTGCATGCCTTCCCAAAAAGATAGGCGACTTCATTGCCAGCTGAAGGTCAATTAGCTTCTCAAGGATTATGCTCCTCTGATTTAAGCCTTGCCATACTTCAGATTGTTATTCTCCGGCTCTTCACCCTACAGACCCCAGTTCGACCTCAATACAGTCTAAGCGAAATTCGTGTTGGACAGAGTGGCAATGGAACAGATTTTTCTGCTAATAGAGTTGAACTCAGTTATAACATCCCGAAAGGAACTAAATATTTTTTGTCGTTATAACCGAGGACTAATAATGTTACAGTTAACAGTTAGGAATTAATTGGTATCACAGAATATCTGACGTTGTAGACGAGGTGTCGCATTAACTGATGTCGTTATAACAGGGTTAGAATGTACTTCTGTTTTTTTTTAACAGTTGCCACTCCACCAACGCTCTCCGTTCAAATTCATTGATCTACCATCAACGCCATGCGGTGCATATGCTGATAGCGTCACTAAACAAACCAGTAAAACGAGAATCAGTCATTCCGTTCAGTGACGGATACAGGAGAGTCGGCATTAAGGGGGCCGTCGCCAGCACATCCTCGTCTCTGTACCCAAGCGTGACCCACTCGTGACAGAGGAGAGACGTCCTGCAGTACAGGCCATTGAATCATTTCTTAAATTGCTTTCACTGCATTATTCAGCAGCACTCGCTTTTGCCTTCCATTTGGCGATGAACAGGTACGAGATGAGCACCAGAATAAGGAAAGCCAGAATTTTCGTCTCTGTCTGTTGCCCAGCCAAACAAACTGAAGCATCACACCAAAGTGACACAGGTGAACTGTGATAGCACCGTCACCATTACTGTATCTAATCGCACAGAATTTTGTTCTGACTTACTACATACACTGTCAATCTCTGCAACACATGGCTGTCAGTGAAAAAAAATTGCTCTTTAAATAAAATTTCACACTCAATTCCGCGAGTGTTTACAAAGTGAGGGGTCGTGTTAATTTCGGTAGTTATCAACGTTTTGTAACAAACTGCTGCCTCCATCTTCATGACAGAAGATAGGCAACTGAAGAAGGAAGCAGCAGATTACTCTGAAACGTCGCTAAACACGGATATCGCTACACTATATTACAGCCCACATCACAATGGCAAGCTCTGACTTTCCTCTTACTTCAAATACCTCTCAGTGTACGGCATTATTTAACTGTATTAGCGGTAACCAAATGCTATGCGTTAGTAATAACAGGCCAATTAGTTAGCAATTAGCAGTTACCGAGGTAAAACTGTAACGAAGCTTATAATAATTCACTGGTAATAAGCATTGATTATTTTATATTATTTTCACTGGTTACCGTCAATATTACTTTTATTTCGCACGCATGTTTTATTTCCTAATTGTCATTTTTGGGTTGGCAGCATTGACTGTCCGTTCGAAGACTGCAGTTTGGTAGAGGTTTGTGTCGAAGTTGAATCGGTAATAATCTGTGACAGATCGTAGGAACAGAACAACTTTCGGCGCATTTTGATTAGAGATCATTTTCCAAATTCCGCATAATTCAGGCTTTATTCTTAAAGAACGCATAACGGTTTTTGCTGAGTGTTCAAGTGCCAGTCGCTGCTTTGTATGTCGTTAATAATAATTACCGCTTGTATATGTTCAGACATAAATAATTGGAATTTTAAGTGCTACATTTTCCACAGTAATTAAACTACTCACAGCACTTTGGTCAAGTTGTACCTCAGAACAGGGTCGTGAGCAAGAAATGGCTGAGCAACATGCTCTCGTAGAGTCCCAGAGCCAAGGGCTATACAATCCCTCTATCACACAGAGGATTTATCCTTGGCCTCTATTCCCTTGTAACACGCAGGCAAATCCATGGAGCCTGAGCAGACTCTGTACTACGATAGTTGACAGAAGCAGCAGTAAGAAAGCTACCGATGGCGGCTAACTACACAAAGTTGCTGAGCGTTAATTTATCTAATTTTAAACAAGTATAATAAAGAAGAATAACAGCGTCAGGTAACACTAGTAGGTCGCCTTCTGTCGCGAGTGCTAGAAGATACGAAAACCTGCGCCTATGTAAAACTGTTAGGCATTTAATATTACCAGTCACGCCACCACGGTAAATTACACAGGTTACGGTGTTTCCTCTTTTGACTATTGACTGTTATGTTATTTTAATTATGTCACATTTTCCTATATGATTTCAAAAATAATTTTCCACTGTACTTGATTTCAGTTTCAGAATGTTTTAATCTGGGATTAGAATCGAAACGTTAAACACAGCACATACTATATCCGATATTTTGACAATTTTTACGTATTCCCATTCAGATTGCAGCTTTACACTAACCTTAATAGTCAATTTCACGTTCCGTCCGCTTTACTTCGGAGAAACAGCCCCCAGCCTATTAGATGAGCGCTAGTGTTACCCCAAATTCGGCGGTGGTAAGTAAATTCCCGATCCCGCCAGGAATCAAAGCTCACTAACGCAGAACATATCTAGTTACCTTATCGACTGAGTTACACCGATATGTGGCAACAGACACAATTTTTACCAGTGGAATACATCTATATAAATTACTAAATTAATCCAGTGTTTCATTTACCAAACATTTATCTTCCAACATTAATAAATATGACCGAAATCAACTTCAGGAAAACACTTCACTGTTTTGGCAACTGCTCTAATGAAAGAGAAAGTACATAGTAGCTATTCCACTTGTTACAGTACCAGTAGCAAGTTCTAGATGTACGTCCTTTACAAATTAACTCAAGCATTTATTAATATCTGGTTTACCCGGCATGGCTTAGTATGAGCGGTTTCTGCACGTTCCGAGGGTTACACAGGTGAAATAGTTTACATGCCTTACGGCTCGCTGCTGTTTCATGTATGTCTCTGGTATTTGCTACTAAATTGCCAAGAGCCAATTAGGATGTGTGAAATGTTTAAACAGTACTATTATTTATGAGCAGACTAATTTCAGTGAATCCATTAAGCGATGTATGTACCACTTTAAATTAAGGCGTATCTCATTCTTTGATGCACAGTATCAAACACAGTACAGTACAAATACAGCATAATTATACACAGTAACGAAACGCACGCTTTCGTTTGATGCGTGTGTGTGTACAAATAAACATTAAGGGTGTCCCACAATAGGGAGAAGTACAAGAAGAAACCTTCTTATTGGACTTCCTAACCCTTGAAGATGGGCTTTATAGGTTGTTCCGAAACGTCGATACAGAACTAGCACTCAACGCTGCGTAACATCACAGAAGAACGCAGATCTCATCTACATCGCGGCGGAAGCCTGAAATCACGTAAGCTGCTAATTGTCTTGGGGGGGCTCCAAGATGAAAACACGTAAGCTGCTAATTGTCTTGGGTGGCTCCAAGATGAAATCACGTAAGCTGCTAATTGTCTTGGGTGGCTCCAAGATGAAACCACGTAAGCTGCTAATTGTCTTGGGTGGCTCCAAGATGAAACCATGTAAGCTGCTAATTGTCTTGGGTAGCTCCAAGATGAAATCACGTAAGCTGCTAATTGTCTTGGGTGGCTCCAAGATGAAATCACGTAAGCTGCTAATTGTCTTGGGTGGCTCCAAGATGAAATCACGTAAGCTGCTAATTGTCTTGGGTGGCTCCAAGACGAAATCACCTAAGCTGCTAATTGCCTTGGGTGGCTCCAAGATGAAATCACGTAAGCTGCTAATTGTCTTGGGTGGCTCCAAGATGAAATCACGTAAGCTGCTAGTTGTCTTGGGTGGCTCAAACATGAAATCACGAACCCTAGCCTGCTAGAAACATGAATGTGTTTTCATATTTCTATGCGCTGTCTTTTGTTGGACATTAAACTGTCTTCCGATAGGCCTCTTCCTCTGCCCATAACATAACACAATACCGTAACCGAGAGTAAGGGCTACTTCATTATGTCTGGGAAAATAAATATGGTTGCAAACGTCGAAGACTTCACATGTAACATTGTGTGTCACTTAGGTTCCCAATATGTGCCGCAGAACACGCTTTGAGATTTCCATAATCATATGCAAACATTTTGGCTGTAGACTATTTAAAGACATAAAACCAATGAACAAGAAATTGCCTTTTGGAAAGGAAAATTAATTTAATATTGGCCATCCCTTGTAAACCTCGCTGGGTGTGCTACAATTTGCAACTGTGAAGCTCCAACGGTCTTAGGTGTAAATAAAAAATAATCGTTCATGAAACAGCATTTACAAAAAAAAGCATAATTTAAAATACGCTTTGAGAAAATGTTTGTTTGCGATACGGCATTTTCGGCTTAACAGCCAGACGCAGGTACCACAGTAATACTGCTTGAAGATGCACGAAGACTCACAAATACTCGTCACTACCACTAAAACTGGGACACGCCGCTACATTCCTATAATCGCCATGTGCAAGCTAGGGATTTATACCTTCCGTTTCACTACTGCATATTGCCGGTAACCGAATTTATTACACATTTGGCGCCCGGGATCTACTGTACTGTATCCATCAATGCATTATACTCGTGTGTATATATATGTGTGTGTGTGTGTGTGTGCGTGCGTGCGTGTGTGTACAGACTACGCTTGATGGCGCTATCCATAAGCTCATTACTCTCAGTCAGCTATTTAACGCATTAATATATATATATACATATATATAATCACTTTATGTCTCAGGCGCGACTTGAGCGCTTTATAAGTGTAATTATATTTGTATTTTAATATTTACTGATCTCTTAATAGTCCCAATGTAATCCCTGAGCATGGCTCGCACGCCGAAATATGTCGGATAGAAGTAAACACTTTGGGAAAGGTGTGCCTTGTTGGTTCTGCTATCTCATTATACGGTATATATGGCAGCAATTTGTCGTAAAACAAATGTGTCATGTAATATCAAAAGGAAGATTGAAATTTGATGGCACACACATCTGCCAATTCGCGTAATTTTGTTTCTGTATATTAAAATATGTCATAATGATATAAGTCCTTCCCTTGAAATAATAATAAGGTTATCCCTGCATAGGCTTGAACAGGCCCTGAGGATTCCAGGACGTTGAGGCTCCCAGATTTCAAGCCAGTCGGCACATAAAGGTGGATAAAGGTGGTAAGGTTGCCAGCCCTACGCACCGGCAGCATTTACACCCCACGAGATAACTCTGGTACTCATTACTGTTACAGGATGAGTTGACCCCACGGCGATACTGCTGCTGTCATTGAAAAATTTCAATGACGCCATCAGGAATCGAACCCGCAACCTTCCGGCTTGTAGCGCAGTGCCTCAACAAACTGCGCCACCGCGCGTCCCATGGAAACAATAACAATGAATATAATTCTCCCAGTATATTCGAAAATTTTATGACAGGCTTTACCAAATAAACTCAACACCCTGGCATCCTGAATATGAAATATAATATTTGACAGTGTAATATTTTCACTTATGACGCCATGATTAATTAAACGCTGGTTTTAGGTTCTCACTACGGTACGTATAGAGATTACTGCCTTCTGGGATATGTAAATTTCTATCATACGACGCGGTGTTACAGTGAAGAAGAAAATAATCTCAATTTTACCACTGCTTTCCCAGAGTGCTAACTTTCCTGGCTCGAAAAGTCATATCCTGTACGATCTTCCTATCTTCTTCTTAACATCCCCCCCCCCCCCCCGCCGCACCGCCGCGACAAAAGATACACATTACGCCTACCTTAAGGCTAACCTGGTACGTACATTGCTCATTGGGTTTCAGATATTAGCATAACACCATTATGTCGCAAATTTACAACCCTCGTACTTGCTGCAAACTAGTCTCAAAACTTTACACATTCGGAGAGTGGGGTCTAGTAACACGGTATTTTTTTTACCATTACAGAAAGTCTTGGAGGAATATAAGCTGATGTACAAGACGGTCTGTTATACCAGGAATACTTCACTTACGCCACTAAAAATTCAATGATATGCGCGTTCTGTTTATGTACAGCCATCTTTCTTACTACGCAGAGAACGTCTAGAACAAGAGAGAATTTCCGTTTCGGCTCTTGTGCCTAGAGACACAAAAGTAATGCCCTCATATTTTACATTTCTTTAGTGTTCGGCCAAATGACAATCCCACCAACTGCCTAATCCTTTGGAGAAAAATGATCATCAATATATCTGACACTACAGCTGACACAGAAATTTTAACTATAATCACATAAGCTAACTTTCATTGAGTTCACGCATCATCACTTTGTATTACATTACTACTTCTTTCTATAATAAGTAATGTTTGCGTCTTTCCTTTTCATTCTTTTCTGTCTGCCTGATTCGCATTATTGTTATGAGAACAAACAGGATTTAACGCATGAAGAAATCAATTCACTAGCCAAAGACATAATTTAAAGCATCCAGTGATGCATTTTATATTTACATGTTTTATTACTGTTTTTATTCTAAAATCAGTACTTTCCCTAAGGTAAAACTGTGCTCACGTAGAATAATTTATCCTAAAGTAGGAATTTATCTAATATGATCTTAATGAAATACTCCATGAAATTATATGGAAATCTATCCAATGTGATATCAACGAAATATTGAAAGTAAAAGACACTAATAATATAATTAAAAAGGCACACCGATTTTAGAATAAACATCACATAAGTAGCCTAACTGAATATTTGTAACTGAAAGACATACTCTACAGGCATTCAAGATATCAACAAGGGAAGATACAATAATTTTAAGTAACATGGAATTTTAACCAGTTATTTAGAAAAATTTAAAGGGAAGAATTTTATGCAATTTAATACGGTCAGTAAGATTTCACGGAGTTCGTAAAAGGAACATACACCAATACTGAAAACAATCTTGTAAGAGATCGAGATCTCACTCCCAGAAAACTGACAGACGATGTTCTGCATTTACACAAAATTTAGAATTTTAGAATTTCACATTTTGTTAGATTAGCCTAATGGTTACTTATTAAATCGAAACGAATGTCGCTAGATTTAGTGTAACATGTTTTGCTTACTAGTAAGTATTTTGTTTGATGGTGTACAAGTATTACTATTTGCCAACAGAGATAACACAACGGTATGCCTACCATGAAACTTAAGTTCATATAAAAGCAATACGAATCATTCAGTAGTTTTTTCTTATGAATTTAATGTGTTCCATATCCGTGCAGTAGACTATACAAAAACACTAATCACCAACAAATGCACAAAGAGAGTTTTATCATCAATTGTAACACACTCCTACATGTTTCGACCCTGCTGGGTCATCTTCAGGGAGAACTTTTTGTTGTCGTTACACTAAGGTTGCAATTTATAGTTGAGTGAGAATGTGCTGTTGACTGTGCACCGCGTTGTTTTTGGAGGCGTCAACTCTCTGTGGTCCCGGCCTGCAGGACGGGACCACAGAGAGAACATAGCAACCTATACAACAATTCGAATTCGAAGCACGCATGGGCCTAAGCTACTGTGCCAATTTGTACATCATATGAACAGGATTTGGATATCAACATGCACAACGGGCCTATCATAGCAAACGTAAAGTAAATTAAGGTTAGGAAAATTATTCATTAAACGTTAACAGGGCACAGCTAACCACAATAGTATTACTCAAAATTTTGTCACAAACGCAATAAGCTGATGTATTGTATATCATAATAAGCAGTGCATATAACTGACTTTATCAGGGTTTAAATACTGCTTTTGCTCCCTTAGGATGGCGGTCGACTGCCGAAATATGTTGCAGAGGGGCTGTACGATTATTATATATACACTTGGAATGAGCAAATTGGTTTTATAATAAAAAATAGCATGTTAGAAGGAACTTGGTGACTGACAAAAATTACTTCGTAGTTGTTAGAATAGTTACGTCTAGGACAAAGCAATGAAATGTGTAGGGTTATAGGACTGGGAACAGCAGGAATGAACATAGAAATTTGCAGTGGGAACGTTCTATAAAACGTACGAAACTATGTTCTTGCGGCACTGACTATGATGTTTACTGTCTTATGAAACGTGACGCAGTATGACACAAAGTTTCCATCGTTTCAGTTGCACCTTCTTTGCACTGTGTATGCATACATCAGTATCCTTCGAAATGTAATTAAATTTCTGCAATAAATTCTACAAGACATGCAATAAGAAGCGCCACTCACGATATCCGGTAACTTTTTTTATACTTGACACATGACAGTTTATTATTTGCCACGCGATTAGTTCTATCACATACAGTCACTGGTTGGTATTACAGACTTAACGAACAGCTGTGACTTAACGTTGAACCTGACATGTCGCCTGGGGAAACAGAAATTAAAATCATCACCAGGTCAGAACAAGAGACAAAGAAGGGGACGGACAAAGGAAAAAAGGGTGTAAATTACAAACGTAATTTCAGAGTAACTCTTGCACTATGCAACTTCATAAACTGAAAACAAAGTACTGAGAATTTAGAGGTGCTTACCTAAGTACAGGGAGTCTCTGACTTACAAACAGCCACACTTATAAACAAGACTCCATGATCCCACATTATTCATAGAATTCAGGACCTGTGGACATCTGGTGCTTACAGACAGACATGACAAACTACAGTACTTCTGTTCAGCAGTGTGCCACTACCTGACTTGGCGGTCCTTTTGAAGAAACAGACCCAGTCAAAACCAGGTTCTCCAAAACATCAGAAATTACATCTCATGGTCTCAGCTGCTATATAGAAACTTACGAAGACAAAAAGAAAACTGCTGTTCAGGCTACCCTTGAGAAATTTAATTTCGTCTACTTACAAACAGGGTCCAGGCACCCAACCCATTTGTCAGTTGGGGACTTCATGTATTCTTCAACAAGATAACAGAAAAATTACATCCCCGTGATGTGGTATACAATGTGGACAATAACGAGTGTCTATCAATGTGCTGTGCAACCACAATATCTGAATCAAAACAGCGTAACTTGTTCTTGCCCATTACTTTTCACTTTATGACAAAAATAGAAAACTTAATTCCTCAATCTATTTTATGTATTACAAATAATTATTGTATCAAATGTGTGTCTAATTTTACAACGAAATAACATATGATGGTGACGGATGAAGCAAAACGAGGCCAACTGTGGAACTGTCTGTCCATTTGTCAGAGCAAGGAGCAGCGGGACAGCCAACTGGGGGGTTTTCTCTGGCGCTCGTAGGATTTGAGCTGGTGTCTACCTTTTAGCGCACTGCTTGCCTCCAGTTCCTTCTCCATTTTTGTCTTCATATCTCTCGCTAGCGTAAAGAATGCTTCCTCTACATGGATTGAGGCTTTGGCGCTTGTCTCCATGAACCTGATTCCATATTCTATCGCTAGCTGTTCCCCTCTTTCTCGTGTGACCTGTCTCTTCTCATTCAATTCACATTTGTTTCCTAACAGCATTTTCCCCACATCAGCTGAGGCGTTTTCCTTAATGTTACGGACTCAGTTCTTGATATTCTCAAAGCTCTTCTCATTCGTAATATCATATACCAGCATGATACCCATGGCTCCTCGGTAATACGCAGTGGTGATTGTATGAAACCTCTCTTGCCCAGCCGTATCCCGTATTTGCACTTTGATTTTTTCCCATCTAATTCTATTAGTCTAATTTTGAAATCTACACCTACAGTTGAAACAAACGTTGTATTGAATGCACCTTCTGAAAACCTGAACAATACGCACGTTTTACCAACCCCAGCATCACCAATTAAGAGTAATTTAAATAAATAATCGTACGTCTTTGCCACTGTCTGCCTATTGTAATATGCTGTTCATAGGGCCAAATAATGGTCCACTTGATTTATACGTCCAGCATTACTTTCACTGTAATAAAACTAGATATAGGAGTGTCAGTGATTCACATTGCTTCGTTTTGATAACTCGACAAAAGGTAGCGATATATGATAACTCGACGGATGAATTGCCCGAATCCGTCCTTAGAAAATTTAACACGGGTTTCAACGAAACCTACACCAATTCAACTGTCCACGTTTCAGCACTAGCAAGGGAGCTCACGATCCCTGTATGCTACAGACAGACGACAGTCCGATACACGAAACATACAAAGAGTCCATATAAATTGCAGGCTTACAGTATGACGCATAATCCCAAATATTTACAAACTTTCCTTCTACTACCCACATTTGCTCTAGTCTCATGGTATTCTTATCGAAAACGAGAAGTAAAAGCCTACGTCGTTTATCTTTGAGGCGCATTGAATGATGGGGTAGAGTTAGGATCCTAGGGTCAATACACTGTTTCCCTCTGGAACTGGCTGTCAAGTTTTGAAACTTGAGGCAAAATTATTCCTGTGCCCAGCGCTATGTTAATCCCTCTCGATCCGCATCTCAGGGGGCCAACACATCATATCGTACTCGATTCATTCATTACATAACGTACGTTGAGACTGACATTCGAGGGCGCGCCTTCACAGTTACACAGGACGACCACCCCACCGCAGCATTTGCAGTAGTAACACAGAGGCTGCGGTGCTGTACAGCAGAGTCCAGCCAACAACCCCTTTAGAAGCTTCTCCACAGTCCGGATAAAGGTTCTCTCGTATCGGAATTAATGTCTGTCTTATCATCATTCGTGTTTTAAGGATCAAATATTCGTGTTTCTTAACAAAGATCTATGTCAGTTTTAGTTCTGTTCTGTGATAGGCGGAATTTTTTCTCCATAGTATTTAAAGGAGTGTGATAATTCTCTGCGTAATGAACATTATTCTGTGCCAATGACGGGCCGTTCTTATTACTTCAATATGTTTTATTTAAATATATTTACAACGGGACATATTTTCGCGTTGAAGCATGATTGTAAAGGAAAAAATAGGAATGATGTGCAAGTAAGCGGTCGTAGCCTTCCTAAGATACACACTGCATTATTCCAAACTGTATTATTCCAGTTGTCTACTTGTAACGACTGACTAGACCCTCACACACTTCAGCCAGGAACGCTGGCTTCAGGACAGCCAAAAAGGCAACGAAGTCTAAAACCACACGACCACCACGAGTGTTTGTTTGTTATTAATGTTATTAAGACAAATTATTATTTTTTATTTTATATAGTTCATATTATTATTTTAATTGTCTTGCTAATTTAAATTTCAACTTTTGTAGACAGTGCTGCAGATATACCTCGCCACAGGATTAGACTAGGCAACATGTTTTAAGAGAGTAGCACGTTTCATATCAGTAATGACTTTAATTATTCAGGTAGACCTGCGTTTCAGTTTTAGTCATAACTCTATTTTGTTAATTGGTTTGTTGTTTTGTTATGTTGTTTGTTTGTGTTTATTTGGGTGATTTGTGCTGGAGTTATTTTGTGCTAATTTTGTAATTGGTTACTCTGCAATAAATGAGAACTGAAATGAACTGAATTATTAGTCTTCTCCAAATAGGCTCCTTCCGATCTTCCCTGTCAATTATCATTCCAACAGTCTTCTATAGTAATATCTGTTCACCTATCATGGACGCTATATAGTCTACACAGTGACAGCGTCGTTAAATAAACCACAGAAATAAAAAGGGTTTCTTACACTTTAAGGTGTAAAACGATTTGTACTGAAGGCTTAACAGTTACTGACATTATGTAGCACAGGGACATGGGCGTTTTTTATCTTCCCCACGCTATGCACGCGATAACTTCAAGCATTTCTGTCCTGAGCTTTCTCCTGCGTCTAAGTAGACTAAAGGAACAAAGGTATCGCGACCTCTCTCGAACTTGAAGCTAAATATGCCTGAAATGTAAATAACAAAATTATACAGTATCGCGGAGAAGTCGGAAGTTGTATTGTAAAGAACTAATGGAAAGAGAAACTGCTCGTGTCTTATTTTGTGATGCAAATTCAATGTTCGTGAGCAGAAATATGTAAGCCTGTTACAGAATATGCGGACCGAGATTTGATGTAGCAGCAGGCGTGGAAATGACCCTCCGTGTACACAAGTAATACAGTCCTATTTGTGGAACTTTATACACTAATTGTATCTTTCTTCTTAGCAGCAACACTATTTCTGGACCTATATTCCATTAATGTGAACGTTTAGTTCCATACGATGTGTTACGAAAGAACTCCATGCTCCTAGTATCCAAATATGTGAAAATAAGTGCCAGAATCAGTGGACGTAATTAATTGTAATGGACAGCCTTGAAGAGGCTAAATTGAAGTTTCACAGAACCTCATACCATGTTACCTGGAAGCTGTGAGTTGGATTTACACTGTAGGCTACTGCACACAAGAAGAGCAATGCGTACACGAGAAGAATTTTGTAATTCCATTTCAAAAATACATCTGTGTATTTTTCCTCTTGCCCTGTTACAAAGAATTTAAACTGTCAATCTTATCCTTTAGGTGATTCATCGGGTTGTGTTGCAATATTAAAACAATAAACCAACTATATGTCCGTTGAACAAAACGTGCATTTATATCAAGATATAATTCCAGCTACATATTTCGGCTATTACAATAGCCATCATCACGCTGTAAATTAAAAGCTAGAAAAATAAAATTTACATCTGCAGTCGATATTCTCTCAAGGTTGAGGTCTGTCTTGTTACACTTATATTCAATACAATGCGTAAAGATAAAATATAAAAGTATAGAACAAACATAATATCTATGTGCATGATATACACGTAGAAATGATGGCTAGGGTCTGGCTACACATCGTATGAATAAAGAAACCTTATCTTATTAAAACAAGTAAAACTGAAGGCAGTGCTGAAGCCTGAAGTTCAAATTCTCGGATGTGGCATGTATGTTACGGAGTTCTCATATTTAACTGCCGAAAACTCTATATTAAATTGTCACTCTTCGGAATATGTTGAATAGACATTTGTGTTTAACAGTCTCGTCTTAATGTCGGTGTGATTTGTAAAAGCATAACTGCTTTATGACAACACTGACAAAATATACAAGTATTATGTTAAAGTATTCCGCTGTTCAACACGTCACTCGTGCGTCAAGCCTTGTTGCAACAAGGCTTGAAGCACAAGTGAAGGACACACAAATTAAATGCAGTCAAGTATTCTGTGCGCGTACAGAAATATGGATATCAACATATATATACGTGTATATACAAAGTACACTGAACAACTGACTGTGTTACATACCTACAAAACCCTTTACTCTTCATAGACAGTAATTTCTTTCAGCTCTTTACAATAACCTCCTTTTTCGTTCTCGAAGCATGTTCTTGATATCGCTTTTAATGCCTCTTTGATGACGCAAATTCCATTACAAGCCTGTTACAGCTGCAGGAAACAGACAAAAATTTCACAAATTTTACAGGCACAATAAACTAGTTAAAGACGCTCAATAATAAAATGATAAATCAGAAACACATTACACAGTTCTTCCGAAACAAATATGTAGGGCAACCATGACAACCCACAAAAAAGAACAAACGAAGGGGGACAAGTGAAAAAAAATAAGAGTCCTGTAGAGAAATACTACCTACCCTTGAGAGAGAAAATTTTCAAAAATATGTGTCACAGGGTTTGAAAACAGAACACGTACGAAATTATTTCCATGCTTACAGAACAGCAAAGATGATGTTATGAGAAAGCAGAGACGGGCGATTTCCCCGGGAGATCAAAAAACTGAAGAGAGAAAAGCATCTATGAATAACCCTGCAATAAAAATGAAAATTTTACTGTAGATAAAGTTTGCAGTTTTTATGCGTTCTTTGCAGAAAGTGCAAAAAGCGCTCCCACAATGGGAAGATATCTCCATCATTCAGCACGTTTCGTCTTCAAAAAAACTGGTCCGGTTTCGAAACAATGTAAGACTTTAATTCTATACTAATACTAGCCGAGCGAACTAAATGTTGGTTGCTTCGATGAAATATAAAGTCTATTGCACATTCAGTTTGCATTAGAGTGTACCAGCCTCCTCAAAAATTGTTCTTTGTTTAAAAAAGGAAATATCTAAAGAATGTAAAACAGAGTGGACATTATTCGGCGTCGTGAATATTTAGCTATATTGAACGTAAGTCATGATTCTACGCATTGAAATAATGTCAATAATTTATAATTTTCTATCAGTACAGTGGCGTAGTTGGAGGGGAGGGGGTAGTTGGAGGGGGCGGCAGTGTCCAAGTGGCGGCATAATGTGAGGCAAAATGAATATTTAAATGAAAAATATAATCTTCTGCCCTCAAACAATTTTACGTTGTTGAACCAAATAACAGGAATTTCAGTAAATAACTGCGATCCTTTAAGGTTCATACTTCCGTGATTTTGCAGATCCCAGTGGCCGCGCGGTCTAAGGCGTAGGTCTGCGGCCGAGCGCTTGCTGGGATCGTGGGTTCGAATCCCACCGAGGCATGGATATTTCTCTCTTGTGAGTGTTTGTGTTGTCAGGTAGAGATCTCCGTGACGGGCCGATCCCTCGTCCAGAGGATTTCTACCGACTGTGGTGTGTGTCTGAGTGTGATCAAGTGAAAATAAACAACCTCGACACCTACTGTGAGTAGGTAGAAGAGGTAAGCACTACGAAACTACTGTGATTACTCATCCTGGGTGCCAAAGAACCTAACTATTGGTATCAATTGTAGTGGTAACTTCTGAAACAAACTAAGAATCTTCCATACTTTATCTTCAACTGGTAAAAGCCGCTTTACAGAAAAATATGCTTATTCCTAACTTTTCCTAAGAATCAGTTTATTTCAGTAATTATATCTGAGAGTAAGACATATAATTCTATGTAATACATACCATGAAGCTCTGCGGTGCATACTTCTGTCTCGCCAAGCTTGTGTCAGATAAACTGACAAGAAAAGAACTTTAATTCGACGCTATCCATTCTGTTGTGTATACAGACTTACGTAAATAACACTAAGTATTGCGTCTGACACAACCTGTATTTATTATTATTTTTTCAAACACTACATGTTTCGATCAAGCCGATCATCATCAGGAGTTTTCGATACAAAAACTTCAAATTCAATGTAAAAATGCAAAATTTTGCGAGTTCTCACTAATGACATAAAATGTATGAAATATAAATTACAATCGACTTGTAATCTTGGTGCTGTGTCATTAGTACGAACGGTGTGGTGCACAAGTCCAAAAATTAAAATTTAAACAGTTTTAAAAATTTTAAAAATTTTGTTAAATATAAAAAAATAACTTTAGCTCACCTGTAGCTTCCTAACAACTAACTGCTTGTCTTCATGTTTCCAATCGAACTCTTTCCACTGACAGTAGTACAGCAGTTGCACTAGTGCTTTATTGTTGTGGAGTATGCCAACGTAAACACTGTGACTGTGTGTCACACTTTTCACATACAACTGCAAACGGTCGCACTATCGTCGTATACGTACTTGTTGACTAAACGCATAATTATGCACAGAAGACCTACATAATTTCCGGTTATGTGTACCACAGGCTACACGTGTATTCTCATAATGCATTTCATACATACTGGTATTAGCAGGACAAAACAAACATCAAAACAAAATCAATGGCAATGTGTGGGAACCACATACAAAGAGTAAAAATTGTCACAAATGATAATCCTATTTAACAGGTATCAGATTTTAAATACCTAGGATACCTTATATCGGATTACAAAAGTGACTTAAAAGATGAGATAAGATATAACCATGTAACAAAATAAATGGCGTTATACGAAGGCATTTTGGAAAACAAATTACTAAATAAACAAAATTAATAATCCATAATATCACAGCTAAAGCAGCCTTAAAGTTCGGCAGTGAAGCCTGGGTGCTGAAGAAACGAGATGAGCAAAGACTGGAAGCAGCACAAATGAAATTTTTAAGACATTTGCTAGGAATTACTAAGTTAGACAGGGAGAGAAATCAATCCGTGAGGGAGAAACTTGGAGTGCAGAACATTGTTCTGGAAATAAAACAATACCAACGAGAGTGGCTACAGTACGTACAGAGAATGAACACAGACAGGATACCCAAATAGGCACTGAAATGTAGGCCAAAAGGGAAGAGAAGCAAAGGAAGCCCAAGGAAAAGAAAAAGAACAGGCACTACGCCTAATACTTCACACCTCATGATGATGACGATGATGATGATGATGATGATGATTATGATGATGATGGTATTAGCAGGATAAGGTTTAGAGGAGGGCTTTTGTGTATGAGGTAATGAACCCCAGAATTCCTTCAAAGGCCACCTAAACCACCAGTAGCTTCTCAAGAGGGCTTCTATATGGCGTTAGTTGTTTATTTTCTTTCAGTAGCGACTGAGGAAGACCCGTCATTATGCAGACCAGCACATATTTTGCTGAGACATGCAGAAAGTTCAGTTATGGCTCTAGGTTTATTTAATATAGTAAAATATTCAAAGGGAAAAATGTGATAAAGTTAAGTGTATGTAAATTCGATTACAAGCGAAATGGCAAGTACTTGCTACAGGAAAGTTCCACAGAGACGTGAACGGAAGAAGAACAAATATTTTATTCACAAGTCAAGTCCTTTAAACTGTTATTTTCTCTTCCTGCAAGGTAAAAGCCAACTGAACGCTCAGTATTCATCTCCGATTCTGGGGTTGCTCCTTCGGTAAGTGTTTATTGTCTCATTTAATGAAATTTGCTTCAATTTAAAGTTAATCTATTAAGTTACATGTCAAATTATTCACAAGTTAAAGTTTTTCATCTGCTCCATTTTACAGTAGTTCGTGTATTTGGCGGCTTAGTGGTTAGAATTCCTGCTGCATATTCCAGAGGCAAGTGTTTTGACCCGCATCTCTTTACCCAGCCCACCTCGACGAATCGTCACTGGCGGTTTCTTTACTGTCTCTAGGATAATCCTGGGAGAGTGCTTAAATTAGGCCACTGGCGCACGCGTTTATATATTTCCAAGCACAACATTCACTGTCACCCTTCCATCCGACATTATGCAGCGGATAAAATCAAAACACCACCGTCAGATGCAAAGGAAATAACCAAAGGTAAGCGCCAGTATCAAAATCAGAGGTGAAAAATAAAGCTCTTCGTGCCAGTAATTGCAAAAATACAGTAATTAGTCTTAAAACGAAGAAATACGTATTTTCAAACATCTCTTGGCACCCATACGTAACATTTATATTTACTTGGCACTTTCTAATCTCTAAGGCGCCATCTAGCACGCCCGAAGTTTCGGGACCCTACCCGACGTTTCAAGACCCTGCTCTCTTCTCTTCAAATCTCGACTAGCAGGCGGTATACCAGTTTAGTAGTCATCTGGTTCTGGTTAGGATCCACTCCGTAATAGTTTATTAAAAAACAAAAATAACAGGGAAAAATGTTTGCACATAGCAACAACCAATCGCGGTATACTAATTAGATATGGGGTAGAGGACCAAGAAGTCGCGTTTCGATTCCCAGAGCCGGTAAGCATTTATTCTCTGTCCCGGAGTGGCCAGATTGATAACGGGGTTCACCCAGCATGCTACACAAGGGGTAACGCGGGTTCTTTCTCAACAACGGCATAATTATTTAGGTTCATTCGCAGTCCTTCCCTCTTCTACCTACTCACAGTAGATGTCGAGGTTGCTTATTTGCACTTGACCACCATCACACACAAACCACAGTCGGTAGGACTCCTCTGGACGAGAGATCGGCCTGTCGCAGAGACCTCTATCTGACAACACAAACACTTACAAGAGACAAAGTCCATGTTCCCAGTAGGATTCGAACCCACGATCCCAACAAGCGCTCGGCCGCAGACCTTCGCCTTAGACCAGGCGGCCACTGGAATCGCTGAAAATCATTTAAGTACCGGGACAAATTTACTTTTTCGTTACCCTAACCGCTCGCCGTAGAACGGAATATGAGTCATTACGATACGGAACGAAGACTGAAGCCATGGGCAATGTGAACACAACAGCAGTTTCACCAGGTAACAACTGTCGCTATGATTTAGAACCTTAAACTTAAAATATCATACCGGTCGCCCAAACCTACATGAATAGAGATATATATGTAATTAACTATCACACTCAGAAAAGTTCGTGAGTTTCAGAATCGCGTGCTAAATTTGTGCAAAAATTTATGTAAGATATTAGACACGCCAACAAACACAAAAATGCGAGATTACTCATAATTTTATTCCATATTCACAGTTCCAACAACTTCTCGTCTCGAAGGAATGTGCTGTCTCTGTTTTTCTGAAGATAGGGGGGCAGAATATTCCTCCGAAACATTGGTTAATCACCTATTAAATAAGACATAACATAAATTTTAATCACAAACCGAAATATTGACCTCAGTGGAAAGCTAAAATCTCACATTTCAGGTTTGTGTATGTAACAATTATTTCAATAATTCGTTTAATTAATTATCTTTCGTTAGAAATTAGTTCTAGTGGAAAGTACGTTTCAGCCTTGTGTACGAAAACTTTACATTAATAAAAAAAAATATTTTCCTAATGAAAGGCAGCGGCTTCCACATTCAAGTCCACTTTTTCGTAGAAAACTCCACTACAAATAAAAATAAACCATAAACAATAAACTTAGACAAAAGTCGTATGACAAAACACTTTTCACCTGTAACTATTTACATAGTATTAAAAAATCCTTTTACACGTTTCTCCTCGATTCACAGTACCAAAAACTAATAACGCCTATCCTCGTGTTACAAGTCTCCCTTCTGTAACGTAGCACAAAGGGAATAAATAATGTGTATTCTCTCTGTTGGAACAGAGCTCTGACGTGAATCATTGCAGAAGCTTCCAACTAGTAGGAAAGTTGACAGAATTAGTTTGAAAACACGATCCCCATGTGTGCGGACCATACATCGCCTGTCTAACCTCTGGCATAAAGACAGACACGGGCTACATCAAGCACTGATGTGATTCCTGCAAGTCTGGAAAGCAGGATTTCGTTCTGACCAAATAACAGGACGTTAATTTTCAATGGTATAAAGCTTTGCCGTTTGGTAGTGTTAGAGCTGCCTCATTCCCAGAGAGATCACTCTCATAAAGGTTTACCAGCATGACACAGAGGTTTACAGCTCCTTTGATTCTGACTACTCAAGCACCTATCGTATGTTCTCTTCAATTCCACTACTAGACTTTTCAATTTAAACCAAAAAAAAAGGGTCATTCAAACTTCGAGTGTCCGTAGCATACGCAGTTGCGGACAACAGCCAAGGAGTGGAGATAACCGTCTTACGCGATGTGAAGCCTGGTATAAATTAGTCGACATTTTGGAAACACCTAATGCCTTCATCTCATATAAGCTGACTAGAGATGCGTTGCACTGTTCCGAAACGTCGGTATATTTCTACCACCGAACATGACGTCACAACCATCACGACGGCAATAATCATAGTCGGACCTCAGTCCTTGCCAAGAACACTCTATCACGTGAAAGATCGGTGTATGGTGCTACTAATTCCTAGACTTGAATGAAACAGCATGTTGTGAAACGCTACACAGTGCGATGGATTTGGCCAATGGAGGCTGAAGAATAGCTTGATTTGAAGCAGCTTTAATAGTTTATACTCGTCACTACATGTTATAATTTTAATAAAATGATGGAGGCTGTGACTGTCGGGATATCTAGCAAGCATAGTACAGAAAAAAGAATTTCGAGCGAAGAGGTTATTTGGGACGCCTAGGAGTAGGTGGAGGGTAATTTTAAAATAGATGTTAAACAAATGCTTTGGAGGATGTGGGCCGGATTCGTCCGTCTCACGTAGGAATTTTAAACGTCTCAGCCATTAAAAGACAAAATCTAACACAAACAGTTTTACTGGAAAATAATACCTATTGCTTTCCTATGGAAGGAGAAGACACGGAGCCGAAATAAAAAGAATAAATGACAGAAAACGAAGAATTGTGTTACAAAAAATACTTAAATTTTAATTTGAACAAAGTAAGGAAATTTAGATCAGAACTTAAAGACTTTTAAATAGATTTTTAAATATTTTTAACGATCTGCCTAAGTAAAAAATTTAGTTCTTAAAAGTGGAAATGGAGTTGTAAAACTGGGGTAACAGGACTTGGAACACCTTCTTTCATTGGCCACAGTAGTGTGCAAATTAATACAGTTAACATATTTTAAAAGTGGGATGCACGAATTTCCCAAAAATTTAGGCGCCACCTCAGAATTCTAGGCACCAGAAGGGTGACACGAAGCAAGTTCTATACTGATGACCCACAAATATTAGGTGCCACCGTATAAAATTTTAAATGCAACGGCGACTTGGCACCCCGCATATGTGCACCCCCCTTTTAAACCTTCTGTAAGACGGAAACCTCATACCAAGGAATTACTTAAATTATAATGTTATTTAGTATTCTTTCATATACGTTTTAGACTACAATAGACTGACGAGGACCTATTACGGTCCAAACAGAATAGCTGCATCTATTGAAAAAAAAAACAAGATTTTTCTTCGAGTAAAACTGATTTTGTTAAACTGCCTTTTATTCTCGATACCTTCCGAAACACAGCCGCATGACACATATCACGTCTACCGCTGGAGTTCTCTTTTGCATATGGAAATGTACCTTCGAGTTCCATATGAACTGAGTAATACCTTGATTAACTGATTGATTATTATAATCTCAAGGACTGCGTTCCGTTCACTCGAGCGTCATAATAAACGACTACAAAATCTGTCTCCTGTAAGGTATGGATCTTGGTTTTATATTTAATAAATATTTATTTTAAAAATACGTAGCTTTATAACATGTTCATTTAGATGAAATCTGCGCTCTTCTGAGGTACTACGCAGCGTCGCATTGTAATCACTTACCGACGTTTCGGGACAACGTATCGATCCCATCTTGAAGGGTCAAGAAGTCCAAGAAGAGTACTCTTCTTGGACTTCTTGACCTTTGAAGACGGGACTGATACGTTGTCCCGAAACGTCGGTAAAATATTACCATTCGACGCTGCGTAATACCTCAGAAAAGCGCAGATCTCATTAGCGTCGCGGCGGAAGCCTGACATCACGGATGTTCATTTAGGCCTTGGCTGCTAATGGGACATGGTCGACATAATTCACGGTAATTACCTTCCAGTACGTTTACGAAGAGTGGAATGTTTGGCTACAAATCTCAGCGGACAAATAGGCCCATACCAAATTTTTTTTTTCACATAAATATGACGGTCACACTCACTAATTCCAGACCTGTATCTCTCAGTGCTCATCTTCTGACACTCAGTATCCCTGTGCCTCTCTTTCCTCTTACACGGTTTACGCCACAAACGGACATATCCCAATCAGAAGCCTCACACGTAATCACGTGAACAGCATCCGTTGACGGTTACGTCACGTTATCCTCGGCTGGTCTGTAGATTTTCGGAAAACATAAATGCAGGCAAAACACTTAACTATTGTACAGCCTCTGTTATCAAATAATAAACAAATTATTACGTACAAACTGTCTCAAAACCTGAACACTTGCTGTACTGGTGCGTTATACCAGGTGCATCACGCTTTGTTAGTGATAAATCGTTTGGGGGGAAACCCGGAATATTTCAATATGAGCCTTCAATATGGTTGATGTTATACTGTAGTGAGACGAACGACATTTAAATTTGCTGAACAATTATCAGTTTGTGTTGAATTTAATATGAACCCCTTTAGTAACTTCGAAAATTAAGCATGCGAATATTCTAATAGGCACAGCTACATAATTACGTATTAATTTAATTTTATATACGCTAAATCAAACAGAAACATGAGAGTGAAATTCACTTGGTTATAAAGCACCACGCAGAGGCCACGCTTTTGCTTCAAAACTTTTAAAGTTTTTCTTCCAGCCTGAACACTTATTAGCAGGGCTGTGGAGTCGGTAAACAAAAGCTCCGACTCCGACTCCTTAATAAAGAAGTTCAATATGTATTAATAATGATAAACCTATAAAACGTTTCATCACCACCACGTGAATCATCAGGCTACTATGTAGACTTATAACCTATATTTAATTATAAGTGTAATGGTTACTGTAGCTATCAATACTCTGGAATTTGAGTATTTAGATAAGATTTTAGATTGAGGTCGGAGTCGGAGTCGGTATATTTTTACTGACTCCGACGGTACACTTTACCGACTCCGACTCAACAGCCCTGCTTATTAGGGCAAGAAGTTTTAGAGATTTTCTAAATCATAATTATGCCAAACCAAAGAAACCTTGAGTTTCCGATCAGACCACTCTATGGTCTACACCACCATCGGAAGACATATAAAACCACTTGAAGTCTTCCACAAATTATCGGGATGCAAGCCCGCTACACATACCGCCTTCATGTTATTTTGTGGTATCATCAGGTCTGCAGGGCCCGCTGTGTAAAAGTTTTATCAGTCTCCGACAGGCATTCATCACTTGGGACAAACAGACATGGTCATCAGTCAACGGGATGGGGAGATTGATGAAGGAACAGACAGAAGGTGAACCGGACATGATATGCTCTTACCAGGCTATGCTGTAACTACAAGTGGCATGTGCTGGGCAAGCAACCTACGCTTCGCTGATCGAATTCTGTTCTTCAATTCCATACCCCGCACACAAATACCAATACATGAAACAAAGGAATAAAAGTATTGCTGGTTGTGGTGGTGGTGGTGGGGTGTCGTGCTCGAGGCGGCCGTGCTTCAGGCGGACAAGCTAAAATCGTGCTCCAGGCCGACACAGCGTGTTTCAGGCGGACAGTAAAGTGATCCGTTTTTATGAGATAAAATATTGAAGTTACGCGAGTCCATTACCTGCAAACTTTCCTTCGCCCTTTTTTTTCCACACTTGGGACTAGTCGGCGCCTTGACAACATTATGCAGACAAGAAGCCTTGGCCAGTCAGTCAGTCAGTCAGTCAGTCAGCCAGTGAGTCACATGATATTGTTATTATTTAATATGTCAACTTTCACAAAATATCAGTCACAGCCAACTCTGTTATATCTCTTTGTTTGGAGATTCTGAGCTACAAGTTTCGGCCTGTTATGGCCATTATCAGGCTCCTCTAAAAAAACATGAACGTTGAAAACTCTATTTTCAGAATGGGGAAGGCCTTCCACTTCACAATGGGTTAAAATATATCATTTGTATATATATAAAATAACAATAAAATGAAATAAATGTGTGTGAGACATACGTTGGTATAAAAGATGAAAGGTATATCAACAGTCGACTACAAGATGAAGACGTGTATAATAATACGTAATTCTAATGCTAGCATCTCCCATCAATATTGTAACCGGAACTTTCTTCCACGGCCTTGTGTGCAATGCGTGATGTGCTTTTACTTTCTTGCACTTTTGACCTCCAGTTCTTGTTAATTGTTAAGTGTGGGCGAAATTTTTCGTATTTCGCCCATGCGTAACAACCACTATTCGGATGTGTTTCCCGTTTATCGCGCCTCCACAGCTGCGAAGATTCAAGCTGTTTTCGATGTCTCTAGCGATTCGTACCCTTTTTTACTGTCTTCTTTGAAAGGTGAAAAATTAATGTAAAATAATTAGATAAGGTTGTAATGCAGTTAAAAATAATAAAATGTGTGGCGTTTGTAATAGTAAAAAAATACACTTCTTTCGTAACTTCCAGTGTTGTTCCTTTAACACCTTATCGATGAATTTACAAGTTCCAGGAATTGTTCAAGCAAAAACTTGAGGTGAGATAGCAGCTGTAAATTTCAAGTCTTCAAAGCTTCACCCCGTTGCCAAAAATCGTAAAGTTGGAGTCAATCTTTCTTCTGCGCTCTTCTCATTTTTGTATTCTGCTTTTCAAAGGAAAGCTTCAACAAATGGGGCAAAACTTTAAAACATTTATCAGTCATTTGTAAATAGTTTTCAAATCTACGTCACAAGAGCCGCGAAGTTCTCCAATTAACGATACATGTGACAAAGTATCCCTTTTTTTACAACGTCTGCTTTACTAACTCACTTTTTTTTCACAATAAACTCAATAGAGCAAGTGTTTTTCTCTCTAGAAAGCCCCATGCTTGCAAAATGCACTATCAATAGCGACGTGAAGTCGGGCTGCTAGAATCCGAACCGAAACGTTTCGGTAGGTGTGTGACGAAGATACGGATTGCCGTCAGTCGGTGGACTGCAGAGTGGTTGGGTATTATAGGGTCTGAACGGTCATTGCGCGCAATTTAGTGCACTGCACGTGTGCAGGTCTAACCAGCCAACCAACCAACCAATCAGCCAGGCAGGCAGCCAGCCAGCCAGCCAGCCAACCAACCAACCAACCAACCAACCAACCAACCAACCAACCAACCAACCAACCAACCAACCAACTAAATAACTACCTAATTAGCTAACTAACTAACTACCTAACTAACTAACTAACGCCATAGGGCAGAGTCCTTCTTGAGACGCTAACAGTTCCTCAGCTAGTCAAGAATTTCCCCACATCTTATAGAACCCGGAGGTTCATTACTGCATTCTCAACAGCCCGCCACCTGTCCCTATCCTGAGCCACATCAATCCAGTCCATAACCTCCCAACACACTTCCTGGAGATCCACTGACACATTATCCTGACATCTACGCCTGCGTCTTCCAAGTGATCTCCTTCCCTCAGGTCTCCTATCAAAACCCTATGTATACCTCTCCTCTCTCCATACGCACTACATGTCCCGCCCACCTCATTCCACTCGATTTGATCACCCGGATAATATTTGGTGATGAGTACAGAGCATTAAGTTCCTCGTTGTGCAGTCTTCCCCATTCCCCTGTCACCTCGTTCCTCTTAGGGTCAAATATCCTCCTCAGCACCCTGTTCTCGAACACCCTCAGCCTTTATATGCGAGACCAAGTCTCACACCCGTACAAAACGACAGGTAAATTTAAAGTTCTGTATACCTTAATCTTTATATTTTTGGACAGCAAACTGGAAGACAAAAGATTCTGCACTGAAAGAGAGCAAGCATTCCCCGACTTCATTCTGCTTTTAATTACTTCAGGAATGGAATTTCGATTGGTTAGGGTTGTTCCCAAATAGCTGAACTGTTTCATCCTTTGAAAGAATATATTATATTTCTTTACGATGTGATTTTGTCGTGCATTCTGATATCAAGACAAGTGTACAGGTCTGCAGGTATTTATTGTATTCTTTCCTATCCGCTTCCTTAAAAAAAAACATGTCCGCTGGACCCACCGTCGCTACAGCCACGTAAAGGTATCATCTTCCTTGTCACAAAACTATGTCCGCCTCGAGCACGACATGGCAGCCTCGAGCACTGTCCGCTTCAAGCAATGCCGCTAGAAGCACGGAACCGGTGGTGGTGGTGGTGGTGGTTATAAGAGCAGGTGGAGTGATTAGCATATTCAAAATATAGTATATCACAAGTGCACTCCGTCTCAACTAAAGTAGATTATTTAAATGTGTGCCATCCTATTGTGCGTTATTACCAAAAGTATAGGAACAACAATAGCCGTACAGCACAACTCAAAAATGTTTTCAATATATTTTAATTCACATGATAATTGACTTACAATTATTTTACGTTTTTACGTCAGTGAGATCTCACTTAGTGTATATGACACTGTTGTAACGACTTGTGTAGAAAGGTACTAAAGACACACCTGAGGATGGCATAATAGTAATGCCGAAACATGTCGTGTAAAATGATAATTGAATAAATATCTTGAAAAAATTTCTGAAGTTGTGTTGTACGGCTATTATTGTTCCTATACTTTTAAAAGAAGATTGTACCCGCGTGCATAAAAATATAGCGAATGCAGGCCTACCACTTCAAACTTCAGTAAAATGTGGATTTTTAAAAGCCGCACAGTAGGTACCAACAACGTGATATTATGGGAAACGATAACAGTAAGTTATACTGGACTAGAGCGGTAAGTACAGACCGAAGAGTTGCGACAAACATACATATACAACATATAGTGGCATGTAATAAGGGAAAAAGGGTACGCCGTCTGGTGTTGCAGTCCCATTAGGGAGCAATATCAATATACGTAAGCGGAAACGGAATAAGTAATTATTTTGGTGAACAAAATGAAGTCAAAACGCATACTCTGGGATGTGATAATTAAGGCAACTGTAATAACTGGGACACGTGTAATTCCAGATTCACCAATCAGAACTGCTTTTAGCCATAAATAAGAGCAGCTTCATTTAACAAGAATGTAAGCAGTGTAATCCGTGTCGTTGTACACAGACTGCACCAAGGTGTGCTTTACTTTCGGGGTGTCTTATGGTTTCATGACATACACACGAATGTCACGTCATTTACGACCATAAAGCAATATCGCCTTCCCTGAGCCGAGTTTCACGAAAATCGCAGTGCTGAACAGCATTCTGTGCAAATTTATTACGCCCAATTTCAGCCGCATCTGATAATAAATGGGGAAAGTAGGGAGAGAAGTTCTAAGTGAAATGCGTGTATGCCTTTCCTTGGCCAGATTTTCACGAAACTCGCAATTATTCAGTACCGCTTTGTAGACATCTCCTGCAATGATATTTCTCCCAAATTGGAAGACAAATGTAGAAAATAGGGCAAAATTCACGTTAAGGTCATACGTAAAAATGGCATTCACTGAACCTATTTTTGCGAAACTCATAATTGTCAGCAGTATTACAGCCTAATACCATTCATCATGGTGATTCAATGTCGCTGGCAACAATAAAACGTTCTTAGGTTTACATATACATTGCCCGAAATTTTGGCCTGATTTTAACAAAATTTGGATGTTCTCGTCTGAGTTTCATGGAAGCCCCATTATTAAATTTCACAGAAATCAGACCAATAACCAGGCTTTACAAATTATATAATAAGAAGACACAGTTCTGTGTTTTAACCCTTTAAAGACGAAGCGTATCTGTTTTATATAAGGACTCAGTGCGTACCGCGCTGTAAACACTCTCCACTTCGGTTATAAAAACAAATCTCTTAATGTTTTATAAGGCAAAAGTTGCTGTTTGTTCTGAGATCCGTACAAAACACATAAACGCAATGTGGGCACCACGTAGAATTTTTTAATGTTAAACCCGGTGTTACATAAAGTTACCGCTAGGCTTTAAAAGGTTAATATTACGTGCATGTACCTGACGATGGCTCGGCCGAGCCGAAACATGTGTTAGCAGAGTACACGTAAAATAAATAAATGGTATGGTGTGCCAAAAAACATACATAGTGGTGTGTCTGACTGTGCGTTCTTACTACGTAGTTTGTACAGTAGTAACACATCGGGATGACCCAATTCAAGAAACCAAACTTTATGTTTATTTTGACCGTCTCTCTCATATATTAACAAACAGTGAGCAGGTACGTAACGGGTTGTTAGTAACTTTCTACAAGTTTCGAGTCTAGTTCCTCTGGTCTTCTGCAACAAAAATCTATTCTTCTTCTAGTTACAAATCTGCAGACGGCTAGCAAATTACTTGAATAGAGAACGTTCAGAATTAAATAGAACATACACACAAAACCAATGTTAACTTCACATAACGGTATTCACTCTAGCTATTTGAAACTTTGAACAGTCAGAGCGGGAACATTTATTGAAATTGTCTCGACTACGCAGTACGGTTCCATTTTCAAAGGACCCTCTGGGATCCTGTGTAACTGGGTACGCACAGGCATCCCGTAGAAGAAGGGCGACCATCAAAGAACACTCGAGCTGTCCACAGCAAGGCTTTCATAGGGATGTACAAAACAACCAGAACGATCATTTGGACTCAGTGTCTTCACTTTCTTCCCTTGAGTTGCTGTACAAGATGTTAGTTTTTAATCGGTGTTCATTTAGCATAATGATGAGTGGGGATAAAAGTCGTAGTGGGTTAGTGTTAAATATAGCCTTATCACTGCTTCTTGGGACTGACGTTAATATATATCCCTGACCATGCGTGTTACTTAAAGACGCTGTCGGTTTCTAAGAAAATATAGCGTCAGTGCTAGAGGAAAGAATGAGAATCGAGCAACGGTAAAGTTGTACTGCCAAAGAATGAAGCTTTCAAAGAAAACACTTCACACTGGCACTTTCAGCACCACCAAGCCCACATGGACAGACCTGGAATCGCACCTGGGGTTCCGAATATTCGCCTGAGCTACGGCGTATAAAATCTTAAATTTCGGTTTAACTAGTAACGCTCTTTCTTTACAGAGCATTATTGGTGTCCAAAGAGAAGGTATATAACCATGAATAATAGACACGTGGCTACTTGTAACTTATTTAGCGACGCTGATCATAGCTTAGTATCTGTACTGTGCAGGTGCACACCTAGAATTTTTCCTTGGGGGGGGGGGGGGCTGACCCTGAGACTGTATATCATTTATGTTCGATTTTGAAAGTTATGTTATAAAAATCATGTTGTAAGTAAAACGTAACACCGTTTATAACTGCATTTATATACATATGAATATAACTACATGTTTCATGACTCAATCACAGTGTCCTAGCTTCTTGTGTTTTTTTAATTTAATTAATTTATTTTTGAAAATTCTAATTTCGGTGGCTGATTTCTGCTGAAGTGGAAATCACGTAAAACTTTTGACATAATAATATTTACAAAATCTCTGTTTTAAATTTCGGTTTTGGGGGGCTTTGAGGGGACTGCAGCCCGGCAGCCCCGCTTGGGTGCGCCTCTGGTATTGTGTAATAGTATAATGAGTGAGTGGTTAATTTGGAAGGATACAGAAGGGCCTTGTCAGACGTACCAGTGCGTGATTCTCTTCAAAAACTTTCAGTTTTGATATTCCGTGCCCTGGCTGACATTCCTATCCGTTGTCTACCGAACACGGCAAAACGCAGTCGAGAGGAGATGGAGGATGGCGCAATCGGCGTTCCTCCTCATGGACTGAGGAAAACCACGAAAACTTAAATTAATCTCTTACCAAAGTTTGTATCGGGTAATTAGGTACATAAAAACCAAATGCCTTCCTGCTGCGCTAATCCGTAACTCACGCTCCCTTACCACAAACCTGCATGGTATGCTTACAAAGTGGATTGAATTAGCATCAAAGTTAATTTATTTAGGAATACTTGGAAGGAAATTTTATAGCAAAATTACTTTACTGTCTTCTGAAATGTGACACCGTGTATTTTGATATAAATATGTCATAAACTCGTGCACTAGGTATGCCTAAAATACAGACGTGTTTTATAAAAGTAAAACACTGTACCTTGCAGTTGACAGAAATACATGAGTATACGCTTATTTCATGATGAGGTTTTTATTAAGGAAAAAGACAAATTTTCCGACATATTTTTACTTTACATACAAGGTACATGTACACCTGTATGGCAAATTTAAACGTAATTACTGCCTGTCTTATTCTTCGTATCTTGCAGACTTTTCTTGTATATTTAGAATACCACAAATATAATACAGCCTCTCTGGTCATCCTGACATCTAAACACAAGCATTATTCACCGAAGGCTCTCAGATCTTAATTAAGAACTCCTGACTAGTCAGTGGAGAGATATTTTGTTTCCAACTTTTTAATTATTACTGTGCAAATTTGAAGTTCTAGATTTTCGTGTAACTTTCCAAGCGGAAGTTCTGTTTGTGTTTGACCCTGTAGCCATGGAGGGGGTCCGCCTTGACACAGCACCAGGTCCCTCAGGGTCTCGTTAGCATCGCTGCCCCTGCCCGCCCAGCACGGACATACCTCATTTATTTACTACATCTTCTGTCCGCAAACCCTCAAACACCTTGGACACATCTGAGTGCGGTGTCTTTGCAAATTATCAGATGCGTTTCAGTTGAAGTTGTGCTGTCTACTAACGTAATTAATGTCACTGTATCAGTTGTTGGCACAATTTAGCAGTTAAGTCATTAGCGATACATAAGAGGCTGTTTAAGTTGTAATAGAATTAAAGACAGGGAGACTACTAGCCTCGACAACACTGTCGGTCCGTCCGTCTGCCTACATGTTCGCCCGTACGGACCAGCAAGACGTCCACCCAATATTCGCGAAATATTATTTTTGGAATCCTTACGAGCCCTATCGATTTCGATTTTCAATCGCACACCAATAAACATACCTCATATGAGTACCCATGTGCATTTAAGATATCAAGCTGATAATGGCCTTTATAACTGAGACAGGTTATTCTTTGTGAGGTTATTCTGCTGAGGCCGAAGAAATAGCTGAACAACGAAACATAAAATAAATCCTAATCGATTATATAAATCCCCGACATTTGGACGTGTCCAAGACATCAATTATGATCGACTGCAATTCTGTTGCTAACGACTAAGACATGGAGAAATATTATGCCTTGTGTTGTGCAAAGAGTGGAAAGTCAATTTAAAATATTGGAATTTTAGTTTTTTATTAAATTATTCATGATTTTAAATTGTGGTGAGAATAACCTAGCGAAAATTCCAGAAGTGTTACGCTCTGCAGGCATATATTGGCTTTTTGTTATGTCGGTTTCATTTACTCCAAACGAACTACATGACCTTCTTCTGATCACGCTCATGACTGTACCTTTAATTGCAGTAATGTATTTAGCTTATCTAATTACATATTCGACATATCTAAATTTTTCTATCTATGGGAGTACTAATTAGCCAACGAACTTAGGAACAGCTTGAACAATAAATGCAGATTCTTTCCTTCACACACTATGTATGTACGTACGTACTATGTATGTATGTATGTATGTATGTATGTATGTATATATGATGTTCTTTTCTTTTGATGATACTGCACAAAAAATGCAGTTATTTCTTTCTCGCCCCTATCATACTCTCAACCGAAGCCGTATATTTCATATATACTGGCTTTGAGGTTTTAAAACAAGCCAGAGGAATAGGCTGTAAGAACGATTTAAACACCCAACGACTATGCGCTACATGCTTATGTATGAATGTGTCACACCTTTTTACAGCTATTTCATTTACTTGCGCACCATCGAATGCAAGAGATCAGACTCATTGTCTTGCTGCTCCGGTGCGCAAATACCTATGTAATCACCAATTTCAGCACCGCAAGCATTAAGCCGGCGGCCACACCAGTATATTCCCCCAAACAGCAGTGTGTATCCATACACTGCCACACAGAACCAACGCGTTTTATGCGTGTTTTATGGTTCATTATATTGCAACGGTTCAGATTACGCTGAAAATGGCTTCCAGTCAAAAGAACATACGAGGAACATATGGACTGTAATATTCGAAATGCTGGAACATGCTATCAGCAAATATGTTTCGAAGCAAGGGTGACCAACATGTGAGAAACGTAATGCAAACTGTCGCCAGTTTTGGATATAGTTGAGATTCGAGGTCAACATATGTTTCAAAAGTAAATGCATGGATGTGTTGCTCCGCCTAAGGTTATGAAATGCGTCTATATGGTAGATCGTTTTAATTCCAGTCATCGCTTACATTACTAGCAAAGGAAGAGACACAGATTTCATTCAACAAAATTGCTGTAGACACAGTGGTACATGCTGTAGCTTTGTGGGAATGCAACATTCGGAAGCAAATTCAGTACACTAAACTCTGTAGACCGTAAAGTTTCTAAGTTTACATTTCACGCTCACTGGCCATTTTACAAGTAGGTCTTGTAAGTTCCCTCGTACGCCAGACGGTTGTTTTAACCCTTCCCACTTATTACTGCCTACGGCTGTCACTTACACAACTTCCGCTGCCTTCTTAGATGTACAGAATTCTTCTCTAATTTCGTAATCAACCTACAGAATCACAAAGCTGACGGCCGCCATCTGAAAAGATTAAGTGTTCTTCATACTTCCATGTTGAAACCTACAGCTACCATCAAGGGCATGTGACACGTATTCGGAGTATCTCCCTTTCTCGGCTAATTTTCGGATAATTTTATCACTTTCTGAGTTGCAAATTTCGTAATCGAAAGAATACGTTTGGCAGACTGAAACCTGAATACCCACTTTTAAAGACAGCCGTTCTCTGCACATTTATTCTTAGGGACCTTAAATTGTTTCCTTACTTCCAGTAAAAGTAAGAGAAACAAAGTTATTACTTTTCAAAATACGACAGTTTAAGAAAAATTTATGAAGCACGCGGTGGCGCACTTGGTTGAGGCACAGCGCCAGAAACCGGAAGGTCGCGGCTCCGATTCCCGATGGCGTCAACGGAATTTTTCGTTTACATAATCCTTCCCTATACTATTACCCGGGGGTCGACTCGGCCTCTAACAGAGATAAATACCAGGAACGTCTCTTGGGGATAAAAACGGCCGGTACGTAGGGCTGAAAACCTTGCCACCTTAATGAGCCGATAGTCTAGAAATTCTGGAAGCCTCAACTTCCTACAGCCCTAAGGGCCTGTCCAGGCCTGTATAGGGATAGTTTTACCTTTTTGAGAACAATGTAACATTAACTCCAAACAGAGTGCACCCTAGACAACCACTACCAATTCAACGAGTCACGAAATTTTCCGTCTTTCATTTAGAGAAAGCAAACGTTACCATTTGCAGAAAAGCCCGCTACGGAACACCGTCGTGTCGCAAACATGAAGTGCAAACATTTGCACTCGCATGTTATTTAGTTAAGCTCAATTTCATAATTTTATATCCACGTACAAATAAGCCTCATTAGTGACAGTTCTGTTTACGGCGTTTCACAAGAACTGTGTACACATTACTCATACATCATACGCGAGCTAGGGTCCCTTAACCAGGAGTACCGTAGTATCATTTGATAAACAGCGTAAATTATCTTCTCATTATGCATTTTTCTTCGTTTTTCTAGCAGTTTCAACCATTATGCTGAACACCCTACTTTCAAATTTCCCCCTAAATGTATTTGGAGGCAAGGTTTCATAACAATACAAAATACGATTAAATGTTAATTTCAAAAAAGTTTAATCTTTAGGCTTTATATAGTCCTCTTGAATAAGCAGCTGCAGATTGACGAAAAGGGTTGGTCTCCCTGTAGTGAATGCTGGAGAGAGTGGTAACAACCATTTCACAGCACAAGGAAACCTCACAGTTGGAAGCAAAAGTCTCGAATGTATACAGAAATAAAACTTGGCGTTTCGTGAATAATGAAAAATTTCTTGACCAGATATAACACTAAATGTAATGGCAGATATGAGAAGTGATGACAAGATGTTAAAAATGAAGGCTATCAATTCAATTTGTTTTTTATTTTTTGGTCGACTTAAGGACAGGCGAAGAAATCCCACGAAACAGACTGTAACGTAGCTGAGGTTCGAACTGGGTAGACTGGCTCCCTCAGAGACGCCACTGTTACGCCAGTGAAGGGTGTCTTTGTGTTCTACATTCTGTTCTTGCAGAAGCGGTCGGCATTTGTTTATTATTGTTCCAAAAACCAGCTCCTGCAGGGATCCACATTTAATTTAAATTCAGAATTAATTTACATAATTCCATAAGAAGCAACTTGTAATTTTCCAAAGTTTGCTTTGTATTCAAAATATTCCTGTTAACAATATGTGTATATTCGGGCACTAACTCAATAATTTCTCCCTTGAATGTACTTTAAAATTTACCATAATGATTCCAGCTTCTCTCCTTCCTCTTATATTCTCTACGTTATCCTCGTACGAATTCAATAACTTCCATAGACTTTAAACGTGCCTTATCGGCTCTGTTGTTCTGTCAATATATTTTTTGGTTCCAATACTTCTCTGTAAGCCTTCAGCCGCGCTGCTTCAAACTTATCCTACTCTTACATCCACTTTCTTCTTCTTTTTTGATGAAAAATCAGTGAAACAAAATAATTACTTTGTCAAACAGACACAAATGACGAGAACCCAAAGCGAGGTCTCTCGATTCTACTATCGTGCGAGGCACTTCAGCGAACAGAACTAATAAAAACCAGACGCGTTTGCTAAAACCTCATTGGATATCGCAGGCACGCACAGGAACTGCGGCCGCAAAATCAGCACCTAATGGACGTAATGGACTATGTTAGCCGGAGAGGATCCAGGCACTGATACCCTCAAATACTGGATGGAGCACGGCGAAGTCAAACAGAAGCGCAAAATCATTTTTCAAGGGATTATAGAACGGAAGAGCAGTTATTTTGGCTGGTGGGTAATATCACTAGCTTACGTAAGCTCTAGGGGCCGATCATCTCCGTCGATGTAAAACCGCACATGTACGTTATGTCTTCCATTTATAAGTACTGTAAATTTGAAAGTGCATACTTAGTATGTGTCGATATTTTATACACTCAAAAGAAATATACCGCTTCACGTACATAATCTAGCGGCATGTTACAACTGAAATTTTAAACCTCGCTTAGTCCAAAAGCGCACTTTCAAAAAAAAAGTTTTAATTTTGGAACTAATCAAAGTATAAGTCTACTTGTAACGTCACCACTTACACAAGAGCCATTTTACTGTTTGGGTGCAATCTTAATATTTCACCGCGGGCGATTTTATACTCCAGCCTAGCTTACATATTTAATGCCAGAAATGACATAGATGCGTCCTCAGGCTGCTTATGCAAGAACCCCCTCGAATATGGACGCTTGCTGCGAATATATTAAATAAATTGCTGCTAACAATCGACATGGGGTGGTCTTCTAGCCTGGGCTTTGGGTTAGGCACTAAGAAATATTCATCGTAAACGCTTACCGTGTTACAAACCATTCACAGTTGCCTCGGACTGGGAGTGATTCGTTGGTACGACGTAAGCAAAAGAGGTTTGTGATCTGAATTCCTGACCAAATATTATTCGGGTGATTAAATCAACAGCAATGAGATGGGTGGGACAGGTAGCGCTTCTAACTGACAGGACAGGTGCATACATCACTTTAGTGGCGCAGGTGGGAAGATAACACTAAAATGGATTTTCAACAAGTGGGATGTGGTTACAGACTGGATTGATCTGGCTCAGGATATGTACAGGTGGCGGGCTCTTGTGAATGCGGAAATGAACCTTCGGGCTCCATAACATGCGGGGAATTCTTTCAGCAACTCAGGGCCTGTTATCTTCTCAAGAAGAACACTGCTTTTGGAGCGGGCGAGCGAGTGAGTGAGTGAGTGAGTGAGTGAGTGAGTGAGTGAGTGAGTGAGTGAGTGAATGAGTGAGTGAGTGAGTGAGTGAGTGAGTGAGTGAGTGAGTGAGTGAGTGAGTGAGTTAGTTAGTTAGTTAGTTAGTTAGTTAGTTAGTTAGTTAGTTAGTTAGTTAGTTAGTTAGTTAGGGACGCAGAAAGCATTCATCCTCAACGATTCTATAACGGTAAATATTAACAATATCCTATTTTTATATTTCTAGTTTTCAGAACAAAAGAACAAAAATATGATTAAACGCTGTCACTGGAAAGTCTGGGACTTTAATTCTTGAAAAATAAAACAGCAAATGAACAACTGAACATGGCAGTGTGAACAGGGTCACGTTTATGGATGTAATACTATGTGCTGGCAAGTCTACGTTTACACATGTACTCCAGTTTCGCCTTTTTTGTCTACCCCTCACCCAGGTCACTGACGGTGTCAGCAGAAAATACACTGCTTGGCAGGTGCTACCAACATAAAACTCGATTTGAAAACGAAGAAATTCGGACCATCTGTTATTTTTAATGCAATTCGCAAATTTATGCTCGCAAGCTATAACTCGCGCCACGCGAGTGGGTCGGACCATTTTTGAAGAAATGATTGCAAATGCAGTGGTCCCTCGTTAATCCGGACCCCATTAGTACGGATCTTCGGGTGGTCCGGGTAATTTTTGGCCTTCTATAACCCAGTATATCGCATTGAATTTATTATTACAATACGTTACTATTATTATATTTTTCCCCCCATCGTCCGGATTCGCGGTTAATCCAGACCATCCCTGCCGCAATGTTGTCCACACGACCTAGGAACTACCGTATTCTACATTTGTTGTCCAACAATCAAGTACGTCAACTCTCGTCCGTTGGCTTTTCGCAGCTATTCAATTAACTGATATCACCCGTGACAGACAGACGTCCAGCAAACGTTGATGGGTCAGTCACTTCATCCAGTGTCATATGCAAATACTTTAACATCGCCAATAAGCATAATAAAGAAGTGGATTCAATTTGCAAACTAGTCATTCCAAAAATATGATAACGCATTTAAGCTATATCCGATTTAACACGCTTAAAAATAAAATACTACGCGACACTCTAAAAAGCATAAGGCTAGGTAGAGCTACAATCGACGTCTATGAAATTCCTTTCAACATCGATAAAACCAAAACTACGACTACACTACGTAAAGATAAAGTGCCTGTTGCGTTGATGGTGAAAATGTCTGGCGCCCCGAGATTTAATTATTCTAATTCATCTGCTGCATCACTCGCGCAGTGACGTTTCAGTTGCCTATAGTGTGGTTCGGGTCCCCCCACAGCTTACTGCTACAGAGTGATAAAATTTAAAAACTCAAAAAATCCGTGATAGCGCTACGTCATAAATAATTTCAATTTCAAACATAGATTTATTGGTTACCAACAACTGCAAAACTGTTTAACAACTCCTACATGTTTCAACTGAAACCATTCAGCCATCATCAGGGAGAACGCGTTTACAGAAAGAAGCAGCATGTAGCATGTCACTGAGTGGTAAAAATATATATACATATATGATAGTCGTGATTACTATTGTATAGTTTTTATATGCTAAAATTAGTGTTGATACATAAAAAACCTTTCGGCATAAAATATAAAAGGATATACGCTAATCTGTTTCAAAACATCTAATCCATGTTCAATTCCAACTGTGGGGGTAGAACTCCTGGCTGTCATTGCAGGTAGGCCTATATAGTGCTTACGTGCAAACTCTGTGCCGGCATATAGTTTTTGCGTGCAGACTCTGTGTCGGTACATGGTTTGTACGTGCTAAATCTGTGCAGGTATACAGTCTTTACGTGCTAAATCTGTGCGCGTTTATAGTCCTTGCGTGCTAATTCTTTGTCGGTATATAGTTCTTAAGCGCGAAATCTGTGCCCGTGTATAGTCTTTACGTGCTAACTCAGTGCCGGTATATAGTCTTTACGTGCAAAGCCTGTACAGGTATATAGTCTACACGTTCTAACTCTGTGCCGGTATATAGTCTTTACTTCCAACCCTGTGCAGGTATATTCTTTACGTGCTAGCTCTGTGCGGCTATAGTCTTTACGTCAAATTCTGTGCAGGTATATAGCCTTTACATGCTAACTCCGTGCCGGTATATAGTCCTCATGTGCTAACTCTGTGCCGGTGTATAGTCTTTACGTACTAACTCTGTGCCCGTATATAGTCTTCACGTGCTAACTGTGCCGGTATATAGGCTTTACGTGCTAACTCCGTGCACGTATATAGTCCTTAAATGCTAACTCTGTGCCGGTATATAGTTTTTACGTACTAACTCTGTCCAGGTATACAGTCTTTACGTGCTAACTGTGTCTGCATATAGTCTTTACGTGCTAACTCTGTGCCCGTATATAGTCTTTACGTGCTAACTGTGTGCAGGCATACAGTCTACACGTTCTAAATCTGTGCCGGTATTTAGTCCTTAGGCCTAACCCTGTGCCGGCATATAGTCTTTACGTGCTAACTCCGTGCGAGTATATAGTCGTTAAGTGCAAATTCTGTGCCGTTATACAGCCCTTAAGTGCCAATTCTGTCCAGGTATGTAGCCTTTACGTGCTAACTGTGCCGTCATATAGTCTTTACGTGCTAAATCTGTGCTCTATATAGTCTTTACGTGCTAATTCTCTGCAGTTAGTGCGTAAAGACTATATACGAGCAATCAAAGCCAGGGGTTCTACCCCCACAATTGGAATCTAGCATGGATAAGGTGTTTGGAAAGAGATTAGAATTTAGACTTCATATATTTTATGCCCAAAGGCTTTTATGTACCAACACAAATTTCAGGTTACGTAAAAGTGTGCAAAAGTGATTACGACTGCAACATGTGTAAGTTTACATATTTTGACCATTCAGTGACATGTTACTTGCTGCTTCTTTCTCTAAAAGAGTTCTCCCTGATCGTGGTTGAATAGTTTCAGCCGAAACATGCAATAGCTACAAAATAGTTGTGCAGTATTTGGTATTTAATAAACCTGTATACATAAAACAACTGTATGGAAAATGCACAATATTAAATTCAATTTCATAGCCCTTGTTTCGAAGTTCCTTTACAAATGTCACAGCTGCTTTCAATTCACACAACTTCGATTAATATTATTAAGGAAAGGAAAAGCTCTCCCTTTACATGTCAAGCAGTCACAGAGGGAGTTAGACGTATAGCTCTACCCATACTCGACCCAGCGCTGTAAGGGGATGGGCGGTCAGACCCACGCCCCCGCCGGTTTACCCGTGGAAAGAGACCCGGTACCCATCCTACAGAAACTGAAAGCAGGGCCGGCGATGGCGTAGCTACTGGCAGGGTCTTCCATGCTGGACAGGTTAAAGGGGATGAGATTTGGGGGTGGGCGTGAGACCGAAATCTCATTCCGTAAAAATTTGTGTCGAGGAAAGGTGAAAGATGCCCAAGACTTAGACAAAAATGGAAGCGCTTTTTGAGGGAGGACAGGGTCCAAAAGGGGCTGTAGTACCATACATGGATGAACGGACCCATCGTACAGAAGGCTGGGTGGGCCTCGGGGCCGGTCTGGATGGGTGCGCAAAATCTCGCTCGCAAGGGTTCCCATCCCGGGCAGTCCAACCCGTAGCAAGACACTCTGCTAACTGCGTTATTCTGGCCGTCAATATTATTAAAATGCACGTGATGCAATTAGAGCACAAATAACAAAGAAATATAATATTGGTATTCAGAAATTAATATGAAATTAAGGTTTGTGTCTCTAGTGCGACATTTCCCCCACCATATTACCAACACCCTTGTAACTCCTAAGAGTGACGAGGTACAATGTTCGTGTACGTACCGCGTAGCACGTGTTCAGAGCTCCGAAATGCGTGAGAAATTTTAAAATTAATTACTTGAAATCACTATTAAATATAGGACTAATGCAAGAACCATAAGAACAACACGAAGTTATATGACGCCAGGCATTAAGTAGCACTAAGAATAAGAAGGAATACCAACAGACTCTGTAAGGATGACGTTTGGGTGAGAGAGGTTTTAAGTAACGCCTACTTATCTCGTAAACGGAAGAATTATTTAACCTTACAAATACGAAAGGCATTTGGCCTTCATTTAAATTCTCATACCACTCAGCATAAAAAGGCAACTTCAAAACCGTCGCTTACCTTAAACGGTGCTCAGCAAGACAGTGTTCACACTCAGTGGAAATGCAAGGTACTCACCTGTAACAAAAGAGAAAACAATTTAATAAATGCATAAAGGCGCTTCAGTAGTGTTTGCGAATACGTACGAGTGAGAATCACAAATTTGTTAACTGCCTTCACATTATAAGTGATTTTGCAAAAAAAAAAAAAGGTTTTTGAGGTGTAACAGTAAGACATTGTGAATTTCGGGTACATCGCTGGTAGAAAGGCGTTAAAGCACAGGCGCAGAGACGGTTGTTGTCAATTTGGATCAAGTGAAATTGATTTTATTTAATACTTTCCGCGATACATCTTCTCTTTTTTTAGTGTGGTACATGCCGTTGTGTTCTTATCAATGACCGATTAATATAGCTACCGTTCATCACAAGTATATTTATTGTGTAATATAAATCTGTTAAAATCAGCTACATACTTTAGGTAAAAACATGGTGCTTCTTATACAGCAAATATAAATGTGTTCAACGGTATTCTTAATATGTAGTCAGTAAACCTGCAGTCGTTTACAGAAATCTAAGCCATATGTCTGAACATATATCCACTCACCTCTCGAAGTCTTAAGATTTCAGTTGCAGAGTTAAATTTCAGTATTAGGCAGAAAGCAATTTTCGGTCATTTGGAGCACTTTTACGCTATTTCCCTCCAGAAAGACGAAAGCTTTTATCTGAGCCTGTGTCTACGCTCTAGCACTGTTTGATCGTGCAAGTAGGCTCACGTTTTTTAATGATTACTTACTCTAAAGGAAGAATATATCATCCGACTTTGAACAAATATTTGCGAGTTTTAATATTTGAATAAGAAGCTGCTGTGTTTTGTTTAGGAAAATGTAAGTAAATAATTGACCTTATTTATCCAAATTTCGTAAAAATATACTCTAGCATAGACCTTCGAAGTACTTAATTCAGAAGGTAGCTGAGTGACGCTTAGAAAGAACTGTATAAGTTTCACGGCAGATTTTGCAAGACAATAATGGGGATAACGAATTTTACAGCCAGTGGAATTGCTGAAATGGAACTTGTGAGAGAGAGTAGGAGAGGCACGTGTATGGAACAGGTAGTAAATATATAGTATCGGATTATGTATGTGTATGGATATAGAAGTTCCTGTAAAGAAATGTCGTGAACAGGAGAAGGGTAACACGAGTGTAAGAAGTTGGACATGAAAGAGTAATTTAATGTGTTCCATGTCCGTGCACTATATTATACAAAAACACTAATCACCAACAAATGCACTAAGAGAGTTTTATCATCAATCGTAACACACTCCTACATGTTTCGACCCTGCTGGGTCATCTCCAGGGAGAACTTTTCGTTACCGTTACACTAAGGTTGCACTTTATAGTTGAGTGAGAATGTGCTGTTGACTGTGTACTGCGTTGTTTTGGGAGGCGTGAACTGTCCGCGGACTCTCCGCGGTCCGCACCGCGGAGAGTTCACGCCTCCCAAAACAACGCAGTACACAGTCAACAGCACATTCTCACTCAACTGTAAAGTGCAACCCTAGTGTAACGGTAAAGAAAAGTTCTCCCTGGAGATGACCCAGCAGGGTCTAAACATGTAGGAGTGTGTTACGATTGGTGATAAAACCCTCTTTGTGCATTTGTTGGTGATTAGTGTTTTTGTTGAAAGAGTAACTTTATAATGTCGGATTAGTATTTGTGTGGAGGAAGCGCACAGAGTGTAAATTCACAGAAATAACAAAGATAGTGAATGACGAATGTAATGACACATAAAGGCAGAATATATTAGCAAAAATATCTAAAAACATTTTATTAAACCTACGTCAAAAAATTAATTTTAACTGGGGGTAAGAGATTATAAGTGGGATGCTATAACAGGAAAGACAGACGTGGAGTGGGCGTTAGCAGGAGTGTCAAAGTTGAAAAGAATTAAAAAAGAAAAGAAATACCAGAAGACGCCAGGTGTGGTTATTGAAAAAGATGTCAAGCACATATTATTTGACTGTTTAGAACGTACAAATTTTACAATGAAATTTTTATATGAAAAATGTTTAAATGTGAATAAAACGATAGCCTACAGGGAAATATAGCAACCCACTAAAACAGCTCAAATAAAAAACTGAGGCAGCCATTTAGATAAATCAAATTACAAATGGTTCAACAAGATAAGAGATTTGTAAATATCGTATGTATAAAATCAAATGGCTATCACCGTGGAAACCTGATGCTAACCGGTAGATTGTCCCAAGGTTGTAAGAAATTAATTTAAATGAATAAATAAATATTGTTAAGTTATTATTATTATTATTATTATTATTATTACATAAATCTCAGTAACTGAAGATAATTCTTATTTCGACAGTCCAGACTAAAGTTTATCGTGGTCATTCTCAGTTCCATCAACCAAACGCCTCGACACAAAGAGTATCTCAAATCCTGTCCCTGAGCGTCGGAAACCGCATTCTGGCTAGCTTAAGGGATCAGCCCACACCTTCTTCCTCCATCAAGCTCTGTATATGAGTCGGAGAGCGAGTGGATGGGAGATGTCGAATACGTATTTTGTTGCACAAATAGTGTTCATTTGCTGTACTTTAGCGAAGTATGCGTCACGGGAAAAATACGGCCGAATGTTTTTTTCTAAATATCGCGTACCAACACTAACGATTATAAGAACAACATGCAGAACAACTGAGAAATTTCAAATGACGTATTCACTTCAGGAGAGAAAGGAAATATGAATACAAGTTTTGACGGAAGAAAAAGTGGACGACTTTGGCGCTAGAATGAAAACAAGCCCCAGAAAACGTTTGCGCCCTTCGCTGTTCAAAATGCAGCGTCAAATTCTCAGCTTGCAAAGCAACAAAATTTTCAAAACTAATCCCATATAAAATTACAGCCACACAAAAATTCTTTCGCACAGGCTGGAAAGCAACAAGCCGGTATGGCAGGTAGTTTCTAGAACAGGTAATAAATGTATTTCTTGAATCATAATGCGTGCTTTTCTCGGATCAGGCATAATTCATACAAAATGGGAAAGCATGCAGCCAGCATAAGGGATAATAATCTTAGTGAAATCACGATTAGTTTCATGAAGATCCTTCGAATGGTATTAACTTCGAAGAAGGGTGCGGTAAGTGAGCGCAAAACCATAATGCCCGAGTTTTTCGAAGGAAACTAAATTTCTGCCGCTACGTTTCTTTAATTCTACAACATTTTTACAGAATTATCAGAAGAATAAAAAATATTTGGTTACGACATGCATGATAATGCCACGGCCCACACAGAAACATTCTCAATGAACCCGCGGATTCTAGCCTTATAGATCTCCATATCTGAGTCCGTACATCTAGTATTTGTGGCGGACAAGGTAAGACGAGATTTATACGAAAAATCAACATACATTTCAGTAAGTGAAAGAATGTTTCAAACAAAGCTTGCTAATATTTGAAGGAAATGGTTCGGTCGGTTGTAGTGAAATAGATTCAGAAAATCTAAGGGCAGCATATGACCTGGATGTCGTCACTGCGAACCTGTTTTATGAATCTGAACTGCAGGGAAGAGCGGACTCTACATTTCCGGGGAATTCATGCTTCCTATGCGATTAAGCTCGCGTGACAGCTGCCGAGTTTAGCGCCACGATTTGTGCTACAGGGCGCTACGAGTGACTTAAATTGTCCACGACTGCCCCCTTAGACGTAATTCTCTCTCTTCCGAAGCAAGCACATTTGTCGAAATCTTGTAGCAGAAATTCCACGCACTGTTAAAGAAGTTACCACAACTTACCAGCCTCATGTTCAGCCAGCTTTATCACGGTAACGCAGCACACTTGTCTCCATAAACCTCACAGTGACAATACAGTGCACGAAATCAAACACCCAGCTCTCCCTCTGTAGCCATTACGCTGTTCATTGAAGAACCACGTAATCTGCATAGTGAAATTGTTCTGCGTACTTCATATTCGGGAGGTTCTGGGTATAATTGTTGGTACGGACTGAGACTGTCGTGACAGATTTTTCTTCTCCTCGGTCTGTCCGGGCAATTACTGTGAAGGTACCTTACAACAGAGGACCGCCAATTCTTCAGTCATACTTCACAGTCATCCTCCTAAGTCGAGTAAACATAATTAAATACACACAGAAACAACACAATGCGCAAAACACTTTACCCATACTTCTCGAACATCTACGATTCTCCCGCTTTTAATTATAAATATTTTGTCATAACATAATATTATATTGTACCCTATCGATCCACTACAAGAGAATTTTAACGTGAATATTATTTTATAGGGTACATTAGATTATACTGAAAAATATCCAGTTTACGTAAATGTATGTATTTAGAAAAGTATTTATTTAATTGCATACATATATGAACGGGCATTGCGGTCAGTCTAATCTACTGCAGAATTCCCACTAAATATTTAAGGACTCACATTTTCATGCTAATTTTGAATCAAAGAAAGCCAGAAGGCTGAAATGAAAAATATGAAGAATTATATACAGGCCTATATATTAATTTGCGTTATATTTGCTTCGTTACTTACACAGTTTTTCTGGAGTGGTATTATGAATAATGAACATACCTGTTTCATGGCAACCACCAAATTACCACCAAAGAAGGGTAGAGGAGAGAGACGCGATGTTCATTAGCGTTTGTACATTAAAATCACAAAGATAATTCGAATTTTACATCAACCCCCTCAACCGTAGAGGAGCTCTGACATCAAGAGAGTACACTGGGGACACCAGGCCTAGAGGTACAGAAAAAAATCTGTGGTCTGTTAGTACTTAATGATCGGCCACCCAGGTTCATACGGATTAAAACAAATTATACAGCGCTTTCAGTATTGGAGGTTGCGGCGTTATTACAGTTCTAAAATATGACTTCGTATATGGAAATGTGTTCCTCTGTAGAGGAGTGTATATCGGCCATCATAGCCCACAGCACAATTATGTGTCACAGTAAACACTGACCGCGAATGATTATGACCGACCCAATAATCGTATCTTTCAATATCGACACTCATTAAACCACCTCACTTCCCCTCATTATACCCCGAAATATTACCATCCTTTACGAATATTAAGGAGAATTGATGTCCACTTGCTTCTGTAACAATGCATTTAACACTGCGACAAAAATATTCCTCGTCTTCTGTTGTATAATGCTTATTTGATTTTAAATCCATTATGACAAACTGAACATTATGCGTTAAATAACAGTTGCATATTTAATGTGTTCCATATCCGTGCACTATATTATACAAAAACATTGATCACCAACAAATGCACTAAGAGAGTTTTATAATCAATCGTAACACACTCCCACATGTTTCCACCCTGCTGGGTCATCTTCAGGGAGAACTGTCCGTTATCGTTACACTAGAGTTGCACTTTACAGTTGAGTGAGAATGTGCTGTTGACTGTGTACTGCGTTGTTTTTGGAGGCGTGAACTCTCCGCGGTCCGCACCGCGGAGAGTGCCTGCAGGCCCGGACCGCAGAGAGTTCACGCCTCCAAAAACAACGCAGTACACAGTCAACAGCACATTCTCATTTAACTATAAAGTGCAACCTTAGTGTAACGATAACAAAAAGTTCTCCCTGAAGATGACCCATCAGGGTCGAAACATGTAGGAGTGTGTTACAATTGATGATAAAGCTCTCTTTGTGCATTTGTTGGTGATTAGTGTTTTTGTACGATATAGTGCACGGACATGGAACACATTAAACAGTTGCCTAATTTGGATTCAATCCGATTATTTCATGACAGATATCTGTGCCCAAGGGAACTGACTACGTCAAATCCACGGCTTGTCTTGTTGCTACAAATTCATCTGCTTCTACGCTAAACGCAGTAACAGTTGTCCTGCAAATGTGTCAGTAAAGAAGCTTTACTACTTCATACCGCTTGCTGCTTGGAGGTTAGCGGGGTAGCAGTTGCATGGCGGAAATGAGATTTTAGCCAAACAAGAAATTTATCCCGGTGGCCGCACTTCCCAGCCTTCTCTCTGTGCTGGGGTGTTAAGTGCGGCCGCCTGGAGAGATTTCATTTGTTGGTTAGAATCGCATTTCCGCCACGCTACTGCTACCCCGCTAACCTCCAAAGCAGCACGCTCGCAGCGCGTCCGTACCTTTACAGTCGTTTCTCCCTCCGACAAATTCTTTCCCTTGTTATAATCAGCGGTGTAGAGGATTAGGTCTCAGTGAGACCTCTGGATGTTCCGGAATAGCAGCTCGCCTGCAATCTCCAATTCTGTGCAACCTTAGATGTTCATTTCTCGGTAGCAACGAAAAAATGTAGACAAGCAGATCCGGCCAGGTTTCGAAGTCTGCTTTCCTGATGCACATATTCATAACCCCATAGATACATTACAAGAGCCGGGTAAGTGAAGTGATTGGGCTATAAGCTGGATAATACGGGGTTTGGATCCCGGCAGAAACAAGACCTTTATCGCTTCTCCAAAACGTCCAGACTGGTTCAGCCTCCTACTCGGTGGGTAACGGGGATTCTTTCCATGGGATTAAGTGGTGGGAACGTCAAGCAAATCACCAACGTCCTTCTACTGCTGGAGTTAAAAATCAGTGGAGCAAAACACCCGCACACTTTACACGTATATGCATGCATGGCGTGTATAGGGACTTTTACTTTAAACTTTCTTTTTCACGCGTATATTATTGCGTTACTTTTAATGTTCCTATTTTGCGACATTTATGACTTACGTACAGACGCGGTGTAAGTAAAATTTTTAGGAGGTAAATTCAGAGTTTCGCACCATCACCATATCCGTAATTGTTAAGTTGAAGCATTACACATGTATAATTTTGTTTGTGGGTTTGTATGTCTGTGTGTTGCGGGTGTGTGTTTGCGGGCGCGCGCGCAATGAATTATGAATCAATTGAGACTAAGAGCACCTTCGCACGGCCGCCATGTTGTTACTTCACTGCATATGATGATATTAACTTAGGAAATGTTGAATGTGTTTTTAAGCTGTATAGCATGCATCATTTTTTCTTCTTCCTTCGTAAACAACGCTTGACATGAAAGGAAACACACACAACACTGGTCACAGGTCCTCAACATGGGTTCCTTTGGTAACACGACACATGTCCCATCTACGCGTAACTTCACTCCAGGCTCGTCATAGCGTATCTTGGTCGACTAGCATTACAACATCCCGCATTGTGTTTGAAACACTATATGGGACTAATATGACATTACACCTGTGATGAAGATCTTGAATGCTGGGACACTGGATTCCCGCAAACATTTTCCGCACGTGTCTTCAATACAAAATTATAGTCCTTTAACACAGTCTGCTAATTTGTGACCATAATTGATATGAAGGCGTTACGCAATAACCCGTAGAATCAATACATTAACCAACATACGCACTTTTTTTTTTCAGTGGAGAAACGTCCCGCAGCAGACGCTACGGAAGCACCGCAGCCTTAAGGCTTCTTGTGCAACCCTATGATGATGATGATTATGATTATGATGATTTTTTGTCCTTCTCCAACTAATGGAGCACTGGTGGAACGAAACTGACAGGGGAAAACCGCAGTACTCGGGGAAAAGCCTGTGCCGGTTCCACTTTGTCTATCACAAATCCCACCTGGACTGACCCGGGATCGAACCCCGGCCTCCGCGGTGGGAGGCCGGCGGCTTACCGCCTGAGCCATGGCACAGCCCTAACTTATGCACTTAATAAAACTACGTTCAAAAGTAACCATAAAACTCCTACGTGTTTGTGCACCGAGGTGCCATCATCATGGCGCTATTTTATGAGTTGTTCTGGGAGTTATTAAAATGAGATTTTCCAGGTAAAAATTCTACTTCTACTGGGAATATGTAACATAAATAAAAAATTTTAATTTACAACATTGTAATTTTACAATTAACTTTGTACATTTAGAATTTTAATGCTTTAATCATTTTAGTGAAGGCGACACAATACCTACATAAACGTGCTGGCCTTATACTCCTTTCTTAAGAATAGTTCCCTGATGATGGCACCCCGGTGCCGAAACATGTAGCAGTTTTATACTTACTTTTGAATGTAGTTTATTAAGTGCATAATTTTGTTACTATATTAATTATAAGAATTTGCACGGTATGAATAACAGAAAAAATACCCGTACAAATCTAAGAGGTTAGTATACAAGTATTACTGAATGCAATCCCTTGTCACCGCAAGTTAGATGCATTCTGAAAGTACACACACACACGAAGTTGTGGGTGTACTCACACATTCTTACAGCTGGGTCTTCATCTCCGAGCAGGATTTGAAACCAGATTCCAAAAGATGTCATTAGTACCCGCCTACTTATGCTTGAAAAATTAAAGAAAAGTAAGGAAATATCTGGAAAAAAATATCGTGGCATATCTGGGCATATTAATTCACCTTTGTGTGATGTAGGAAAGAAAACCCGAGCAAAACTTCAGGCGACATTGACAGTATCTCTCCAAGATTTTAACCAAACCGACTTACTCCTGAATATGTGTTTACGGCGTTTATGATACACTACTTTATACTACATAAAATTCCCAAAATTAGTATGTTTTGATTTACTGTCACGCAGGCAGATTCCTTGCATAATATTTACAGGCTAGTATCCTTTTCATTTATTTACTGCTCTCTCTCAGACTGTAGTCATATAAGTTAGCCTAGCGATGAGAAAATATACCCTATATACAGGAGTTTAATGACGCGGCGTGTTACGGGGAACCTCAGCACTTGACATCGCTAACTCAACGGAGCGACAAAAAAATGGTCTAGTCCCGTACTTGTCTGATAAAAATGTCTTCATTATTTCGTTTTTACTACAAGACCGATCCGTATTTACTGTAGACCCTCGAATTAACGGATCTCTTTTGTACAGATTTCGGAAATAACGGACGAAGTGTGTTGGTTTCGAAATTTTCGTCCGCAAATGGAATATATGGAAGAAATCAAGAGCAGATTGAAGTCAGGGAATGCTGGCTATCATTCGGTGCAGAATATTTTGTCTTCCAGGTTGCTGCCCAAAAACACAAAGATTAGGGTATACAGAACTATAATTTTACCTGCTGTTTTGTATGGGTGTTAAACTTGGTCTCTCACACTGAGGGAGAAACAAAGACTGAGGGTGTTCGAGAACAGGGTGCTGAGGAGGATATTTAGGCCTAAGAGGGACGAGGTGACTGGGGAGTGGAGAAGACTACATAAAGAGGAAGTTTATGACCTGTACTCATCACCAAATATGATTCGGGTAATGAGATGGGCGGGGCATGTAGCACGTATGGGGAAAAGAGAGGTACATACAGGATTTTTGTGGGGAGTCCTGAGGGAAGGCGACCACTTGGGAGACCCAGGCATAGATGGGAGGATAATATTAAAATGGCTCTTCTAACGTGGGATGGGGCATGGACTGGATTGAGCTGGCTCAGGATAGGGACAGGTGGCGGGCTGTTGTGAATGAGGTAATGAATCTCCGGGTTCCATAAAATGCGGGAAATTTCTTGGCTAGCTGAGAACCTGTTAGCTTCTCAAGAAGGCCTCTGCTCCATGAAGTTATGGGAATATATGAAATCAACGGTCTTGACTCTTAACTAGCGAAGTGGCCGCTACGTGGCGGACACGGACGCGCGCTCAGTCTTTGCTGACACTCGCGTGTAGAAGTACTGTATTGCTGTTTTAATAACCTGGATCATGGATTTAGTACATTTATCTGAAATTTACTAAATCCCAATTAACATTCACTACAAAGTTAATTATATTTGTAACACTTTTTAGGCTACACACACACACACACACACACACACATATAATTGGGAAGTACCGGACAATCGGCATTATAGGACCACTCACTCCCCCTGTTAGTCCCTTCATTCGAGTGTCTGCAGTAGTTACGTGTGGCGCCCCCGTTATTCAACATTAAATGCCAGTGTACTAATAACTTTTATTCCATGGCAGAACGTTTAGTCTGTCTAGTAAAAATACGTCCATAGGTCTACATCCACAAAATTACATAATTCACATTCTTCTAAAATAGACTATATAAACAAAATGTTGATACATTTCCAGTGTGCTCCTGTACACAGAACGCTGCGTGTCCAGTACATTAAACACGTAGGCTTTTGCCTAGTGATGGTAGCATTCGTCACCCGAAGGCGCAACAAATGCACAATAAAATAATTAAAATATATTAATGCAGCGTCTTCATGTAATGAAAATAGATGAACAGTATATTCTTTTGGGTAAGTCTCAATTAAACGATTTACACCACGTTCCACTAATAAAGATCTATATGAATGAACAGAATACATGAGGCACAGAGGGCAGCTGCACACAGACTCTACGAGTGTGAAGCTGCCAGCTTCAGATCCCAATGAAAATGGCCAGAACGCATTTTCGAGTTGAGAAGGGCACTCGAGACTCGAGTGTAATCTTGAAAGATTACTTTCTCCTCCGAAAATGAACGTTCGATGGAGATCGACGCATCTGGCTAGCGCGTTCGCCTATAAACCAAACGAGTGCAATGGATAGAAGCCACTTATTTTGCGAAACTCGACTTCAAATAACAAAGGAACAAGAAACACACTCCACGCTGAAAATGAATTTCCTCTACTGATAATTGAATTAAAATGTACACGATTTTACAGCCCTCAAAGGAAAACGTATGAACTGAATCACTCTTTGCACGTGCTGGTGAAGCCATTGGATATATATTGCCACAAGCTGCATTGAAATATTACATAAACTTTTATTTAGAAATTATGTAGACACAAAATGTGTTTCAAAAGAAAGAGTCATATTCATTTGTAACACATACCTTACTCAGTAGCAAGTGTAATTCATTCAGTGAGCTACAGTGGCAGACTATGGGCTATAGGACCGGGTTCGGTTCCCGGCAAAGAAAATATTTCTTTCATAATTCGCCACGTCCATGCGAGCTTTGGAACATAAGCCTGTCCCCTATAAACCGGGTAGAGGAAAGAGGGGTTGTGCGGCAGGGGGAACCTAACCAATCGTCTCCAGCCCGGTGCCATAGGCTTACACAACTACACTCGCTCATACGTGCTGCACCTGTGGTGCACATTCGGTCAGAACGTCAAAAATTATTCCTTGATTTGCATTTTCTTTACTAAGGAGATGTTTTTTATAAAATCGTTTTGTAGCTACTGTCTTATTCGTAGTCACTTTGTCCTAAAAATTACGAGTATTTAATACCGAAATAAGAACTAGGTTCAATTTTAGGTACATAAACTTAAATAAATAAATAAATAAATGGTTCTTCTCTCACTTCTCATCCACTAAATGCTGCCGGCAGGTTGCTGTTAGGTCTATTGGAATTAAACAGAAAATTTAAATACAGAGTGGACCATAAGTTAACTTGCTGGTTAGTAGCAATATGTACACCAAAATACGATTTACATATCCTTATTACTTACTGAATTTACAAATGTTCGAAATGAGAACTGGATTAACTGAATTACAGACCACACGTGCAGCTGACTCATACCATTTAATGCCTTTATACCTGAACATTCCCGTCAGCACAAGAAAAAGTTGGCGATTAGCTGGCCTTTGGCTATCCTATGTACGACATATATTTAAATCCATCTGCATAAAAAACTAGGCTGTTTGTGACTGGCTATGTCTCTGCGCTGTGTGGGAATGTGGATGACTGGTAGCAGTTAAGAGTAGGACCAGAAGATGCCAGCAGGACAGGCAGTGAGAAGTACACCAACCTACGTTTCAGTCAGCAGGCCTACTTCAATTAAAACCTTTACAAGTGTCCATCAGGGATCATGATATATGCTGCGTAAACTGGTTACAGAGGAGACTTTTCGAACTTTTCCTTTGAACTTTCAATACCTATTTCACTAGTAGAACACGAAAGAATGGGGTGGACTGCACTAGCATAAAAGGGCACTGTTAATTTAGGGGTATTATAAATAAAGGCGATGGAATGTCATGTGGTAACACGATCGTACAGGCACTCGTAAAAACGGCCAGTGGTTTAATAATTATTGCAAGGAGAGAAACACATACATACATACATACATACATACATACATACATACATACATACATACATACATACATACATACATACATACATACATACATACATACATACATACATACATACATACATACATACATACATACATACATAAGCGCGCACGTTTACGTACAGAGATCGTGCTTCAAAGATTGAAGTGTTCCTTTCCTGCATTCAAAAGTGACCATTTTTATAATCATACACCACAACAGGATAATTGATTGGTTTAACAAAATCTCATTCTTGAGATCAGCCAGTACATAGAATAAGTGGCTTATAAGAGGAAATAAATTACTGAACAAGAAAATAGCAAACACTTCGTGTACTTTATCCTAACTTTAACGTGAACTTCACTTTTCCGTTCAAATTTTCAAGTTGTATGAAGTTCTAAAAGTCTGTACAAACTTGTACAACGATTTTGTAGACAACTCTATTGGGAAAACCTTTCACCTGTCAGTTCCTGCTGGCGAACGGATCAACCGGTAGCCGAATAATACAAGACGCCGTGAAAACGGAAGGTTTTATGAAAGATACATGCATTCATTACGTTTCTTCAGGGCCGAGATGATCGAAATATTGCCCGCGGTAACAATAAAACTGGCCATCAAGAATATAAATCCAGCCGTCTGCACTATTCAAAGACGATTACTTTAGTTTCCTATATGTAATATGGAGAACGTAATATAAAGGTAATAAATAAATTGGCAAATAAAAAACCCGTATGAACACAGCGGTATGACACAAATTTATGAGCTCTCAGCACATGTAGGTCTACTCACTGCACTGTGTTCCGTCTGTGTTCCAATCAAATCAGGCTTCACCAGATTCACCTTAAGCATCCTTATGGCGTCGCACTGCACTACAAGCCGGAAGGTCGCAGGTTCGATTCCCGATGGGGTTATTGGGATTTTTCATTGACTTAATCTTTCCGGCCGCACTACGGCCCTGGGGTCGACTTAGGCTCTAACAGAAATGAGTACCAGGGTTATCTCCTGGGGGGTAAAGGCGGCCGGTGTGTAGGGCTGACAACCTTGCCACCTTCATGTGCCTGCTGTATAGAAATTCTGGGAACCTCAACCTCCTGGAACACTAAGGGGCTGTCCAGGTCTGGATAGGGATATCTTCTAAGGCATAAACCAAAGATCTGGACACTGCGTGCTAATTCACTAATAATTTTTTGTTACAATAACGGTTTGTGTCTAACCGGTACTCAAAATGCATTTCTAATTAAAGCGTTTCTGAATACACAATATTGTTCATGGGCTCCGCGGACGGTGATCACTTCGAAACAGTCATCAGCCCTACAAAACATTACAGAAAGGGTCCTTTATTACATAATAGTTACTTAGGAATTTAATTTGTAACTTTAAAAGAGAAGTTTATTTGCCTTTTAATTTCTGTAGCCATTTACTCACGTCGTCTCAAGTGATAACGCGTCTTACTTTTATCTGTACTGTTTTTGTTTCGAATTTCAGCATAATACAAATTATTTTACAGCAATTCCTGGTGGTTTTCCTCAGTCAGTCCAGGAAAATTCCAGGATAGTAATTTTAATAATACGACGATTACCATTTACACAAAATTTCAGTTTCCATCCAGCCACTCGACGCTTTACAGTCCGAATTACTGAGACTGTATTTCAATAAACTACAAATAAAAGCACAGCGTGAAACAAATATCGCTTGTGTGTAAACTTACATATTTAACTGTAGAGGTAATTCGGCCTATGTAAGGTCACGTATCTGAGCATTTCGAGCTATTTTTAAAGTTGTGGGCACTCTTTGTATAAAAGCGTCGTAACTTATCAACATGGCAGACCTTAAGGCACCCCATTTTGTTTAGTCATTCGCGCGCAGAGCTGTGTGATGGCAGGCACATCTAGTGACATTTGTACACGCGTGAGGGACTGGGAGAGAAAGACAGCATGCATTGCACTACACAGCGATTCCTAAAACTATTCAAAATTATTAATTGCTGTAGCACATACAATTATTTATTTTATACAATAATTTTTTCTATGTTTATTGAAGAGAATATGCAAGGCCGATGACCAGGTAAGGGAGAAACTAACATGTATGCACGCCACACAAAAGGAATTGATTACTACCGAAGCATGGATTGTCACAACAATTAAATTCTCAACTGACTGGGTCTCTAGTGGTCTCCAATTTATGCAATAAGACAAAATATAAGAAGTGAAATTACGGCTATAAATATGTCTGAGAAAGTAACTTTGTGTCCTGACGTACTGAATTTTAATAAAATGTATTATCTCCTATATAAATGTAAGATTTTAAAGCTACTGTCAGCCGCTGTCAAACTTCATATACTATCTTTAATACAGTCAACTTCGGTTATACCGGCCTCGGTTATAATGGATTTCGGTTATAACGGATCGTTTTTCCATTCCCCGGCCGTTTCCCTATGCTTTATCATTGTAACTACCTTGGTTACACCGGCCTGTTATATATCGGATCTTCAGTCACATCGGATTTCTCCGACATTCCCCAACAGTTGATTTCCTCGGCTCTACTCTTTTTGGCAAAATAATGGCAGCTTCACAGCGGTTGCACTGCGTTCGAGCGCAGGGTGTTCACTCGTCTGAGCGACGTGAAGACTGCAAATGTAATTTGATAGCATTTTGTACCCGAAGACGCCGTGGAAACTTGTAAATTTTGCAATTTGTTTGACTTTGCTATGGACAAGGTCAAACCATTAGCGGTTATAATGGATAGCCCAGGGCAGTCTCTAGCTGTTTCTGTCATTCATGCAGCAGGGAGAAAGTACTGTAATTGTCATATGCGAGCATCTTTTTGGTACTTGGGGCAGAGTGCCCTGTCGTAGATCAATTACGGCTTGACTTCGGCGCATTCACTTGTAATATATTAGGCAGCGATTTTGTAAGACTTTCACTTACCGTACGTACACAGAATTCTTTTTTGGCAAAGAAATGATAAGTCCGAGTACGGGCCAACCATCCAGGTGCGAATACGTGAAAAGGTAAAGCTATCCCATTACAGACCTCGACAAGCCCACAGGGTTCCAGGAGGTAGAGGCTCCCAGATCTGAAGACAATCGGCACATGAAGGTGGCAAGGTTGTCAGCCCTACGCACCGGCCACGAAACACTCCTGGTACTGTTTCTGTTAGAGGCTGAGTAGACCCCAGGGCCACAGTGCGACCGGAAGGATTATGCGAATGAAAAATTCCACTGACACAATCTGGAATCGAACCCGAGGCATTCCGGTTTGTAGCTCAGTGCCTCAACCAACCGCACCACGCGAATACGTACAGTAGATTAAAATTTTGGCCGATCCTCGTGGCTGCGCGGTGTAATGCGTGTGTCTGCCGCCGTTCGCTTGCTGGGATTGTGAGTTCAAATCCCGCCGGGGGTAGGGATGTCTGTCTGTCTGTTGTGAGTGTTGTGTGTTGTCACAAGGGGTCTTTGCGTCAGGCCGATCACTCGTCGAGAGTAGTCCTACAAGAGTGTGGTGCGTCTGAGTGCGATCATGAAGTCACGGTAATGAGGGGCCTTGGCCCACGAGGGGTTGTTGCGCCACTGGGGAAGGGGGGGGGGATTTAAAGATTTTGAGTATGTTGTACAATACAGTATGTGCGTAAAGGAAGGGAGCCATCAGGCATCTTGGTGTGCGGTGCTTCCGTCCGTTACATCAAGGGTTCATGAATGTAGTAATGTGTGTTTTTGTGTGTGTGCAAAATGTAGCCGTTCATGTCCATATAAAACTGAAAACAAGCGTAACTTAAATGGTATAAATTTAAATGTTATATTAAAAAGTAATTTAACCGGACCTCAGATAAACGGACTTCTGTTATAACGGACAGTTTTAGGACTCCCCTTGGGATCCGTTACAATAGAGGTTGACTGTATTAAGCATCTCCGTTGGCGTATGTTTCAGTCGCACAAAAGAAGTCAGTCACAACCAACTTCATCTGTCTCTTTACGTAGAGATTTCAAGCGACCAGTTTCGGCCTAGTAGGCCATCACCGGGCTCTTCTAAAAACATGAATATAAAATCTCTACTGTTCAGAAGGGGAAGGCCTTCCTCTTTCACAGTGGTGTTAAAATTATACAACCTAGTATATGTATAGCATAAAATGTACATATAAAAATATAAAAAACGTAAAAGATCAAAGGTATATTAGACGTTGGCCATAAGATAAACGTAGACACAATAATACGACCTTTCAGTGCTAGCAGCTCGCCTCGCTGTTTATGGTGCAATTTCCATCCTTGGACTTGTGTACTGCACGTGATGTATTTTACTTCCTGGGTTTATTCTAACCTTCCAGTTCTTTTTGTTGGTTATCACGTGTAACATATAATCGTTTTTCCGTATTCCGTACCTATAAATATAAAAACGTGGTATACGTAGTTTGTTCCAAAGGTAATGAGAGTGATATAATTTTTTTTAACATACATGCAATTACAGTTTATCCCCTTCAAAATAGGCTCTTGTGATCGAATACAGCGACTGCAGCGTTGCTGCCACTCTTCACAGCAGTGGAGGAAGTCTTCGCTTGAGATGTTCAAAGCCCTAGTCGCAGCTGCCTGGACGTTTTCAACTGTCCCAAAATTTTATCCTTTGAGGAAGGTTATCGGAATGGTAAAGACTTGGCATTTGTATCAAATTTCAGAGTTTGATTATTGTAAAGTGAAAGGTGATTACTTACAGGATTAATGTTTTATAACTACGCGTGTATATGGTGAGGCTGTTATACATCGGCACTATATATCCAGCGCATCAGGTGGACACTGTACTGTTGTGGTGTTGTGAAGTCTTCGTGGCTTAAGCCTAAGTTACACTGGGAAAGTTTACTGGTAGCAAGTGCCTGAAGCTACTGAACTGGAAGCCAACAAACCTTTTACAAGAGGAAAGTAAAAGAGGACAGTTTGCCCGTGTTCTTGACCGCAAGTTAAACGTGCCAGCAGCTTGGTTATCATGATCTGATCTTAAAATGCTGAGAAGAAAGGAAATTCGAGCAGGCGTTAGATTTGTTGTTACTTTATTTTGTCAGGAATTAGTTAAACGTGTGGAAAGCAGAAACTAGAAAGGAAGAGTTTGGGCAAGACCGTGGATTACTAGGCAAGAATTACACGGTGCATCAAACACCCTCTTGAAAGAATTAACAATAGAAGACCCTTTGGCTTACAATAATCATTTGAGAATGAGTACTGACAAATTTGAAAATCTACTAGCAATTGTTGACTTGAAAATATGTAAAAGAGACACTGTAATGATAAAAGTAATTCTGACAAGAACTAAGCTGGAAGTAGCACTGCACTACCACTACCACAGTTTTTATGTTTTTCCTTTTTTTATGGAATATTTCCAATGAAATGCTTTGAAATCCTCGATCCTTTATTTCCCGTATTAAGTTTTTGAAAGCTGCCTCCCTTTCGGCCTTCTTCACACATTCATCACACCTCGCGTTCCTCTGAATTTCATACCTTTTGTCAGGCGCGAACTCAGTATTCTTTTTTTTTTGGTGGGGGGGGGGGGTGCTGACCCTGAAGCTCTATATAATCTATGTTTGATTTTAAAAATTGTGTTATAAAAATCATGTCGTAAATAAAACATAACAACATAACACTGCCTGCCACTGCATTTATATACCTACAGATATAAGTATATGTTCCATGACTCAATCACAGAGTCCTATCTCATTGTTTTTTCTAATTTTACTAATTAATTATTCAAAATTCTAAGGTACTAGTCATCAGCCGATTTCAGTGGCTGAGTTCGGCTGAAGGGGAAAACACGTGAAATTTTGATGTCATAATATCTAAAAATTTGTGATTTTTAAATTTTGGTTTGGCGGGGTTTGGACTGATGCCGCCCTGGCCCCCCCCCCCCCCCGCTTCATACACATCCAGAAACATTATTTCATGGCTGTTCCACTTCGGAACACTCACAGCGCGAACGACAAAGATATTCGTCGAAAACAATCAGCAAGCACAGTAAAGGCAGCAAGTGCATGTTTAGACAGGACCAGTAGGCGAGTAAAGTTAGTCACGTGACGGACAAGTGGACAGTAAAGTAGCCGGGTCTTCAACTTCACTTTCCACTTGACGGCTAGTGACAAGTTCACGGAAATTGTCGTTTACATTGGGAGAGTTTGGTGGCTTTAAGCGCTTGCTTCCAGTTAACTTTCCCAATGTAAATCAGCCTTTATGGTCCGACTGAATTGGTACTGCTTACGATCGCACATTATATGTGAGGTACTGCGTTAGTCAAAAACCCATCTCTTTCTCAATTAGAGTTTCGAATAATTTATTATATACCAGGGCTCTGGAGTCGGAGTCGGAAGGAATTTTAGGTGGAATCGGAGTCGGAGTCGCAGTCGGAAGGAGTTTTTAGGTGGACTCGGAGTCGGAGTCAGAGTCGGGAAACAGGTACCGACTCCGACATCAGTCTAAAATCTTAACTAGATAATCCAACTCCAGAGCCCTGATAGCTACAGTAACCATTAGACTTATACTTAAATATAGGCTATAAGTCAAAAAAGTAGCTTGATAATTCACGTGGTGGCGATGAAGTGTCTTACAGTTTTACCGTTATTAATGCATATTGAGCTTTCATGAAGGAGTCGGAGTTGGACTTTTAAAAATCGAGGAGTCGGAGTCGGAGCTTTTGTATACCGACTCCACAGCCTTGTTATATACAACTGTATGTTTATTATTAAGCTGGTTGTTGTCTTTGGTTTGCCGGTAAATGGAAAATTTTTCCATGGTGTCCAGGTGCCTTCCTTTTTTGTCGTAGTTTACAATCGACATGGTATCATCTATCTTGCCGAACTCGTGGCCTGTTTACAAGAGATGTTGTGCGAACTTGGAATTACAATTATTCAATTTAAAGGAACAATTATAATTCCAAGTTCGCATAACCTCTCTTGTAAACAGGCCACGAGTTCGGCAAGATAGATGATACCATGTTGATTGTAAACTACGACATAAAATGAAGTCACCTAGACACCATGGAAAAATGTTCCACTTACCGGGAAACCAAAGACAACAAGCAGCTTAATGAGAAGCATACAGTTGTATATAATAAAATATTCGAAACTATCATTGAGAAAGAGATGGGTTTTTGACTAACGCAGTACTCCATATATAATGTGCGATCGTAAGCGATACCAATTCAGTCGGACCATAAGCCACGAAGACTTCACAACACCACGACAGTACAGTGTCCACCTGATGCACTGGATATACAGTGCCGATGTATAACAGCCTCACCATATACACGCGTAGTTATAAAACATTAATCCTTTAAGTAATCACCTATCACTTTACAATAATCAAACTCTGGAACTTTATACAAAAGCAAAGTCTTTACCATTCCGATAACCTATACCACGTTTTATATTTATAGGTACAGAATACGGAAAAATGATTACATATTACACGTGATAACCAACAAAACGAACTGGAAGGGTAGAATAAACCCAGGAAGTAAAATACATCACGTGCAGTACACAAGTCCAAGGATGGAAGTTGCACCATAAAGAGCGAGGCGAGCTGCTAGCACTGAAAGGTCGTATTATTGTATCTCTGTCTATCTTATGGCCGACGTATAATATACCTTTCATCTTTTACGTTTTTTATATTTTTATATGTACTTTTTATGCTATACATATACTAGGTTGTATAATTTTAACACCACTGTGAAAGAGGAAGGCCTTCCCTTCTGAACAGTAGAGATTTTATATTCATGTTTTTAGAAGAGCCCGGTGATGGCCTACTAGGCCGAAACTGGTCGCTTGAAATCTCTACGTAAAGAGGCAGATGAAGTTGGTTGTGACTGACTTCTTTTGTGGGACTGAAACATACTATCGTTATGTACGAAATCAGGAAGGCGGTGGTAATCAGAAATGTGGCACACGTGGGAAGGACAGTTCGTACAAACTGCGTATCAAATAGCATGGACATCACAACATGCGACGGGGGGAGGGAGGGAGTCAGGGGCTCAGCAAGTCAGTCATATGGACAGACGGAAACCCATGCAGCCATTTACATGCAGTTATTTTGATTGGTTTTTAATTCTCTACAGACCAGAGCTCTTCGTGATCAGTCAACAAGCTACAGTTGCTGAAGCTACCCCCACCCCTCACCCCGTTCATGAAACCCCAAGTTTCATTACTTCGCCCACAACAGCACACACTGGGACCTATTTTAGACCAATCCAGTCCACAACCTCATTACAGCGGGCTACTGCCGGTCCGTTACTGACAACGGACTTCACAATCCAAGGCAACCAGTACTTTCTATTGCGGCAAGAAAGAATGATACGCAAATATCAGCCATGACCCACGTATTCCTCTTCTGAAATCGGCATCCTTAACGTGAATGCAACAATTTTATACTGCTTTATTCAAGGCAGGGTCCTAAAAAATAAAAATATCTTCTTTAAAGTAAATTTTATGGCTTCCCTTTGCTCTCCGTTTCATGTAGGCTAGAGTAGGTACACGCAACATATCCTTAAAGTCACTATTCTGCCTAGAGTTACTGTTACGCTTTCCTTCTTTAAAGCCCTCATAAACAGCATTACTTTGCTTTTACTGATCACGTATACTAATAACACTAAAACACGGCGCCGTGTTTTGCAGTCACTACTTGGTGTCTGTAGTGGTTTGGCACGCAGTATAATGTGCGGCGCAAATGGACTGACAGTCAACTTCACGTATGCTACTGACTATAGGAGGGATAAAATGCCATAATACACTGTGATACTTACGGGATGTGTCCTATAAGAGGAACTAAAGCATATCTGTTCCCACCAAGCAAACCCTAACCTTTACATACAAGAAATATCTACTGCCATATAGTTACTGTTCTCTGTTACCGTCTTTACCTTGTGTAATATTGTTTTTAATTAGTCCTATGAACTTTTCTTAGTCTTTGTTTACACACTGCGTTATCTCCGCCATCTCATTCAATTACATTTGCTAGATCACGGGACCAACATTAGCGTTAATACCGCTAATTTATATGTAAACACAGACTTAGATATATTCTATCAGGCCTCCGTGATTGTCGTCTCTAATGTATGTCAAACAAATTAAGGGATTATGACAACCCTCACGGAAATTACATTGTTAAAGGTCACACCACGTTGTACATTTGAATTACCTTCCACTGATAACCCCTATATGTCGATTGTGAGAAATAGTGGGGTAAAAGCGACAGTGGTGCCGCTCAGTGTGTGTGGCCCTGAAGTTCCGTATGGTCGAAACATCTTAGAAAAACAAAGAAATCTTCAATTTAAACATTTTGTTTACATGATATAAATCAACAACGCGGCAGCTGCTTCTCTGTACAATGGTCAAGTTTCGTTTCGTTTCGTAGGCCTTCCCTCTTCTACCTACTTGTTCCCAGTAGGTGTAGAGGGTTTTTATTTTCACTTGATCACACTCGAACACACACCACAGTCGGTAGGACTTCTCTGGACGAGGGATGGGCCCGTAGCAGAGACCTCTACCTGACAACACAAACACTATACAAGAGAAAAACATCCATGCCCACGGTGGGATTCGAACACACGATCCCAGAAAGCGGCCGGCCGCAGACCTACGCCTTAGACCGCGCGGCCGCTGCCATCGGCTGCATAATGGTCAAGTTACGGACTATAATTCGGGTAGCGCCCGGTTCGAATTTCCGCAACACGCCAGATATTCTGATTGAAATTTCTGTTGGTTCAACTCAGTTCCCAAGACCACCACTAGGACAGTAGCTCTATTAGGTAATTACCAGTTGCTTCCAAATTCTTTTTAATTCATCGTCCATTAACCACCTTACCTCCGGACGGTACTTATTCTGAGATGCCGACAGAGTCATGAACTTAAAAATGGTGGCTGACTCCAGTTCAATAGTAATATCGAAGAAATGCTGAAGCAGAGTTAGTGTAATTTTGTGCAAGAACACATCTTGCTGAGACCACAACTTGTGTATAAAATGTTCGTGTATGTTAACAACGACAAACATGGCTATGGCGTGAAACTTACCTTTTGCGCATTTAACTCAGTCGGAAACAAGGGAAAGGCTATGGAAATATCGCTGAGTAAACTCTACAGTGCTAGATGTCTCGACCTTACAAGTGTCAGCAGAAATACAGAAGCAGACACCAGATGCGATATATATATCATCTCGAGACCTATGTTTCTCCCAAACGTGCATTTTTCTGTCAAATATGAGCAAAACGTGTCCACTCATGTAAGATGAGCTTGTCTTACTAATTACTGCCTTCTGGCATACGATGCCACGCAGCAGTCATACCCCACGTCTTAACACGGAAGCTAAACCTTGTAGCCGCCCTCAATTTGTCAAAGGATAAAAATAAGCGAGTTGAACGGTGTAACATGGAAAGTGTTGTAGGAAAAGAAAGTAAAGCAATGCGTCTCGCTCAGAAACATACCAACATTGATCGCGTTTTAAGATTAAGATCTGTCAGTAATGTGCGGCATTCCGTGATCGTGTTAACAACATAAGGGGAGATGATTACCTTTAATTTCAAACAGACCCTTCGTACCAGTCCTTACAAACCGCTCCTGCAGAGCACCTCTAATTTCTGTTGCACAATCAAGAGGTCCAGCACAGCCGTCAAGATTCGGTTTAATCTGTATTCTGGAAGCTAAACCTCAATGTTATGATAATATGAAGTCATGTACAGACGGTGGCGCAGAAGTGTGAAGCATCCGTATGAAATGCGTACAAAGCAAACACTTTACACAGCAGCCAGCAGGCAAGTAATCTAATAACACGTTCCACTCAGCTTCTCTCCAGTCAAAAATAAAGTAAAAATCAACATCAAAAGAACACGAAGGCGACCACTACATTTCGTTTTTCCAGAGAAAATGTTGACACAGCATTGCCAGCACTACACATGGCGACTGTAAGGGGCAGAATATGCCCTGAAGGGTAAGCCGTCCCTACTTGACGCTGCCGCTGGTAACCAGACAGTTTCGCAGTGAAGTGCGGGGCGTTCATAGAGTCCGAAGAAATATATCAACTTCACACACAAATGGCAATGCGAAACTCTGCGGATTAGTTCAGAGGTCCTGAATTTGCCTCGTATTCAAGAGAACAGAGGATCCTGTTTCAAATCATAGAGCCAGCACGTTGGTGTCGTGGCAGCACGCTGAACTTTTAATCGGAAGGTCGCTTACTGTTCATTCAAATTGACGTTATCTGCGTTTTCCCTCAGTCGCTCAAGGTGAAAGCCGAAATAAAACCGTAACTGCCCCTTCAAAATTGTTTCTGCTCAGTCGTCAATATGTGGCCTCTTCAATTCAAAAGGCGTTGTTAAGTAACCTAAGACGCAATTCTAGGTGTGACAGCGCACAGTCTTGAAGATGTAGTGATTTAGTTGGTTGCATTCACGATGCTTCATCAACTGCTGAGGTAGAGTAATACAAAATGAGATAGGCAGTATTGTATTGGCTGATTGGACAGAATATGTACTGTAAAGATTAGGGTGTCCTCGCCGGCTGGAAGGAATGAATAAAGCCACAAACGCATAAGATAGTTTTCTGCAGGGCCTCAGCCAGGGAGGAAGGCGTTGCGATCCGGGTTCGAAACAGCCTCCTCCTGAATACAAATCAGATGCATTACCGATTCAGCTTGCTTACGCGGCAAAACCATCTCATTTTTAGACATTCTATTTTATATACGTAAAAGAAAGTGCAATATTTCTCATCTACAAACCATTAAAGTCTCTTTTAGGGAAAACTCTTATCCATATCCTTTCTTTATATTGGTTATTTTCGTATCAAATAACGTTCAAATTGTTTATCCTTCCTAATCGGGCGGGACAGTTTATTTGGTACGACACCCATAAGCCTTCAAAACTGAGGAATCATGCCTTTACACTGGGAGCAGAACTACACTCCAATACACGACTCGCAAGATGAAAACCCATTGCAGGTATATGATATCGTACAAAAAGCTGTACAATGCGACTGGTTTTCGTTCCAGCGACTCAGAATCACTCAATAACTAGCTGCTTCGCGAAGATGTCCAACTCTAATTTGTAATACGAGCAAAATCTTCTAAGCAGAATCCGTCTTTTGGTACTGACATACTTACTGCCCGCACAGTGTATTGTTTATCTTCGCGGAAAAGACGTAGGAGCATATGAAAACTTATTATGTCATCCTGCCAAGCTGAAGTGAACAACAGTTACTACAGCAGGCAGTGTGTATTCTATTTAGCTAGGGTCTGGTGTGCGCGTACACTGTACGTTATGCCTCGCTTCTCTATACTCTAAAGTACGAGACAAGTTATTAAATTCAGAGTTGAAGTTTCAAACTACAAAGTAAATTGCAGGGCGGCATTATGTATCCGTATTTGGAACAGAGAGTTCAGTTCTCATATTGTACAAGTACATTGAATCCAGTGCAGGTACTTTCAAAACATTACAATCACTTCTGTGAAGACCGCATTTTGCAACAGAACAGAATTACAGTCGCACGTAAAGACATGCAATATTATTATCACTAAAGTTCGTAGAATTTCTAGGAATTGTGAAAGCTATGTTTTGCAGGACATAATAAAGCAGGTGAAGTTAAGTCGGACTTTAATATAACTTTAATATGGGGAGCCTGTATGCCATATTATCTTAAGAATTCGCAAAAAAATCTCGAAAACAAAACCTCCAATAGCAGATTTAAAAAAATACAGAGTAAAATTCCGTTTGAATAAACTGACTCCTGTTTTAAAATATATTCTGTGTGTTGGGGTATATGTAGGTCTACGTAAAAAATCTGACGACCTTCGGGTAAAAATGTCTCAATCTTTGGAATAACACTTTTTGTGGAAAAGAAAAAATCTAAAGGTAACCGTAAAGCTATTAAATAGAACAGTGGCAATCACCCTCTGACCGAGTGATCAGCCCGTCGCAGAGGCCGCCAACTACACAACACACAACAAAAAAATGAAAGGAAAGTCCATGTTGTCAGTGGGATTTCGAACCCGCGATCCCCCCAATCAAGCGGCCGCAGACCCACGCCTTAGACCGCACGGCTACTGGGATCGATTCCTGTCTAACCACATGCCTCTTATTTAAGACGAAATTTAATGTCCGCCCACCATTCTGGTATTTTCTTCGAAAGACAACTCTTGGTATTTTGGTCACATGTCGTAATTCAGACGTTAACGTTATTTGTTCGCCTGTTATTTAATGATGCTGTAGCAACGCGCAATTAAGTGAGATAATTACAATTGTCATGGATCAGAACCCTTCTTGAGAGGCTAATTTTCGCTCCGCTGCCTGTGTAACGTTTACGAGAAGCAGCAGTCAGTCTTTTAATTTGAGTGGTTACGATTTCCGCACCCTAAACCTCAAGCTAGAGAAAACCCCTTGTATTTAATACATTCGCATTTACCCTCCATATTTGGAACCGCACCTCCATCAACAACCTGACAACGTGTTATACTGTGGCAAGAACGAACCCACCTAACGTCAGCGGAATGAGATAATGAAATATAGCATGTCCATTTTATTGTGTCCCTGAACACTGCAGCTGTCACAGGAGCTTTATCACGTAGGACGCTTGCATCCGCCGGGAATTAGAATCCGCTTTCCCCTTGAAATACAACTCACCTTATCTCACAGAAGAGTCTCGAAGTACCACACATTCCTGGCGGATGCCGGCTTCCTATGCAATAAGTCTCCGTGGTTAGGGACATAATAAAATTGACACCTGTGTTTTATTTGTGAAGGGCCAGAGAAGAGGCATTACAGAAACAGTTCCTTTTGAATAAGATAAATATGCACACTGCCCTTCCATGAACAAAGTATAAGAGTGACTCATATTCTTAAAAAGTATGGTAATAACAGGTAAGATGATCAAGCAGACGCTGTCGCAGTGCCGCTGTTGTTATTACCCCACAACGAATTTTATGTGTCTGCCATTCGATACCGTCAAGAATTCGGGCACATCGAAATAAACCAGACCAGATCAGACCAGACCAGACCAGAGTAACTCTGGAAATATACAGTCGAACTCGGTTTTAACGTAATGAAAGGGACTGAATATTTTGCGTCATTATGAACGGGTGTTGTCATAATTGAGAAGTGTAATGCTATGGTTAACGGGGAGGAATTAATTGCTACCACAGAATATTTGACGTTATAGACGAGGTGTCATATAAACAGATGTTACAACCGGGTTCAACTGTATTTAAATAACGGCGACCACTTGCATGAGTTACGGGCAGACGCGACAAGTTTAAATTCAATCCTACAGAGCTCTAAGTGTGGTATATGATTCACTGATATCCTCTTCTTTTTTTGACTCTGTCCCGTGTCTTATTTTTAACAAAGAACTACTTTCGGAAGCTAGTTCTGCTTCCGTTTTCAGGCAAGGAAAGCTCCTAATATGGTATTGGCCTACCCCTTAGACAGAGATATTCTCAATCTTTTTTAATATTATCCTGCAAATTCACTAACTTTCACAGGTTCACAGTAATATATTCAAAAATATTCCGCTCCTACATGTTTCGGATCCTTTTGGCCCATCATTAGGGAGAACATCAGACGCTACTGCATAAAGCAATAACATAATAAATTTGGTCTGTTGTATGTGTAGATCTGATGGTAATTATTCATGTGATGATCTGTTACACAGGAAGTTAAAATGTGAAACATTAATATTAAATACAAAATGTTGGTATTTGGTTGTTTATAAAATAATTATATACATAAATTTTAAATTGTCTAGTAGGTTAATTTGAGAAATTAGGATAATTATGAAAATACAGAACAACAGTTGCAAAGTACACACATACATACCAGTGGACTGAGGCAGTGTGTTGGTGGTATGGAGGTGTTCACGGTACTAAGGTGTAGGAAGAAGAGCGGAGGAGAGTGTTCGGATTTAAGTCATGTGTTGGCGTGACGTAATTGAAGGTCAAGTACTAATTGGTACATCGGTCTCCGTTCGCCTGTATTTGGTTCGGGAATAAGTTTCGTGGAGCTCTAATTCTGCCCCCCCCCCCATATGTTTGCACGGCATGCACAGGGACAGATCTACCTTTACTTTACAAGTGGCCATGATCTATCGTGATCTTACATGTCTCGTAGTCCTTATCTCTTCTACCTACCTAATCACAGTAGGTGTAGAGACTGTTTCTTTTCACTTGATCACATTCAGACACACATCACAGTCGGTAGGTTTCCTCTAGACGAGGGATCGGCCCGTCGCAGAGACCTCTACCTGACAACACACAAACTCTCACAAACATCCATGCCCCCGGTGGGATTCGAACCCACGATCCCAGCAAGCGCTCGGCTGCAGACCTACGCCTTTGACCGCGCGGCTGCTGGGATCGGCCATGATCTTACACCTTGTTTCTTTCAAGACCACTGTTTTAGCTTTATTAATAGGTAAGAAGTTAATGTGTGACTTGCTTAATTAAGCTCCACGACAGAAATTACCAGGTACATACAGCAGGGTCAAGGTGTGGGTCCAGTCTCTTAAGCTTCGGAATTAGAAGTTAGCTGCAATCTGAAAACGCTTTAACACCGAGCAAATGGTCGCCTGTATCACCTGAATAGCAAGGTTGCCGGCCACCCCCCCCTCCCGCCCCAGGCGGTCTAGACTCAGTTGGTATAAAGACAAAAATTCCCTTCGCAGAGGATCGAACCGGATTTCGCGGACGTCCAGTGCGTAAGCCTATTCACAGCAAAACATCAGCAGCTCTACTCGCGTTTCGTTAAACAAACGCTGATGTAATATTTCCGCTATTGTTTTAACTTTCTTCATTCCACCAAGTAACTACCTTATTCAAAAGAATGTAATTTTAAATGCAATTAAAAGCGAATAATTTACTCATACTTATATCTAATATAAAGTAAACACTTCCATTCTACGTACGTATTAATGTGCATTGTAAGACTCTAATTTATCGTCGGTGTAAGTTATAAACATATTTTAGGTTGCATTCCTGATGCTGATTCGGTAATTACAATCATGACAGGTAAGGTTTTGATGTATTAAACAAACAAAGAAATTGTGTTCCCTGGATAACGTTTAAAGTACATTCTTGCCATTATTAGTTTGTCTGCTGGGTTCCAAGTTTAGCTGTAACTTGCTGCAAACACGGCGTACAAATTGTAGCATCTAGACATGAAAGAGTATGTCTTGTCAAGTACGTCTGTTGCTTCTATTTAGCAGCTATCTTTGCAGCATATGCGTGTTATATCCCAGTCTGAATAATCCCACACATCTTTCTTGCACTACGAGCATCATAGATCATCTAAATGGTGCTTCCACCGGTTCCGTCCTCGAGCCTTGAGGTCATAAATTACAAAACAGCCAATATTTAATGTACAAAGACAAATATAATATAGGATGAGTCTGGCTGTAAGAGATAATCCAACTATGTTTGTTTTAAACTACTCATCTTGTATCCAGTGGAAATATTTGCTTCTTTTAATTTTTGTGTATTTTGTATAGGACACACTCATAGATTTCAGAAATGGGGAGAATGACATGGAGCAGTAGGAAGTTTTAAGCTGCTGAAGCAGGCTTTCTGTGTTCAGATGTAGAAATACACTCCGAGATAAAACTGAGAACACTATTACAAACGTACGACACAATAATAATACAAAAGCTTGAATTTCACACTACGTAAATTAATTATTTGCATATATTAAAAACATTTCCGCGCAGTCTAAGGCGTGAGTCTGCGGTCTTTCCCCTAGTGGGATTATGCGTTCGAATCCCGCCGAAGGCACGGATGTCTGTCTCTTGTAAGTGTTGTGTGTTGTCACGCACAGGTCGCTGCGACGGGCTGATCACCCGTCCAGAGAAGTGCTACAGAGTGTTGTGTGTCTGAGTGTGATTTTGAAGCCTCGATAATGAGGAGACCCTGGCCCACTGGGGGCTGTCACGCCATGGAAAAAAAATAAAAACATTAAAAAAAATGGGACAAAAACGTACCGTGCTTAAAGTTAAGGATTCATAACGATAACGACGATTGTGATGAATACTACTGGCTGTGTATTTAAAACTTGCGACAGATTTCATTTACCTGTTTATATAATGACGCCTTATGAACTGAGGAGAAATAGTCCTTTTCCTTGCGTCTGGCTTGTTCCTTCAGTAAAGTACCCAACACTGTCAAATGGGATGATAATTATACACAGGCGGGAATGCAACACAGATATGGGCTTAAAGAAATCTGGATGTGCAGGAGTGGACTAAATTCATCTGGCTTAGGGCTGTGGTCTGGTGGTTAACACTCGTGAAAGTAACAAGACACCCATAATAAGGAAACCTCCGAATTCCATAAAAGGCCTGGATTGTATTAACCATCCGAGCAACAATTAGTGTCTCAATAAGACTTTATGGGTTTATATGCATAAGTCGTGAAAGGACAGTTGCTTTAATAACATTGAAGTCCAACTGAAATGAGTTTTCTAAATAACAGGCACATTTAAATTTAAGGTTATAATTATTTTTCAGTTCCACAAATTTGATCATTGCAGTACAAACACAGACATAACCAGATTTATGCTTGCTAACTTCGTACGTTTTCTTTCACACATATGCAGCATCCATTCTTGTCAACATTCCCCACTTATGTGTCGCGTTGCTGCATATACGCGCCCCGCACCTCATTTGACTCGTTTTGGGTTAACGGTATCGGCAATATTGATCTTCAGCGAGAAGGCTGGCAAGCATGCGCAAATAGTTGCAGCGCATAACACTAATTTAATGTCATAATAGCATTAGAAATACCATTTCCTATTTTATTGCAATGTAATATCACTTTTAATAACGAAACACGTTATCATTGCATCACCCTGCCACGCGAGATGCTGTACTTTGCAATGACAGCCCCTTTAAATAAATCATAATTATAAGTAAATGATACCATAAATAAATAAAACTGTGTTAACAGAATTGGCAGGTTTCATAGTCCTTTATCGATACTGAGAAATCAAATAATACACTCACTCCATGACGGACAGTTCTACTGGTAAGCTTACAGTCGCCCAATTCATCCAGAAATTATTCACAAGTTTATTAACGTATTTACACCAGCCCGTCAATGAGCCCTATCCATAGGCAGATTGGTCCACTCAACAATCTCGCCCTCTATTCTTCAAAGACGCATTTAATATTATTCTAGAATTAGGCCTCGGTCTTAAGACGGTTTTGTTTCCTTACCCTCAGGAATTCAAAACAAAATTTTGAAGAAATTCTCATCCCCCGTTCGTGTTGCACGTTGCTCCGATATGGTGGTGAATACAGGTAAGTGAAAAATTCTATATTTCTCATCTGATTATAAAAATGCTTATGCTAAACAACTTAACATAACTGATCTTCAGTGCTGAGAAAAGGTACAGAATAACATTGTAATTTAAGTGGGTTTAAGATGCTCGTACTCCTTCCTGACGTACTGATAATCAACTTAACTTTCTCTTACACACTCAAAATTATTACAGCAACAATCAGGTTATTATATAATCGGAAAGCTGAAAGAAACCCTCACGTCCGTTACTCTGAGGCCCTGAAAGGTTACGAAACTTGATCTACCCGGTAAAGGTCCCAAGAGCAAAGTTTCTTCCAACATGAAAGCAAATTTCCAGAACAATACCTGATTTAGGAGTTAATGACGAAATCCCATACACAAACATGAGCCAGGCTGTAGTAAGAGACAGAGAGAGTTTACGTAACATCCTAATGCTCTTCGGCTAAACTAAACTAACTTAGTACAGCAGTAGGCATCTCTAAGAGGTGGGTGGGGGCGGGAAGGTTATTGCATGCTTCTCTCCAAGAGTAGCCTAGTAAAGGGAATATAGGACTTTGGGAACTAAAGAGAAAGGCAATATATTTTAATTATATAATATAATTAAGAAGGATTTAAGTGAATATTTGGTGTAGTGTTCAATTACCACACTTGCAACTAACTTAAATTTAAGAACGTGAAATCATTTGTTGTCTATTAAAACGTTCATCAGCTGAACCCAAGAAACTAACCTAATACGCCTACAGTATTGTTTTATCGACGGATTTACCCTGATAATCTGACCACCTGCCAGGGACGAAGTTAAAGTAAAACAGCACAGGAAATACTTAAGGGTTTAAAAACATTTTGGTCAACCGTACAATAATTGTTTCTTCAGCAACAGCCCAAATCGGGCGCAGACCGCCTTACTGTTGACGACGCTAGATCACACACAGGCACAGACAGCGGTAAGTCTCCTCTGAACGAGTGATCAGCCCGTTTGCAGAGGCCGCTACCTACACAACACACAACAAACACAAGAGACGAATATCCATGCCTTCAGCGGAATTCGAACCCGCGGTCCCAGCAATCGAGCGCCTGCGGACTACGTCTTAGACCGCACGGCTACCGGGATCGGCAAAATAAACATTACTGGTTATTAGTAGAAGTAGTTAACGGCCTCAATACGGAGGCCCGGCTTCGATCCCAAACCATTCCATATGGGATTTATGGTAGAAAATGTGACACTTGTAGAGGTTTTCCTTAGGATACGTCGGTTTTTTCCCCTGCCATTATCTCTCCACCAATGCTCCAACTTCTTGTTTCATCCACCTATCATCGACGCTACATAATTTTGCAATTCGCAGCGCCCGTAATTAAACAAGTCTCGATTACTGTCTCGACAGTGAAGTGGCCGCACTTACATCACTAGGCGGTTCCCAGCTACTTATTTTACCCTTTACAATAGAAGATAGTTTAGTAAGATTTCAGGTGCCCACAGAGCCGAAAATGAAGATTGTCGTCCCCTGGGATGTGACACCGTTTATTCTGGTAGAACTGGATCGAGAGTTCAGAGGATTCCCAGGGTATGGCACCCTGAAAACGGAGGCAGCATGAAAGGGAAGACAGCTGTTTTCAGAATGTTATGCTTACTAACGCAAAAACAACACGGAATAATCATATTTCAAAACAATATAGGGAGTCCGAATACATAATTTACGTTATTGTCCACAAAGAAAATGAGTTTTTGAAATACAATCTAAATGAATGCTTGGAGGTAGTATTATGCATAATAAGAGATATGATATAAAAACAGCTCTCCTAAAAATTGTGTTGTGGAAAATGTCCTGTGGGTATTTTAATTTTTCAGAGTTGTACTGTGCTGCTTACTGACAAATCAGATGTCGGCACAAAACTGAAACGTGTAATGAAACGCTGTGAATGTGGCATCACAGTAGGCCTAAATGTCAGCGCTCTGAACCACGGCAGACGCATTTCAATCGTGTCGTATCAGTTGCAAATTTTCAGCTCCCCTTCTATGTGCGCAGCATACAATGTCATGTGGTTCATAACACGTTATCACATAGCCTGCTGTTAAGCACACTGTCCGGGGCCTGTCTGACTACACGCTTTATGGGATATCTTCAGTCCACACATGACACAGGGTCAGAAAGTATGTTGACATAGCGTGTAACTTCTTAACTAAAGAAACTGCACTAATTGTGATTATATCAGGGGAGATGATAACCTGAATATTATTTCCTTTTCCATCGCTAAAGAAACAATATTTTTGGCCATAATTTAAAGAATATCTCGAGGTGTAAACAGTTACGACGATATGGCTGATAATTACGACATGCATTCCTATCAACAGTGAACAGAAAAACACATCCCACAGTGTTATAAACGCCTGTATTGTGGCGGTAACTACTCGTACGTGAAAAAGTAGTGCAAATAAATATCAGCTGTTGTTATTACAGTTGAAAACACAAAATCCAACATATGTGGACTATCAATCTATTTTCTGCCTTTCATAAAAAGAGTGAAAATCTATATTTTGGCAACCCTGTCGATCAAGCAGTTAATTATATGTTTTCGTGTTTGGTGGCTTCTCCGCTGTTCTTAGTGTGATATGTGTAACTTCCATTAGTTCCTCCAGGAAGGTACTTGCATATTGCCAAGAAGCTGTATGAACAATTCCTTTCCGACTCTTCAATAATGTTCTTCCTATCTTTCTGTAACACAGGCAACGAATATGAATATTCTGAACTAAATAACCAATACGAGTCTCCAGTACAACGTTTATTTGCAGCATATGGACCTAAACATATAAGCCTGCCGTTATTAGTAAACACGTAAAACTGCGTGGTAATAGCAAATAAATTCTACTCAAATTTCTTTGGAAGTATGCAGTATGAAAAATAATTATTGCAACGGACATACATATAAACACGATTTATACTTAAAATGTACGTCACTTGTATGAGTAGCTTTCACGAAGTTGCTTTGCCTTTTCCGACAGTATACAGTTAGATTCGTAACGCACCAATGCATATACGTAGTAATGTTGTAAGGTGCTAATACAGAATGAACGGTCCAGTTGTGTCTGTATTTTATTATATAGTCCTGTTTGCAAGTTGACACGTCGGGATGACTTAACTCAAGTTTGTTACATTCCCGGCCTTCGTGAGTGCACACCTACTCACACCTGGTATGTGTAGACCTCAGTGACGACCGTCGCCTAACCTCAAATTATCGCGTTTAATTATAACGTTTCTGGGATTCAGTATCTGATGTTTGCTTGCATCGCGTGTTTTCAGAATGTGACGCCACGAAAGTCAACTGCACACGTTCATTTGAACTGTCTCGTAGCTGTTGATGTATAACCAGTTGTCTCCCTGATGATGACCCAGGGGGGTCGAAACATGTAGGAGCGTGTGTTCTCAACATTGAATATTAAAACAGATTGTGCACTTATTTGGTGTTTTTATCATTTTATGTGAATTAATTGCAGTAAATGGATCATATAAAATCGAAGGTGTGTTTTAGAGTAGCCTAATGTTCTAAATATATTGCAGTGGATTGACAGGGATTACCCGGTAGCACCTCGTACAGTTGGCGGGGATTATTCTCCTTTGCGTTAAGACATGGTGAGTTTCATGGTTATACAGCCTTACCGAGGCCACAGTAGATAGATACGTCGAACTCGGGGTATAAATACACCTAGCCAATTTTTACGCTTCAGTTATGTTCCCGGAAAAGTGAGCGTAAAAAACAATGCAAATAAAAAATGGTACTTCCTTAAGAAATAATTAAATACACAGGGGTAGGGCCAGTCATAAAAATGACAGCCTGTTCTTATGAGGTATATGTTTCGTTTCGTTTCGTTTCGTTTCATTTCATTTCGTTTCGTTTCGTTTCGTTTCGTTTCGTTTCATTTCATTTCGTTTCGTTTCGTTTCGTTTCGTAGCCCTGACCCCTTCTACCTACTGACAGTAGGTGTCGAAGGTGTTTCTATTTTCACTTGATCACACTCAGACCCACACCACATTCGGTAGGACTCCTCTGGACGTGGGATCGGCCCGTCGCAGAGACCTCTACCTGACAACACAAACACTCACAAGAGACAAACAACATATATACTCACAAGAGACATACATCCATGACCCCGGTGGGATTTGAACCCACGATCCCAGCAAACGCTCGACCGAAGGCCCACGCCTTAGACCGCGCGGCCACTGGGATCAGCATGAGGTATATGTGCGTGTATTTATTATACTATTTTTACTATATTAATATAGCAGTGAATAAAATTACTGTTATGCTATGTAGATGAAAAAGGAACTGTAAACAACTTGCGTTAACTTATCACGGATGGTACATTTTACATACAGTCACTGTCACGGAACACTAACAGTTCACTCTCACAGCCTTTACAATTCAGTCACCTTATTGCCCTCGTTAAGATTCTTGTTGCCGTTAGGTTAGAGTTTCGGTCCTGCCAGTTTATGTTGATGGATAGGTTAGGGGTTATGTTATTCGTCGTCGTCTCATCTCTGTTCTTTTTTTGTTCCAGCCTAGTTCGCAGTTCCTAGGCTTGTCACTGACGGTAGATTTTCCATACCGTGGCTGTCACAGATGTTCTGTCATGAATAACCAAATTCACTGTCACAGGCTTTACTACACAGTCACTTTATTAGCCACAGATCTTGCATATTGCTGCCGTTAAGAGTACTGGTACAATTATTCGTTGCCCTGTGAATTTTTTTTTTCGTCAATTGAGTGCGTCATCGTGGCATCTGGAGGTACAACAAAGAATGACTTAAATTAAACCAAATAAACCACGTGGTCTGAACTAAGCGGCGAGGGACAGCCGCTGATGTAGTTTGCAGTAAGCGCACACCCACTCAGTTTTGTTCTGCACAGTGAGATTCTTGTTCTTTCTACAGAGTCCAGGTGCGCAACCAGCCACAGGACGCTAAACCGAAAATGAGAGCGTACAAATTAATAAGTGGTGCAAATTGACAACAGTCGTCAAACAAAAAGGTGTAAAACAAAAATGTATCAAACAAACACGACTACGTGTACTAATTATTCAGAGTTCTTTTCAACGTAAATTTTTCCTTCGAAGTTTCTTAAGAAGCAAATTGCATGATCAGAACCGATGACATTTCAGGATCGCCAATGTAGGAGTTGTAGGTAACAGTACAACACACTTTACATTATTAATTTCCGTGCTTTAATATTAATTCTGCAATTAAAACCAACTAAAAGCACAAGTTCCAGTAGTCTACACAATTAATTAATATATTTTTCCCTCCGCCATGCTTCGGCTACTGTCATCTTCAGGGAGGTGTGTGTTTGAGGTGTCTGAAATAGTCTACGAACTGCAACGGCGACGCGCAGGTACTTGAAATAAACACAGCACTCAACATATCCGCTCCGATCCACACAGTCTGCTACCTGATGCCGAGATACACCCACGCGGACAATAGATCTGGTTCCGTGCACACAATCATTTACATTTAGTCCAATGGAAATATGTCTTACCATTGACGTCCTCTCATTGTGATGTTATTTTGTATTCTCATTCTTATAACAAATTCGTCAACAGCCACGTAGATCACCAACAAAAGCCCCAGCACTAACAAAAACTCACGCAAGAAAACAGAAGCATTGCAAGGTATAAGAATATTTTTAACATTTTAAGAAGTTTTTAAGAGTACCACGAGCACCACATTTTAATGGTAAAAGGGCCTTTTATATAGTGAATTGATCTATACCTCCCTGAAGAGAGCAGCTAGCCGAAACATTTCGGAGGAAAAATAGATTAATTTATTAATTATATACTGCAATTTGGGCCTTTAGTTGGTTTTAATTACAAAAAAGTACAACACACGTTTGTAGTCTCTCGAATGTACGGCTTAATATATACCAATGCAGATTTTCTCGGCAAGGGCAGTGATAAAGACATGACAAATGGAACACATGAATTATGATCCTTGGAGGATTAAGTGTAGGCATATGGCGTTGTGTTTACCCTTCATGAATTTATTTTGTTTCACGGCACGACACTAATAACACTGATGACAGATGACGCTGATGATAATGAAGTGTGGATAGACATGGATCATTGTGCGTGTAGTTAATAATAAGTAATGTGTAACCAGCTCTGAAGGAAATCAATCTTTCGATGTCACTAATCGTTTCAACTCACGCTAAAATGCTTCAAAAATTGTAACCATAAATATTATACATGCAGGAAAATCCAAATCGACAAAAAAATTTAATGACCAATCGAAATATTAACGTATTAAACATGACCACCTGCAGCAAGACGGGTAAATTTAACCCGAATGAAGGTGTATGATCAGATAGGTAAGTCACAGGAAATGGATCTTAAAGAGCGAGCTGCGAAGGTGTGGACTCGGTGAGTCACCTGCAGTCACCTCTCATACGACAGGGCCTTGTGGGGGACCGTGGGGAGAGTGTCAGGTTTCAAGCGAGGAACAGAATAACTTGATTAGTTAAACCTATGACATTTCAAGGCGAAATATGCCCCACTGTGTGTTTCTTGCAATAGCAGCAGCAGCAGCAGTAGTATGAGTAGTAGTAGTAGTAGTAGTAGTAGTAGTAGTAGTAGTAGTAGTGCGATAGTACTGAATTTTCTGCAGCTTAAGCGGACTCTTTCTTATACATATATACAGACATTTATATACATCAGAGAATCATTTTGGGATAACACACACATCTCTCAGTATATACCTTCGTTTCGCACAGCTGGGCACATATCCTGTTCCGTGCTTGTACCATAAACCGACGCTATAGTGTCGTGGATTCACAATCCTTCGAATACAACCTGTACTTAGCCAGCTGAATCCACTTCACCGCCAATCTTGTCACCTGTTTCAGGTTAACAACAACAACAACAACAACAACAACAACAATAATAATAATAATAAGCCGAGAACATCCTAAAGTATGAACACCTTATAATAGAAATACAGCGCATGTGGAATATAAAAACAAAGGTGACGCCAGTAGTAATAGGGGCAACTGGAACCATTTCAAAATCCTTCAGAAAATACTTGAGCAGCGTACCAGGAAAGCACGAAGGCAAGGAACTGCAGAAAACAGCTATATTGGGCACAGCGCACATACTGCGGCAAGTGCTAATGTAGAAGCACAAAAGAGTTTAATATTTCAGACAGCGCTATGAACCATTAACAGAACGCGCAGAATAGCTGCGACACTGTATACCCTAGAAACATGGTTTGTGTCAAGTATATAAGTGTGAATACCCTGCATAAAGGGGATGATGATAGTAGTAGTAATAAAAATAATAATAATAACAATAATAATACGTAGTAGTAGTAGTAGTAGTAGTAGTAGTAGTAGTAGTAGCACTGCAGCTGCTGCTACTGCTATTATTACCGCTTTTAGACCGAAACGACAACCATGACAATGATCTGTTTGCCCATCAGACAAGAAATGTTTAGACAAGTCATATGTGTAACAGGATACTCAAACAGTTTTAAAGAGCAGATACGAAAACAGTCACAATAGAAAGGAACATACATTGCACTGCTCGCATTCATCTCCACAGGCAGTCATATAAAAGGGACCGTTAACAACACCGACCTCAGTCAAAATTAAATAATTCAAATCCGAAATAAAAATGCTGGTTTTTAGAAAGAAGCTACGACGTTGCCTTTAATGGAAGAGAGAAATACGAAGAAAATTGGATTAAAGTCGCTTTGTTTGGATAAACACTTATAGCCGAATGCTATTTGATATGTGTTTCACAGAAGCACTGTGCTACAAGCCGGAAGGTCGCGGGTCCGACTGTCGATGGTGTCGTTGGAATTTTTCATTGATTTAATCGTTCTGGCCACACTATGGCCCTGGGGTCGACTCAGCCTCTAACAGAAATGAGTGCCAGGAATATTTCCTGGGGGGTAAAATCGGCCGGTGCGGAGGGCTGACAACTAGGCATCTTCATATGCCGACTGTCTTGAAATCTGGCAGCCTCAACCCCCCTGGAAACCTCAAGGACTGTCCAGCCTTTTACAGGGATTGATTTACCTTTTCATATTTTTTTCGAAGGTATATATATAGAATGAGACTGCATTACTCAGTGACGACGGGTTCGACGCCATCCGTAGACAACACACATGTTCTTCACTTACATACTCTCATCAAACCTAAGAAAAGGATTTCCTTCAAGAAAGTGCCACAGCAGGACTAAGTTCAGTGCTCCTGAAACCTTTAGTTTCGAATCCCCTATGATAGCAACTACCAAAGGAACTACTAGACAAGCTTGAATAATCCTTAAATTTAATGGTGGCAAGTTTAAGTATTCATAATTTAGTAGATGGTGCATGGGCCATCGTCTGACTCCATGAAACCTCGAACCCAAGGTGCCACAAAATGTCTTACCTGGAGCAATAAAAATCTTTACTTGGATCACCCAAGAGTGTTGTTTCAATTACAGTGATATTAAACACAGTTTGACACACCGCTGTTTGTATTCATTTGCACACTACACCATCAGTTCTAGTCGTGCCATGGCACAACTAGGACAGATGGTATAGTGTGCAAATTTATAGAAAGAGTGGTGTGTCAGACTCACAACTAGAACAGATGGTATAGTGTGCAAATAAATAGAAACAGTGGTGTGTCAGACTCACAGCTAGAACAGATGGTATAGTGTGCAAATAAATAGAAACAGTGGTGTGTCAGACTCACAGCTAGAACAGATGGTATAGTGTGCAAATAAATAGAAACAGTGGTGTGCCAGACTCACAACTAGAACAGATGGTATAGTGTGCAAATAAATAGAAACAGTGGTGTGTCAGACTCACAGCTAGAACAGATGATATAGTGTGCAAATAAATAGAAACAGTGGTGTGCCAGACTCACAACTAGAACAGATGATATAGTGTGCAAATAAATAGAAGCAGTGGTGTGTCAGACTCACAACTAGAACGGATGGTATAGTGTGCAAATAAATAGAAACAGTGGTGTGCCAGACTCACAACTAGAACAGATGGTATAGTGTGCAAATAAATAGAAACAGTGGTGTGCCAGACTCACAACTAGAACAGATGATATAGTGTGCAAATAAATAGAAGCAGTGGTGTGTCAGACTGTGATTATTATCACTGTAATAGGAGCAATAAGAGTTCGACACTCGCTTCGGTTTGTTTGGTTGCAGTGTAGTGTGTGCCAGCCTCAAACGAAAAGCGAAACTGATTTCTATTCGTTGTTCGCTTATACTAGCAGCACCGCATGATTAAGAGCTCTGTCAAAATTACAATAACCACAACTGTACCTGACTCTCTACAGGAAATTCCCGTAGATTATGTAGCAAAAGCCTCGAGGATTTACGTTAATGGTCTTGACAGATAAGTTTTGGAACTGGGAAGACCTCTCGAACAACACTTCTGGGACCACAGACAAAGGAAATAAAAATAACAACTCATGAAACAAAACGACAGAACAAGCAGAAAAAAACTACTGGCTGAAACTTATAAAGTTCAGAAAAAAAAAAGAAAAAAGAAAACCACTTATTTCAAACACTGATACGTCTTACAGACATACAAATATTACACACAACGAACAAAAATAATTCATGCCAGTAGCGTAACTTGGAATTTGTGGTCGCCGGTAAAGGAGAAATGATTGGTGCCCCATATATTTCTGGTAAATAGTATAGCAAAAATGGTATATTGTAATGTAGATCATAGAGTTTTACACGCTAGTGGCTGAAATGCCCTGCTGTTATTAAACGTATATACGCGTCCAATCATATTTTAGGCCTCCGGCTTAGTAAAGTATAGCTATGATTCCGCCGATTTTCACAAAACGCTCCATCATTTAATAGAATTTAGAGTTTTATGAACATCTTCAGTGTCACATTTTATCCAAATCGGACAAAGAGTTCAGATAATTTTAGCAAAATTACTTTAACCCTCTACGTAAATAATGGCTTTCACTGCATCGATTTTCAATGGAATTACCTTATAATCCACACCAAATTTCGTCTAAATGAGTCAATAAATGTGGAAATTAGGGTACAAATTCATTTGCACCTTAAGTAAAATATGAATCATCAGTCGATTTTTGCGAAATTTACACTTGTTCAACAGACTTCTGTAAAGTAGCATTATTGAGAATTTCGTAAAACTCTACAATACACTTAGTCGCTGACACTAGTTCACAGGCGGACAGGCGGACAGGCGGACAGACGGACTGACGGACATAAGGACGTAATCTCCACATCGGGCTTTCTTTTTAGCTTTGCATAAAAGTCTAAAGTTGAAGAGAGTTTATTCATTCAAATTTTCGTCACTTATCGAGTTGCTCCGTTTCTTTATTCAGACTTTTCTTACGGAAGTACATCAATCTGTGACGACAAGTCCAGGACAAGTCTCGAGCACGTTCGACGCAAAGAATATTCTCGGCCAAGCCGCAGTGTTCAGATGGTAGTTCCTTTAATTTTCAATTCACAGAAAGAAATGTCAGCTTTTGCAAGGATCATTGTAATTATTAGAAACACTGTATTTAATTGCGAGAAAGCCTACGATTAAGGTATAAGTTAGGAGAGAGGTATTGTATAATATTCTCATTGTCTTTGGTATCCCTACGAAAGCAGATGGCTAATAAAATGTGTCTAATGAGACCTAAAATGTGTCTAAATGAGACCTATAGCACAGTCTGGATAGGCAAATATTTGTCTGACACGTTTCCCGTTCAGATTGGCCTAAAAAAAGAATATGCTTTGTCGCCATTGCTTTTTAATTGAATTGCATTTAAAAGTCCAAGTAAATACATTTGGAATCAATAGCCAAGTGTAATGGCATAACACAAAACTATGTTTTCCCACATATGATACATCCAAATACTTGGGAGTTTCTTCTATTCACAACCAACTCCAAGTTTCAACCAGGAATCTATATAATCAAAATGCAGTGCGCATATCTGCAAACCGCGAAAGAGCTTCTGTTCTGTGAGTTTTACCACAAATTTCTCCAAGTTCTCCTCAGCCACGTGCGCACGCCTAACACACCAAGACCGTGACATAAAATTAAAAGCACCACAAAACTTTCCGAATGATTTAAAGCTTTTTGTGTTGTCCGTTGTGAGCAACTGTTAGGCCGGAAGTTTGCTGACTCCCACAGAATATGGCTGGCATTTTAAAATCGTTATCTCCTTTATTGAATTTCTTCCTTTCTTCTTTAGATTCCTGAGCTAACATAGAGTTCCTGCCTTTGAAAGGCAGACAGACGAAAAGATAGAAACAAACTCAAGGAAAAGCAAAGCCATTCCATTACTTTAATAAATTAAGAACTCAGAGTCAAGATAAAAGAGGAACTGGAAACTAGAGGCTATGAAAACCGGAAATAGAAGCGTTCAGGCTTCAGCACTGTCTGCTCTATCACGTTGTATGGCGTGGAGCTACTTTACTAAGCAAAGTGGAAGGAGAGGACGAAGCCAGTGAATCTCTGCTAGTTTTATGTTTTACAGTGCAGAAAGCTGAATCAGCTTCATGTCTGAGGGTCAGCAAGACAGCTTCGGCTGATTAGGATGTACAAGTTACCAAGACATGTAATCTTTTCTAATTACTCACAGAGATTGACTGTTAACATGTTCTTAAATCCCTCCACCCTGACATTCAGTATACAATTCATCCACTTATTTACTCGTCTACAGATCAATCCGTCTATTACACACAGCCTAAGAAATTGCCAAAACATATCACAGTCTGACTTTGAAAAAAAGACGTGTTTTTAAAGGCAGCTCTGGCTTCACCGTGATGTGAGTTATACTCCAATAATGAATAATGTACATGTACACTTTAAAGCTTTGTTCATTTCATTTCATTAGAGAAGACGCGTTTCAGTTCAATCATTCATCATCAGCACTTACAATGGGCATATTCGTTACATGTCAAGAGGATAATTTACGAACTGATCATACGCCCTCCAGCTAAAATGCGCGAACACCAATGAAAAATATCAATTCAAGAGTGTTTTTAAAGCGCGGAAGAAACTTTTCAATCATTTTAATAAAAGAAATGCGTTTTTACCACGGGAACGCCAAAACTGATTGATGATTCTAAAATGTTTACCTCTCTCTCGTAATGTTTATAAACTTTAAATATAATGATTTTTCTAACGATGTGGACATAGATGATTGCGGCTTGTTTCAAAGCGCTGTAATATCATTCGCCTGCGTATAGTGATTAAAAGTACCAGTAGGAATTTTTTTTTCCCTGAAGGTCGGTAACCAAATCGAGACTCGAAAGGAAAATTTTCGGAACAAACACTGTCAAGAAATTATGGAGTTTGACTTATTTTGTTTTTATAAAATGGTGGTTTCTTAGACGCGTTCGCAGCATTGCGAAAAGTGAACATTAACTTCGTCATACCTGTTCGTCCGTCCGTCCGTCCGTCCGTCTATCTGTACGCATGAAAGAAGTCGGTTCCCATTCGATGGATTTTCATGAAAATTGATACTTGAGGATTTTTCTAAAATCGATTGCGAAAATTCGATTTCGATCAAAATCTGACAACAATAACGGCTACTTTACACGAAAATCGACATGCATTGATAACAATATCTCCCTCCATTCTTCTTAGAAGTAGAAATGTTTCAGACAACAATTACACAGGAAATAAAAAAGTATGTTCAAAAATCCCTTTCCGAAAATCGTGCCGTTTATGAGATAATGTAGAAAAGTATGGTACAGCCAGACAGGCCACACATGGCAATATGATGCTGCGTAGAAACCATGCCGCATAACTAAGGCGAGAATAGACACACATTCATAATATTTCATACTCATTACTTCTTAATTGATTAATTCAGTCTGATCGCGTAAAATGATTTAAGGTAATATATAAAACAGCTGAGAAACTGCGCAAAGACTTTATGTCCTTACGTTCTGTTTAGCCAAACTGTTCGTCTAAACAAAGCCATGAGCAAACGAACATTCTTCTGTTTCAATGCAGCACTGGGCACTTTACATGAAGACTTGCGTAGGCTTTATCATTGCCGGCGACATAAATTTGTCACTAAAGCACTGTTGTACACCACTCAATATTTTTGAATACTTGACAGTCATATGTAGGTCAACAAAGCACACAGAATGCGTTGTTGCTTTTCCACTGCAACAATGGTTAGGCGAAAGCGCCACAATGTTACGTTATACGTATATTGCCTATCTTTTAGTTTATATGGGCAAAATTAAACACCTTCTAAATCAAATATTATCTAAAAAGTAATTTTTACAATAGACCAAGGTTCTTGAGAGAAAAATTGATCATGGGGTTGAGAATGCCAAGAGGTAAAACTGTTAATCTTTTTCATGCCCCAGTAAGAATATACTGCAAAACCAAGTAACGAACTTACGTGCGTATATTGTTTGCGACGCCTACTCTTCTAAAGGTAGCTTCTTCCTAGACAAATGCACTCGCCATCACACTGTGTTTGGACAACAGCAAGACTTCAGGTAGCGAATGAGTCCGTGCAGCGTTCATGATACCTTACACACCACATATGTTGCCAATACATATGAAATATCCTTTGCTCTGAATACAAATATTCTCTATAAAATGTAGGCCATATTAAATGTGTACTTCAAACTTCTACAGTCGTAGTCAAAACAATTTTCCAACACAGCGATTACACTATTTCTTGGCTTAGTTGGTAACACTCCTTTATTTCAAGAAACACATTTTCAACCCACACCGTTGCCATGTTAATATTATACAAATGAAAACGGTGAATCAAAGTGTAATACTTGCAAGTTGTATTCTGGAGAAGTCAGATTCGAATATCGCCTAGGGCAGCGGTTATCCTGACTGGAGATTCAATTCTTCTGGGATATGGTGCCTTGTAGATTGAGCAGTGTATCGTAGTTTCGAAGAAACGTCCTACGTCCATATTTACTGTAGTCCAAAATCAGCCAACATCATGTCTCGCATAATGAGATTCTTGCAGCAAAAGCAAACATTTTTCTCAATAAATTTTGAAGAAAATTAGGTGCAATGACGTAACAAAAAAACAAGTAATTACTTTAATTCATGTTTTAAATCTAATAAAATATGTTTAGATTTTTATAACACAACAATCTCTGAAATTATTAACATGCAATGTTTACTTTCTCTTTTGCGTGCAACAAAGAGCCTGCTGAACCAGATCTGAGTTTCATGACGTTTTCAGGTTTCCGTTACATTTGTATTATGTATAACAATACCGCAGTTGCAAATTCACTAATATGAATGATTTGTCGTTTATTTTATAACCTTTATGTGAATGAAACATCAATTATTTTTAACTTAGTACCGAAAAATTGACTTTTTATATAAATACCGGTATTTGAATACGGGGAAAAAATGACCGGGATCACGGCATTCTAAGTCCTAGTAACAGGTAACTGTCACAGTGCCTTAAATTTAGACATAAGAGCTTCCTTTCGAGCAGTTTCCAATTCACCATCGTAGTTACTCGACGCTGTACAACTGAAGGACTGTGTCGTTTGATAAACTAGAAGTAAAAAAGAAATAACAACGAAGTCCTATCATCGCAGACTAACCCTTTCACAGCTAAATTATGGATGTCTCAGTCGACAGCGGCGAACACCAAAGGATATACTTATATGTAACATGCACTTGTTTTATCATACCGACCCTAATACGTTCTTAATTATCCTCACACAGGATGACAGAATTGGTGGTATATGTAACACGAATGGGAGATATTTGGAATAAATGAACATTCTATTGGCAACACCTAAACAGAACAGACAACTTAGGAAACCTGGGCACTAAAGGGAGAAAATACTAAAAGAATCCAGTAGACATAGGGTGTGAGGATGTACACTGAAATCGTCTGGCCCAGAGTATGGATAAGTGACAAGGTCTTGTGAACACGTAAATTAACATTTGCATTCCATACACAGCTGATTTTGCTTCCATATCAGATGGACCCTATCTTCCTTAAGAAACTCTCTGTTCCATGGATTTAGTCACTTCTCATCAACGCTGCAGATAACTTTATTTTCAAATGGAATCCAATTCACAGTTATATATTTACCGGCTCATGTTTAATGGGTAAGAGTCGAAAATAGAATCTTAAAGTACTACTCACTTAGATAAAATATTTAGCAGACGTGGAAATTGTAGGTTCAAGTTTTTAGTCCTTATGGGAATCATTAGCATTAAAGGTGGACAGTCAAAAGGGTACTGTGACAGGAATGTCATAAGACTCTTAGCAAAACTATTTAAGCTCTGTTCAAACATGGTTTACTAACGTTTTCAGTTGCGCCGTACACCATGCATGGAAAACATAAAAGGGCATGTAATTTATTGTGGGAAACTTCATGGAAACATTTATTTGAAAGACTACTACGGAAATGAGTATATTGAATTTTAGGACGAAGGATTTGGAGAAATAGAAGTTTATTTTTATGGACAATGGCGGGCTTTGATACTGGCGATGTTGAACCTTCGGTTTCTGATACCACAATGCTTGTTCATAATAATCACGACTGCACGATAAAACGGGGAAAAAGTTCATTACACAGACTTCCTCATATTTGTTTTTATCAACCAGGACGACAGAGTTACACGTTGTTGGTTAATGCGCACACAGCATTCTTACAGGAAGCACCCACATAAATAAGAAAGTACTTAGGCCTAAAACGACAGAAATAGGAGCCGTTTACTTGATAACTGAACACTCGTGCAAACTAGACTTCACTTTTATACTATTATGTTGCTGTGAATGAGGTATCTATGTACCAAATTTGAAATAAAGGCATCCATATTCTACCGGAGGAACGTATGACAAGTAACGCAGTAAAAACAACCCCAGGTACGTCTTCCAAAGCAGATTCGAATTCCGGACACCAAGTACGTAGCATTGCTCAATATTCTCTACCAATACAGTACTGCATGTAGGCCACATTATGTCTGTAAGGAATCAAACACATGTGATGTTCCGTTCGTCATTTACACAGACAAGACATGGAGTATGACACACTACACACAGTGGAAAACCTAACCTTTCATTCTATTTAAGACAATGACTTACCTTTTATCTACGGTATTAAATATCACTGGGCCATGTTTCATCAAACTAGGAAGATAATCAGCTGGTTTGTTACAAGCAGGGGATTTAGCCACGAAGTTAAGATCACTACAGACAACTTCAAACTTCGGAAACTGCGTAGCAACACACATTCCACCACACACAGCTTTATTACGCCGAAATTTACACCATTCTTTAAACACTTAACCTGAAATTATTAAATTACAAGCCATCGGATTAGATGACGAAACAACGACTGTTTATGTTTCTGCACACGAGACAACTTTCTTGCAACAGTAATACAAACCGACGCATGGACGAGACGGTCTCCTTTGCTACGTACATGAGTCACATTACGGCTTCTGCACACGGCACAAATCTCGAAGACACCTGATAGTATCGATTATTCACGCTTGCGATTGCAAAATATAACTCTCGAAAGCCGTTCCTCTGAGACTTCGTAATCGAGCAACGGAATTGGCGGCGCGGTCTGAAACGTGGGTCTGCGGCCGCTCGGCTGCTCGGATTGTGGGTTCGAATCCCGCCGGGGACATTGATGTCTGTCTCTTGTGTGTGTTGTGAGGTAGAAGTCTCTGGGACGGGCCGGGCCGTCGTCCAGAGGAGTCCTACCTTGTGTGTGTGTGTGTGTGTGTGTGTGTGTGTGTGTGTGTGTCTGAATGTGGAAGAGGTCAGACTAAGAAACAAATAAAGTAACAGAATTCGAAAGAATGATGTCCCACTGATGACATTCTATTAAAAGCAAATCGATATATCTACAAAAACAGATCACTTAACATAAAAACAGATACTTCAATCAAGCTCGTTAGCAATACAGCATAGTACAGACATACAGTGACTGGACAGCGCAGACACTACAGTAACTATGCTACGGGCGGAAAGGTCCACGGCTCGAATCTCGGCGGGAATGAGACTTTTATTGCATCTGCAAGGCGTGTGGACCGGCTGTGGAGCCCAAACAGCCTCCCATTCAATGCATATCGGGAGCGCTTTCTGCGGTCGGGGTGTAGCTGACTACTTACCTCGAACTACTGAAGAATGAGTGGAGCCCTACCTTCACTCCCCTTGTATGTTTCCATGGCGTGTGTAGGAATAACTTACCTTAACCTTTTACCAAACGTGCACAGTCAAGTCTTTACATTCTTCGAGGTTGGCAAAAGTCTCTTGTTACATAAAAATTGGTCCTTTTTTATATTTTTTTGATTGCCGAAGAAAAGAAAGTCACAGTATTTGTGGCCATAATCGAATTAAAGTTATCTAACCACAGTTTAATAATTAACTGTGCTGCGGGCGGACATAGCCTTATCCTTACATGGTATGCAGGCCACGTTAAGATTTGTCACATTTCCTGTTGTTATAGACGTATATTTACGTCCCACATATTTCTAATAACATTTACCATAACGTCTTAACAAATATTGAGAAGTAATGTCTTTATGATAAATTTAAAGAAGGTAAAGTGACCCTTCTTCATCAAACCATGGTTTATTTTGTTTCTGTTCATATAAACCTAGATTCTCTTTAGCTCAGACGCTGATATTCTCTTGAAATTTTCCGAAGCCGTGTTCATGTTCTCGCTACCTTTTAAGTTCTCGGAAGCTCCGAATATGATTCCGATTTCCATCTGACGCTCTTTCCTAACTTCCAACTCACTTAGCTCCTTGAGACAAAATCTCTCTACATCAATCTTCTAGCCGCTTCTTTACTTACCGATAGTCTTACCCTCACTTTCGCTATCACAGACAGCTCGTCTGAAAATCGTACGTCGGGTATACTTGAAAGCCATCTGCTATGCATCAATCCGTGATTAATCTGATTCTGAATTTTCGCATCAGGAGAGATCCAGGTGTGGAAACATCGTGCTCTTAACACCTACATTTTCTGATGTGGCGAATTTTACTTCTCTAACACCATTATCTTTACTATCCTCAAGTAAACTCTCATTCCCAACAGTTGGTTTGAAAATATTCTCTCTCCCCAGTTTTGTATTAAAATGTCCTAAGCGAATTTTTGTGCTGTTCTTAGGAAAGTGATTTACACATGCTCTAATTCCTCATAAAAACTGTCCTTTCAGTCATCACTCTTATCCTCAGTGGTTGTATGGGCCTTCAGAACTAAAATATCACACCAGTGACCTCTCAGCTCTATATATGACATCCTATCACTAACAAACTCCACTCTTCTAACTGCTGATACTATTCTTCGTGTATAAAAAATTCTGTCCCTGATTTACGATTCTCATTTCCTTGTCCATAGAGAAAACTATAACCCTCTGCTCGTAAAGGGCCCCCTCTTCCCACCTAACCTCCTGTACGCCCATTAAATCCAATCCATACACCGCAAATTCCCTGGCCACTGTCGTGATTGGTTCCTCAAATTCAGTGGGCCAGATATCATGTCCCTTTGCCACTGCTTTCATAAATGATCAATCCAAGGCCGAGACTTTGTAAAATGTTCCTTAACGTCGTAAGTTTTTACGGTGAAGAGTTGTTAGCACATCGCCCTACCCACAAGCTGGAGGACAATCCCTTGCCAGATGTCTGCTACTCCTTATTCAAAACATCCCTATCATCTTTTCATACTGGAGGCCGTTCCTCCGTCTGCAAACTGAGAACGTGCCATGTTGTGGTGACAGAAACCCCTTATCACGATTCGATATAGAAATGGTCGCTAAAATCTTAAATTTACAGAGGAAATTAACTAGACACGTCTGCGAAAGTAGGTAAACAGTGGATAGACGAAAGCCATATAAGGAACCTCTGATAGGAATAAGGGTAATCTGACTACCGACCATTACACAACGACTGGACAAAAGAATAAGAATAGTTGCTCAAATTCGTAAAGACTACTGCAGCTGCTACACTGGTAGTTTATAATGCCGCACTACAGAAGAACAATTGTCTTTTTTGTCACTGTTGCGCTCGCACGTTGTCAGACAACAGGATTTGTTAGGAGCTAATTAAGGGAATGTTCCGCGTCTCTCTCCAAACTTCGCACGACTCGATTTCCTTCCTTGCTTGTGCTTCGTTTCAATTTTCCTTTTATTTCCTCCTTCCTATCCTATCCTTCTAATTTCATCCTTTATTTATTTCGCTAATTGTTTTATATACACTCCTAGTATTCCTCGCCTTCCTCACTAACTCTTGATGAAGGCAAACCACGTAGAGTGCATTTTCTTGGGTTCCTGAAATAAGGCTATCTAGTAATAAGATAAATTTCATACGCAGAATTTTTCCTGCACTGGGGCTTCATAAAGACTACTATAATCACGAAATGCATAAAGGGCAATTAAATGTTAATTTTGAAAAGAGTTATACCAGCTTCTTAAATTAATCTTCCCTTGCTTCAACACTACTTCAAGCGATAAATTATTTTTGAAATAATTTTAAGGAAGGTTTTAACCATCAGTCTGGAGTCTGTTCACTCTAACATTTCAGAATTTGCGCATAAGGCAAACAAGAAAAAACCGTATGCTACAGTTCGGGGTAGACATATTTTCCAAAAGTATTCTTAGCATATGCATGCATGATGATGCTCTCTTACTGCACTTACAAACATTATGTCACAAACATTATGTGCACTGCTTACTCATACATTTCCCCCTAATTTTTAAGTACAGAGTGTCCAGAATTTTTCTCTGTAGTTCCAGAAGGCAATACGTTCTTTACCACTATAGGCTTACGAAGTGAAATTAAACACGGAAATAAAGGCAAATTCATAATATTTCCGTCAGTTAATTGCCACACACTTTTGTTTCTTGGCTAGATGTGTGCCTAGCCAGTGCCTTGTTTCTTCCTGTATACCTCTGCGCATCTCTGGAATTACCATAGCTTCCATTACGGCCGTTACCTGTCACTTAGTGTCACAATAATACTGAATTATGCCGGGTGTTCCGAAATGAAGACTCTTCATAAGGTATCAAAATATGTATTATGTCAGGCCTAACAACTTCGTCTCCGATGGTAACAAATTGGATGCCAAACGGCTTTCTGTTGTAGAACTATTTCAAGATACACTTGTATAGGTGTACTGAGAGGGTGGAAAGTTTAAATTAACTCATTGTACCACTGCACATGATATGAAATATGTATGGACTACAGTCATTTATTATCTAAGACAGACATAGGCGAAAATTCACAGACAGGAACTTTGGAATGCAAATTGAATTCAGTGCTTTATTTTTGTATGTGTATAATAGCGCGAACTCCGAGTAATGTGGCATTAATAGGAGTTTCCAATACCTACGACTCAATTATAATTTTTAAAAACATATTCACCTCTTTAATCATGTTTTAGTGTATTAGCTATTTGTATTATATTATATTTTGTAGGACAATGATATCACCAAAGCAGCCTACCGAATTTGGAGCCAAGAAAAGTGTCTTGTTTACTGATAGCTGGTTTTAAATTTGGCATTTGGTGCTTCCAGAAGATGGTGTGGAGACACCGAAAGTTGTCGGAGCGATGTATGTATGTCTGTAATATTCATGTGTGAATAATTGTGTGCATTAAGGTGGAGTAATAAACTGACTATACATAAGACCATGTTTAAGATTTATGTAACTTCAAGAAACAGCACTTCGCAGACATGCTGTGCTTCCGCCTTAAAGTACAAGTAAGGGACCCGCACTATTGGACCCACCAAATGGAGCAAAACTGTACTACCTCCAGCGATGTATCCTTCAGTGCAGTTACAGATATTATATTTATTGGAAAGTATGTAACAAAAAGAAGAGGAATCAACAACATATATAAAGATTTCCACTAGAACTATTTGTTTTTACAGACAAAATTAGATTTTAAGTTCATGCAAAATGTGGTGTTTTATTTTCAGCCAAAAGAAAAGAAAACGAAATTCGATTTACAGCCAAGTGCACTTCATGGCCTCTCATTAAGTTTAGAGACGAAGCACGGAGACTCACAAACACGATAAGACCTCAGAAGAACTGAAACACTGCCGCACCGGGTATCCATCAAATTTTTCTGATGGTTTAATCATAATTATAATTATCAATGTATTGTTCCAACTCCAAAGAGATGGCTTCAAAAGTTTCTTTCGACCCTTTTAAAAACCAAGGTTGCTTGGAGCAGAATAATTTGGTTCAAAATCTGTATACTTCCTAAGTGTATCTGTATACTTCATCCTGATTATGGAAATGGAGACGGTTTCTGAAACATCTGTTTACTTGAACCACTTCACACTGCTGTCATCCCTAGATTTTATTAAACAAAAAATGTTAAACACAGAAAAATTCACGAATTTTAGGCTTATCTGATATATGAAATGGAATTAAAAGTGCATACGCAATAAAAATTCTTGTCAGTCGTTATAAACGGATTCGTAAATGTATAATTTTGGACTGGACCTAGTGTTGATCTAGACAGAGTACAATAAAAGTCGACACGCTTGATTTCAGGCTTCTGCCGCGATGTATATGAGACCTGCGCTCTTCTGTCCTTTACCTTTACCACTCTGCGTTGCGTAATGGGCTATCACAGCAGAGCGCAGACCTCAACATTCGGTATGTCGTTTATATTTTAAATCACATTTAAAAATGTACCTTCCATCTGAAAGAGAATAGTCATACCTCAAACACCCCAAGTATGAAAAATTTCATCACAAACTGGTTCAACTGAATTCACATTCCAGGTCATTCAGTACATTTTGTATCATCAGGGCAGCACTTGGGTAAAGTAAAGTTGATTCCAATTATAACTTCGGAGTAGGCATTTTCAGATAACGACAGACCTTGGGGCACTAGAAATGGGGATTTTGTGGGTCCTGGGACCCCTCGCCCAACTCTTGTTTTCCCAACTTCACAAAGCCAGACTCGCGTAAGGGCAAAGTGTGATCAGGACTAGAGAGCGGTCAGTCCCGTGGGGTTACTTGGATTTAATATAAGGCTTGCAGAATTACAAATCTGGCTGTCCAGTAACCACACTGTATCTAACTGCTTGCATGCTGATAAATTAACTCTCTACTGAAACAACGGGATTTGAACTCGTTACATGCTTTGGTTATGTATGGCCATAAAATTATTTAATGACGCCTTGTCATCTACTCATCCTACACTGTGTCGAAGAGGCTAATCTTTGACGATTCTATTTTTTATTATTGCGAAGAAGTTATATTCTACTAAACGTATGACAGATTCGAAAGAAGTCCTCGCAACGACCATCGGAACCACTTGAACAATTGTACCAACAGAGGACACTAGCGTTAAGAATTTATACATCAGTATTACGGAAAACAAAAGTCTGTATTTTAATATGCCACAGACGCATATTCAAACGGACGCCTTTGTGAATGCAGGAAAAAGAAAAACCCAGACAAATTCTCTATGAACAACGGGAACAATAAACTTAGAAATACGGAAGGTAACATTCGTTAATGAATAACAGCAACAGTAATTAGTAGAAAGGGCCTGTTGCAAATTCGGCAGATATTCTGAAATAAAAGAGGGCAGGTACGTATCAAGGCCTCCTGACAACGCGTACCGTCAGACACAAAACTGTCTTAATGGGCGAATAACATACACAAACACTCAGTCAGTCATAAAGCGTCTCTTACTATTTAGGCCAACTTATTGGTGGAATATCCAATGAAAACTGTTGGCACATTTGGTCATATCAAAGCGATTTCGCTAAACACTCACCCTGTGGACTCAAAAACTTCTCGAATAGATCTTCACGAAGTTAGTCTTTTGATCATTGCTGTTTATTCGAGTTTAATTAAATTGTGTTCTCTGTGAGCACAGTGGGAGTGGCTTGGGCCTGATGTTAACCACTTACCTCCATGTACTTTCGAAGTTAAAAATGAGTGGATCTTTGACTCTACTCCAGTATATGCCTTTATGGTGTGAAAAAGAATGTTTTAGAGCTACAAGCACACTAAATGCTTAAGATGCTTAACTGGGCTTTTTAAACTAATAAAAACGATGAATTTTATGAAATGAAGAGCTTGGCCATGTAACCTAAAGGTACATTTCTTCTGATTGTGTTAAGTTAAATATGCGTTTACTGCCGCCATACTGTGGTGTCAACAGACTTAATTAATGTTTTCATTTGCTTCTACCTGGAAACAAAAATCTCAAACATTCAATCACATCAAACATGTCCTACTTTAGACTAGATGCATGAGGGTACAGTAACAAGCATAAAGGCATAATACATTAATAATGGCTCTCAGTGTCTTGTGTAAGTTAAAGATTGCGAATAAATAAAAGGGAGAAGTAAGGAAAGAGAGAATACATCGCAGAAACAAACAAAAGCAGGAAGAAGAAAGAAGGAAAGAAACGAGGAATATAAAGTTGAAAAGAAAGGAAGGAAAGCAAAAAAAATTCAATGTGGAAGAAGAGCCTAAAATTAAAATATATTTTCGGTTTCATACTCTAAAAGTAAAGGGGCCTGAGGAAAGCTAATAACATAAGGGAAGCCTACAGAGTTTTAATAAATGTACTGTTATGGCCGAATGTGAACCCTTACGTTACAGTCCGATTAAATGTATCTCATAACATAAATAAAAATGTAGAATAAATTCCAGTCTTTTCCTTTGCCAGTGCGGGTTCCACACAGTGAAATTTAATATCACTGGCTTCTGTAAGATCTCGTCGATCCACAGTGTCACCGAGACAGACAGGTAGAAATTCCCGATGCCTCAATTTGTCCTTCTTCTCAGGAAATTTGAAGCCTAAAACCGAATGTGGCAGACAGCAGGACTCACTGGGCTGTTAAACAGATTAGACTGTTAGCTCGGAAAATCAAACCAGTCAAGATATAAAGACTTCCACAAATAACGTGTCTGTTTCCTAGTACCTGGCACACATTTTCGTAGCTTTTGACCTTTGAAACCTGTCAGGATACAAGGAATTTCCTTGCGCTTGGAGTTTCATGAAACTGCCACTGTTCACTACATTAATCATTTTAGTCGACCTTCAAACGAGAGTATGAAAAGTCGAAGGAAATTCCATTTACCGACTGGCAACAGTTGATACTGCTCATGCACCTATATCAAGGTGAACGCACTTAAATTTCTAAAGAAGAATGCAGTGAAGACGGATGAATATAAAGCAGTTCAACTTGTGGATCAGAGGGTTTAAAAGGATTGACTTGCATCAGAACATGGAAAAGTACTTTCTCTACTTGTGGAAAGAAAGTTTTGTGTCATGGAAGGGTTGATAATTTTTAGTCCACAAAATAGTGGTTCACATGAAATGCAAGGGCAGTCTGTGTATTCTGACATTCATAGACAGAACCGTTCGTAGGACTTCATTAAGAAAGGAACTGAAGGTATAGGTTAACCCTGCGCTTAATCACCAATCCATTAAAGTGCACAGGCTGATTAGTTGTAAAACTCCACACATTTTCGCTTCTTACAATATGTGGAAGGAAACTGTGTGCTTCACCACACACCATCCTTACGTTGAGAATAAAGCCATCCGTACGTATTCTATAGCGGGCTACGTGGACTTGAGGATATGTATGTGAGACGCATAAAATCACATCCAGTGATCTCTGTTTAGAGTGGGTTCAAGCCCCGCAGGAAAACTGCTTCATGCACTTTCCATATTGATAAGAGGCTTGTTTTTTTTTTTTGCTGAAACACAATTTCTTTTATGAAAATCAAAGATTTGTAATAACCGTATGTGTATTCTTTCCTGTGGCGCAACAGACCAAATCGGGCCTAGGCTTCCTCCTTTTGGAGGTTTCTACATCATGCTCAGTTAGACACACCACACTGGTATTTCATGGCACATAAACAATGCACTTATCAAAAGCTTAGCCTATACTAAGATATTTGTTACATTATAAGAAGCAACAAAAGAAACTCTAAAAGAATGAGCAATGACCCTACCTTCAGCAACCCCCCTGTCAGAAACTCAAATTTCGCAAAATGTAAGCACTTTAAAATAGGTAGACTTACTTTTTCAAATAAGTCACCACATTCTAAAATTTTGTGGATGTGTAAATGTGCAAAAGTACAAAACACATGCCGATTTACATAACGTTTTCGCGAGACGAAGCTATTCAGAACCAAATTATTAATCGCATTCTTAAGTTTTAAAGTACAGTCATGTTTGGCAACTAGTCCCTTTAGTTCATATAAATGATATTTAACATGAAACGTAGACTTCTGAATTTCTGCGCTGTGATTCATGGCTTAACGCACGTATCAGTAATCCTCTCCGGTGCTGGTATCAAGTTGCTTCCAAATCTCACCAAATAAAACGAAGGTAACTGTACTCGAAATATGCTCCAACCCTGTTACTGTATATTTTATTTCATACATGAGGAATATATCTGTAAGTTGATGTAATTATTGCTAGGATAAATGTAGAATGCAGAAAGTAAGAAGTCTCTCAAAAGGCTGAGTTTTATGGATTACATAAAAAGGCAGTCTTTCGTAATAACGAAATTCGCAGGTTTATAAATTGCTTTAATTGGCTCGTGATAAGAGGGGGCAGATGTAGATAAATTGGATCAAGTTACTGACGTATTTAACTTTCATTGACTTTCTCGTGAAGCAGAGGACAGTTTTGTCCAAATTGTATCTTCTTTTCAGAATGTATAAAGTGAAGGAGAAGAAGAAAAGTAGTAGTAATAGTAGTAGTAGTTGCAGTAGATGCTGAGGATGATCATGTTGATGATACCGATATTCAGAACTGAAGAAGATTCTGAAAGCAGAATGAAGCAGAACAGTTAAGATGATTATGTAACGTCATGAGATGTGCTTCACGACGTTATTCCCTGCTACTACAATATGACTTATAATATATCGCACCAATATAAACAAAATTATTATTTTGGAACCACTCTCATCATCACGTAGTCTGCCTTAAGACAGATTCTTTGCTTCTTCCAAAGCGAGTTCTCCAGAAAAGCGATCTAGTGCTTCCATTTTCAGTTTCCTTAAGGTCATCCAGCAGCTTTATAGGTCTTTTCCTCGTCTTCCCGTCTTTTACATCTTTCCTTCTTTCGTCCCTTCAACAAGATGTTTCGCAGAGCAGTTTATACACAAGATGTGACCAACCCAGTTGGCTTACCTTCATCTTATTGTAAACAGAATGTTTCTCGCCTCCTTGACTCTGTTTAATACTTCTTCATTTCTCACACGATGGGTCCAAATGATCTCCATCCCTCTCCATTACCAAATTTCAAATGTTACAAGTTATTTCTGATCTGCTTTCTGAAGCTTCCAAATTTCAGTACCGTACAAAGCTGTGCTCCAAACGTTGCGTTTTTCTTGTTACATCCTTACAATAACAACTCAAAATTTCATATATCAAGAAATAAATTTCGCCATAAATTCGGGCATTTTTGTCTTATTATTCATTTTGTTTTGGAAACAATTGAAAATCCTATTTGTTTATTCTTTCACAAAGTGAGAGTTCACAGGTTTTTTTCCGGTACATTATTCAAGCCTGGGTCAACTTGTAATTTCTTTTGCAACAAATTCGATTTTGACATTCCGAAACAATGCTCAAAATATAAACAAGAATGCCCTAAGAAAAAGAGCAGCAATACTACGCAAGTAGGAGTAAAGACCTGTAGCACAATGAAGAGCTTTTGACTCTACTGCAGTAAATATGGAAAGATACAACGTCTGCTATGAGAGTAAATCCAGCGTAGATGATGGGCCTTCGGAAGCTTCTCTCATATTTTCCAGTTAGTCTACCTCTAATCGCATTATTCCTTGTTAACATGCGTGCATCTGTCTTTTGTTCTCATTTTCCCTCTGTGCCTGTCTGCTGTCGTACACACTTTCTTGCCAATTCAGTTCGCAGGGTCAACAGTTAATGAAATTCAGCCCTCGGACCTTGCGGCATGTAGGTACCACCTTCTCTCACCAAATAGATCTGGGACTTCTGTGCATGCCAATAAAAATTTAATCACAATATTTTAATGATTTCTCAAAGTAGGCTACAACATCTTTCTCTCCAATACGCACCCACATCCTTCCTTAATCCTAATGCCATTTGGTTCTGTGTGGTTTGTTTACTGCCACCTTCACAAAATAAACAACGAATAAATAATGTTCTACATATACATATTCCGTGCAGTAGGCGTGTTGGCTTGTATTCTGTTACAAAATAATTTTATATGACGTTGTAATCATTTATTTTTTCATTACATAGTAAGTTTTCTAGATGTTTCGACTGTCTTCAATCTTCTTCATCGAGACGTTTTCAATACAGATGAATTTTAATTTGTTAGTAATGATTTCGTTGTGTTCTTATACCTGTGTTGTAGGAATCTTTATTGTGTAGTGATATTAATGTATAATTACTACCGCATGTGCAATTAGTCTGTAACAAATACAAGCAAATTTATTTACTAATTGTATGCTAAGGCAGTTAGGTTGAGTCACTGGTGTGCATATGTGAATAAATCGTACCGTAATGAACGAGTAGCGAAGGAAAGAAAAGGCGTATGCTTTATTTCAAACCATGACAAAAACACGTGAAACTTCTCAAATGCGGAAATTGAATTAGTTTACACTGAAACTGTTCTGGAAAATAATAGTAAGAAAAGAGAAACGAATTAAGTTATACAGGAGAAGATTTATATTCTGCCTTTTTTATCAAATTTAATAAGTCTTAACTTGAATCTTCGAATAAAGATGTATTGCTATGTGGTGGTACTTTACGTAGCATTTAACACCATGCAACATATCCATACACGCTAGTAAACAACAACAACACGTTTCATTCAAACCAAAGTCCTTCAAAACTTAATCAGCTTCACACCACCTGACACGACACACGACGTAACTCTCTCGCAGGGCGAGACCTCTTCAGATTATTACCGACCGTGAAAAATGTTTTTATGAATAATTAACTGAAGTGCAAACAACTGAAAACTTCTGTGTCCAAAATGGCATTTTAAAAAATTTTAAATTTACAACATTGCGATTTTATGCCTATTAAATTGCGCATTTTGTAAATTTAATATTTTAATTATTTTAATGAAGGCGACGCAACACGTACATAAGCATGCTGGTCTGTATTCCTTTATTCAGATAACTCTCTGATGCTGACACCTCGGTGCCGAAACATGTGGGAGTTCTATACTTACTTTTGAATGTAGTTTTTTAAGTGCATAGTTTGGTTAATGTATTAAGTAGCTTCAAATTTGTTTCAAAACCTTACATGACACCGACAAAGGACTCGGTTGATTAGTTGAACAACTATTACCTTATCCAAAAGACCCGTCTCCATAAAGATAGAAAAGTTTTTCTGTCCCATGGTGCAGCAACCCCCAGCGAGCTAGGGCCTCCTCATTACTGAGGCTTCACGATCACTGCTAGGACTACCGCTGACGGATGATCAGCCCGTCGCAGAGATTTCTACCTGACCGCACACTACACTCATAACAGACGGATATCCATGCCCCGGCACGATTCGAACCCGCAATCCCAAAAGCGACGGGCCGCAGTCCCGCGCCTTAGACAGCACGGCTACTGGGATCGGCAGATAGGTTAGGACAATATGCAGTAATTATTTTTTTGCGTAGTAATTAATGCATAAATTATCCAATGCTGCTGTCCTAAATATAAAATATTGCAAAGTGGTGAGCATCAGTGTTGCCTCACAGTGGAAATATTAGTGGAGATATCAGTTGATCAACGTCAGCACTGTTACTAAATATCCATACACCCTTCGTGGTTATTCACAGACCCATCAGCCAAGTTTGCAGACAGAGCCTTAAAATATGCCACCATTTTTAATTTCACAGTAGTTTTTTTTTCTATAATATATGACTTATTTATTATGTTCGTACGATTTGACCTAACAATACACGCTGTGAGAAAAACGTGTTGAATACAGAATTAATAGAACCTGTCATGAATACAGAATATTACCACACAACAGACGTGCTTATCATTTTAAGTAGTGCCAGCAACTACGGCGATTTAAGTACATAAGGTTATCATTCCGGAACACTGTGTAAAGCCAAAAGTTTGCTCAAAACAAACAGGGTTGAGAAATGTTTACAAACAACAAAAGTATATTTAAAATTGTCCATACCATGAAAGTATGAATGTCATTTGTTTTTAATTTGTTTTAGGAACTAAATCTGGGTTCTTCTTCGGTGTTTTCCACTCTTCTATATAGGCTCCCGTGAGCATGGTGTAGATCCACACCGAAATATGTCGGGAATTATGTAAAATCTAATGTATTGTGTTTCCTTAGTTTATGAGCTGGTCCTAATAATACAAATGAAAATATATCTTAGTTTAAAAGAATGAACAGTTACAATCAAATTAAAATTTAACGCCCAAGTAAAAATTCAGTGACGCATACTTCGCAACCCTAACTCTTTCTGATTCGTTAATTAAGTGGTGACCAACTGTTGTAGTTAACAACGCAGAGACGTGCGTCACACATGCCTAATAAATGTCCGTTCGGTATTGTCTATTCTCTGGAGCATGGAAAATGTTACAAAGTAGATTCTCGAAAAAGAAGTTCTTTATTGTCGGTTTCAAATTAAATGTACACAAAAAATATTTACAGTTAATATTCAAACATATACTTCAAACTGAAAGCCATCTGCTTGTAGAAAGATATTTTTTCCAGTAGTTCATAACGCTGAAATAAACTTAATACTTTCCGGTGCAGGAGACATCCAGCTTCATTAAAGAAACACAGGAACATGAAACCGGCAGGCAAAAGACATTTTAATTAACAAATTACAAACTAAGCATGAAACTGAAAGCGTTGTACAGATCAAAGTTTCTTGCCTGAAAGTCAATTGTTGCCTCGAGAAAATGACAGGAGTTCTTTTTGTCGCCGGAATAAATGTTCAACGAAACGAGACTACATACATAGCCTAGTGTATGCCTCACACAGCAACTGATTACTCGCTTCGTTACATTTAACGTACCATTAAAACAACGCCCACTCTTCAGAAGCTGTGCGAAGCTGCATCTCCTTGACGGTACCATCAGTCAAAATGCACTGAAATTAACGCCTGAAAGACAAATGACTGCTTCATATTCCAGCCCTTAACCGAAAAAATGACAGTTTCTTAGCCGGTTAATATAATCCATTCTCTATCTTATGTAGAGTGCATATTCATTCCCACTCTCACAAACGTTATCTACTGGGTCTTGACCAGATAACTGTCCAACGTCTCGTGGTGCTTAATGAAGATCAATTTTACTATCATTCTCCTGTCTCCACCTATATTTCCGAAGTGTGCCTTCTTCTATTTTTCAGGCTAAACTGCTGTAGGCATTTCTCATTTCCGCAGTCGCCATAACTCAGCCACGTGCTTATCGTCAGTTTGATTATAACCGTGCTAAAAAAAGAAACTAAATTCTGAAATTCCTCACTACATAATTTTCTCCAGTCTTTGCTACTCCTTGTCTACTAGGTACAAATATTCTCCTTACCTTGCACTCGGACCCACTCAGTATAAGTTTTTCCCTTAGTATGAGAAATCAGGTTTCATCCCGAAGATTTTCGTATTTTCTGATAACACGAGAGCGTAGCTGGTTGCATAACCTAAGCAACAATCTAAAAAGTGAGTTACAGAAGCACTAGAGAAGCAAACTCTTTTGTTTTACACTTTAAACTTTATCCATTCTCAGACACAAAGTGTCTGCTACTAGACACCAGCTTAATAAAGGCCAGTTTAATCTGCATGTATCATGAGTATTTGTTATCACTGTGCACATGTAGCAAGCGGTCTGTAATGACGCCTGGTGTACAAACACTCCTGCAAGCTAAATGAGATCCACCACGCCTCATTCATCTCAGCCCAAGTAGGGGCGTTCCTACCAAACACAGAGAAACAACTCAGTAAACCAACATTTCATAGCAATGAACAAACATTCTAAACGGCGAAAATGAGTAATAAAGAAATTTCACGTAAATAAACAAATTATAAATGGGTTCGTTGCAGTGTATTTTACACCATTTACCTTGTTGTTCATTTACTGCAAATACTGTCTAAAGCTGAACTGATCGCAGGACACACACACTGCGCTACATAGAGTAAAAAGGTTGTCATCCTCCTATATTGTTATACACACGGTATGTGCTACTTATGTTAGCAGCCACTGGTGCCAGAACTTCAACACTTGCAACGAATCAGGTTTTGTAAGCATGTTTGGGTGAGGCAGTGAATTTCGCGGTCCACTCTTTAACATTCTTGATTCGCATTTCGTAAAATGCTTATTAAGGTCGCAGTCCTTCTATCGACTATACTTAAAGATGTCCCCCTCGGTCCTTCTTCGTCCCTCAAAGTAGATTTCGGGACAGCACCTTAAAATAGGCCCCGAAAACTTCTTTCACACATTCAGCCTATTTTAGAATTCATTTTTCAATAATAATCCTATAATTCAGAGCTATATATAATGTGGAAAATTCGGAGTATTTTTACGAAAACCGTAAAGTAAATTTGTCCCCATGAAGACACTATATGGAGGTTAATGGTCAAAATTAGGCGTCTGCTGCTTTACGGCCGCCAAACGACCCCAGAAACATTTGAATAGAAGGACGGCCGTGTCACAGAGACAGTATGTAAACTTTAGAGGAAAAAAAAACATTGTTCTGCCGGAATTCGAAAACCGGGTCATACAGCTCTCCTCTCCTGACTAGGCCATAAAAACCATAAATAAATAAACAAATAATTGCAAGTAAGAGACAAAGCCGGGGTTTTTTGGTCAGCGTATCAACTACATGATCGATTAAATTTTTCCGAATCCCGCTAAGAGCAAAAGACCCTGCTCTTCTTCAAAACGTTCCGGTGGCTTCTGAGACCCACTCCCTCCTGTTCGATAGTTACCGGTGGCACTTTCGCCGGGATTACAGGAGTGTGACATCAAGCTGAACACCGACGTGCATCGAGTACCGAGGTTGAGGTTGCCACAGACACCTTCATGGTGCGGTTCTTGATTGCGTACAGTGATTACCTTAAAGTCATAAGCAACAGAGTACTGACAAACAGTAATGTAGCTGCGAAGTCGTCCTTTAGAACCATGGTTTCAGAATTATTTTCCGTGAAACACTTGACAATATCAAAGGGTCTTGAAGGATCAGTCTTATCGCACAAGGTCTGTAAACAGGTACGAACAGAACGGAATCTCATTACCATGTTCAGCAGGACTTTGCTCTATCGCCTTAGCCTGGATATCACGTAGAAGACAGTAAACGCCTTGAGTAAGTTTTAATGCTAAGAGTCAGTAGACCTATATCACATACACGTAGGTCACCTCTGCTCTCAACATGATAACATTAATTGGCATCCTATAAACAGAGGTAAAACATAAATCTATGAAATGGTTAATCCATCTGGAATTGTGAAAACCTACGTTCGTCCTAGGCAAGGGGACTGAAGTCACATACGTAGAGGTTCAAACCACAATACAACAGCCTACTTCCAACATCATCGATAAATTTTGCAACATCTCCAAGTTTGTAAGATTTGTATGCATGTTTATTGCCCTTGCAAATGTTTTACTGAGTTCTTCATATTCCTTGTCCTACACAAAAAAGAAGAAGCAACATTTTGATAGTGCGTTGTGTGATGTGGCTTCAGAACCCAAGAATAATTTGTTTGGTCTTTCTTTTATTTCCTCAGTTTTGTTTCCTCATTCGTAGAGAGAAAATTCTTAAAAGATATAGGACTGGATTTTATGAATCGGAAAGGCATTAACAAAGAAGCTACACAATTCCCTTCTCGCTAAAAGCATAAGAAATAGCTGAGCCCCGTTCCTCGTTTACACTGGCTGTTAAAGCTAGTCCTCGGCATGAAGAAAAAGATTTCGATATTTTTATTCTTTTTTCCATTTGTCTTTTTTATATAAACACATCATTTGTTTTGACGAACTAATCTGAACTCCACAACTGTTTTTTTCTAACACTAATGCACAAACTGCTTGGAATTCATACAGTAGCAGTATTCAGTTACCCTTAGTTCACAGATCTGGCGAAACAAGTATCTGAACCACGAGTTGTCCCATCGCCATCAGTAGCAGCGACGTCGTATTGGGTAAACTGAACTAAATAGCCATCTCCATAGATCACAGCCATTTCTGAGAAGCTAACAGGTCCATACCTAGTCAAGAAGTTCCCGGCCTTTGATGGAACCCGGACGTTCATTGCTGCATTTACACCAGCCCGTCACCTGTCCCTATCCTGGAGCAGATCAAGCCAGTCCGTGCCCCCCACTTCCCTTCTTGAAAATCCGTTTTAATAATGTACTCCCATCTACGTTTGGGTCTTCCAAATGGTCTCCTTTCCTCAGATCTCCGCACCAATTTCCTCTGTCCGCCTCTTCTCTCCCCCATACGTGCTGCATGCCCCTCCCATCTTATTCTTCTTGATTTGATCATCCGAATACTATTTGTAAGTGCAGATCATAAAGTTCCTCCTTATGCAGTCTTCTCCACTGTCATGTTACTTCGTCTCTCTTAGCACCCATGCTCGAGCACTCTTAGCCTATGTTCTCCCTCAGTGTGACAGAGCAAGATTCACAGCCATACAAAGCAACAGGCAAAATTGTAGTTTCATATGTCTTAATCTTTATATTTTATATAGCAAGCAGGAAGACAGAAAATTTTGCACCGAATGATAGCAAGCATTCCCTGACTTCAATTTGCTACCTTAACTTCTCCACGAAAGGAATTGCAGATTGTTAAGGTTGTTCCCAAATATCTGAACTGTTCCACATTCTCAAAGGATTTATTACCTACCATTACAACCTGATTTTGTCCTGCATGCTGGTCTCGAGTCATATCCGTATGTTTTCTTCAGCATTTAATTCTACACCAATTTCCACACTAGAGGCTAGTAAAACTTCTGCGTTTTTCTTTGTCGTATGTATGCTTCTACTTAACACATTAACATCCTTACAAAAACGAGAAGCTGATGTGTACCATTTAATTACAAGCCATCCTGGTTAGCCAGAAGCATCCTACTGGCATATTCTAAAGCGAAGTTGAAAAGAAGTGGCAGTGAAATATCTCCTCATTTCAAACCATCCTTAACAGGAATCGTGTCAGACAAATGCTTGCCTATTGGGTCTCTGTTGTAGGATCGATTTAGACACATTTTTATTAGCCTTTCTCTTTTCATGGGGAAAACAAACCCAATGAAAATATTATAAAGGACCTCCCTCCTAACTGAATCCTAGGGTTCCTTGAAGTCTATAAATAGCTGATGTGCTGCTGCATTTTATGTCAAGTTTTTCTCAGTTACTTGACGAATGCTGAACTGAACGTTTAGAAAGTGTACAAGTTCCCAGAACATCGCGACGCCAAAAATTATCCTAGAATATTCTTAAATAATTTCGTGAAAGAGGTACCTTGTTCTGATCTGACAGTTGCTCAGCTGATGAAAAGTCTCCCCTTTTTCAAATCCGAAGTTCATTAGCGTGTTCAGACACTCTTAAACGTCTTACGGAGATTAAAAAATGTTAAATCGTACACATCGTTTCTTGGAAATCAAAGGCATAAAGAAGATGCTTGAAGCAAATTTTAGAGATTAATATTCCGGATAGAATTTCAGACTGTAGACGTATTTGTGAGTTTATTTTGTAAATAATGGCGAAACTAGAATTTATAAACAAGTTACGAATTACGATTCGCAAGGTATATCGAAATACTGGAAGACAATTACTCAATATGGCTCAAAGTTATATTTTTATGGAAAGGAAAAACCAGAGTGAAGCACCCAGTTAATGTTTATGGTACGACGATACCATCACACCGCAGTCTGCCACTCGAGAGATCCGTAGCCGCTTCCAAAGCGTGTTCTCCACAGTGTGCGCTCTGCTGCTTCCTCTTTCAATTTCCAGTATCTTCCCTCTTCCTTAAGGTCTTCAGTAGCTGCTTGCACCTTCTTCCCCGTCTTCCAGTCATTCCTATCCTTCCCTCTAACTTTCCTTCAGTCACGTGTTTTGGAAGGCAGTTTCTATGCACGATGTGACCAATCCAGTTAGCCTTTCTTCTTTCTATTGTATTTAGGATATTCCTCTCCCGTTTGACTGTACGTAATTCTTCTTCAGACAACGATATGAATGTCATTAAATTATTTAATTTTATAGTAGTAAAATTTTATATTTAAAATGGTTGCTTATAGTCTTTCATTAAAACATATGAAATCCTGTTCTTTTTTACTCTGAAAATATCAGTGTCACTTGTTAACAGATCTGTAAATAGCCGAATGACGCTAATAAATTCAAGTAAGCTGCACACAGGCTTCAAGTTTGTATCAACTCATAATTCAAATACTAATAAAGAGATTTATTGCTGGATTAAATTTATGACAGGTACATAATGCAAAACGAAATTATCCCATGTTAGTTCTTATAAGGAACGATATATGTTTGTGTTTACTGCTTACTGAGGAACCAGAAAGAAATATTAAATGAAAACACAGACCAGCCTATGAACTGGCAAAAACTGTGTAGTTGAAATTGGATTGGAAATTTTACAGGCGAGGTCAACTGTATGCTGCTGAAAACTTTCACTACTTTGTAATTAAATTCTACGTGAAACAGAAGCGAGTACTTTCCTGCACGCATTGTTTCGGAAACCTTCCTTATGCAATCTGTTTCTTTCCACCTTTATATTCAAGAAACAAGCGCTACAATTTTACACAAATTTCAGAAACAGGTGAGTTACTTCTGCTTATTTCGTAATTACTAAACCGGTTGATATATTTAATGTGTTCCATGCCCGTGCACTATATCATACAAAAACACTAATCACCAACAAATGCACAAAGAGACTTTATAATCGATTGTAACACACTCCTACATGTTTCGACCCTGCTGGGTCATCTTCAGGGAGAAATTTCCTTACCGTTACACTAGGGTTGTACTTTACAGTTGAGCGAGAATGTGCTGCTGACTGTGTACTGCATTGTTTTTGGAGGCGTGAATTCTCCGCGGTCCGGACCTGCAGGCCCGGACCGCGGAGAGAAAAAGAAATAGAAATGCAGATTTTTCTGTATTGTAGTTACAATATAGAGGTTGCTGTATTTATTGGGTAATAGAATAGGACAATATGATTGTGAACATGGGAAAGAAGAGGTCCAGAGACTGGCCAAGGTGAAGTGTCTTGATGTAAATTTGTACCAATAACCTGCGAAGACACAGACGGCCCAAAACAGCTGATTTCTTTCCGGAATTTCACCTGCAGACCTTACATAATTAATGAGGACTTTTGAATTAGAGGTGTTGTAAGTACGCCAGCCTAATGCAAAGAAAGCAATAAATGAAGAGAAGCAAAGAAAGGGAGAAGTAAACACACGCAGAAGGAAAGGAGGAACGGGTAAGACAGAAGATTACAACGAAAGAAGGGAACAACGTTTCAAAGAAGAAAAGTGAGACAAAGATGTAACCAAAAATTAGAGAGGAAAAGGAGGAAAAAAGAAAGAAATAGAAGGATAATGAATAACTGTAATGACTTTCGGTGAAACGTGAGGAAGAGCAAAAGAAAGGACAAAGGAAGGATCGAAGGAAAGAAAAAAGAAAAAAAGCAAAGTAAAAAGAGGGAGACACATTACTGAAATACTACTAAAAAGTTCCTCTATTTTGCTATCAGCCATGTTGATCCACACTGTGTTTTATGCTATGTTTCTACCCCTTCACTCTTTTGTTTAATTTCCAATAACAGCACAGCAGCAGCGCACTACTCTGTTTCACAGGCTTTTGACCACCGTACTGGAACAAATTATTTTTTCAATTTATATGAATAAATTGTAGAAATTGTTCATGCGCTCTAAACTGACATTCATACATTTGTATTCACGTATCGTTTGAGGAACTCTTGTACTAACGAATTGTTTGAACTGAAGTAAAACTCTCGGAAACTCTGAAACTAAAAACAAATAATCACTCTCTTCAAGACATCCTGATGATATACAGAGCCTGCGGTCTATAACTTGTCTTGAGCAGAACTTCAGGCCTTAGCCCGGTGAATCAAGCGGCAGCCGTAATGAATCCAGTGGCCGATACAGATACTGGATGTCTTGCCCCCAAATTTGGTAATTACAAGAAAGTCATAACATTCAAACCTCCAAATTCTTTTGCACGTAAGAAGACACTGCGGCAGTGTTTACGAATCTGTAAACCGTGTCGGAATGGGGGAAGCTGCAGGTCTAAAATTGTAGTCAGCGTCATATTATAACATGCCAGAAGTCAGAGTGTATAAACCTACACAGTCGAACCCGGTTATAACGGCATCGATTTATGCGACACCTCGTCCATAACGTCAGACGTTCTGTGGTACCCATTAACTCCTCACTGTTAACCAAAACATTACATTCCTTGGTTAGAAAAATACTCTTTTACAACGACACAAAACATTCAGTCCATTTTATGACGTTACAACCGAGTTCGACTACACATATAAAGTGACTCCACGGGAACTCATCCTCTTTTACAGTGTAGTCCAGATATTCCCCACATTTTATGGAACTACACAAGTGTGAGATTTGAGATTCTGAAAGCCGTCTTTGAAGATTCAAGTCCTCCTCATTGACAGCTTGTCGCTGAGGATAGAGGCCCTATAAGCCTTCGGAACCTCGGCAACTACGTACCAGTCGACGGGACTTAAAGCCAGAGAAGACTCCCTCTAAATACTCGCAAGGGTCCTGTCCTCAACAAAATAAATCCACTCCACAGCTTCCCAACTTAGCTGTAAGGCCAACTGAAGCAATGTCCTACACTAAATCCGAGGGCTATCGAGAATTCTTGTCCCTTCAGGCTGTTCCGCTAAAATATGTACGCATTTCTCACCGCTCTGACGTGTACCTCAAAACCACTCCATTTACCCTCCTTTAATTGATCTCACTAATAATATTTGTCGTGGAGTACAAATCATGAAGGTCCTAACTATGCTGTTTGTTTGAGTGTTAGGGGCCCTAAGTTCAATAATTTTTTGGATGGGTGTCCGGGACCGAAACTCTATTAACGCACTAAAATTAAATTTTTGCAGACATTTGATAAAAAAATCAAATCAAATTTAGTTCTTGAGTATCACCTACATTCATTTGAATGTGAAGATTAACACCAGTTTATTGACGTTCGTTGTGTGTACCTGGCATATATTTCAAAATTGGGAACTGCAGCTATACAACCAAGGGATTTTTTCATTTTGCATTTCCATTCAAAGAATAAACAGTCTATTTGAACTCTGTTGCCTCCTTTCTGACCAGCCATGCAAAACAGTTACACATCGAAGTAACTAAATTACGATTACTGTCCCTGCTGTTAAACAACGAAATGACAGTGTACAATATTTCCTACAACTTGAGGCCCGTTCCCATAAGGTTCCGTTCAACTGTAGGCTTCCCCATTCCCGCTATAACCTGCCATCGAAAGTCGCGGTCGAAGCGGCCAGGTGTTCTCTCAGTGCTTAACACGCCTAAGGTTTTCGTGAACGTAAGGCAGTGAAGAGGATTTGGGTAGACTAGAATTATATCCGTTCTTCCATAGGACAGATTCCTGTAACTCTTAAAATTTATGCAAAAATTTATCATTTTCTAGTTTCACTCCTCAGAAGACAGGAGAGAATGTAGGATTTGAAAAATGTTCCATACAAAATAGTTGTTTAAATATTTGACAGGGGAGTGTTTAGTGTAATAATTATTAGTTAAAAGCACAGCGGAATGCAAAATCTGAAATTATTAAATTATATTATGTTAAGAAGGTGGCGGAAAGAATTGGGTGGCATTCCTGTACCGTGTCCCAAAGGTCCCGGTTTCGAGTCTGAGCCCGGCTTTCCTCCGTATTTCCAGAAAATTTCCGGGCTAGTAATGTCGCCTGATATAAGATCTCTAACGCTTTCTTCCACATCCGTTTCCAGTCATTATATAACCGCTCGATGCTACGCGTTTTGAGTTTCTGACGTCGTTAATCAAACGGTAAGTATGCAAGAATATATGTCCTCCCCGAATCAACCCATTTGATTCAGTGATGACTGACAGCAGTAAGTACGAAACATAACTTGTGAGGCTCCTGATGCTGCATGACCTTGTACTATCAGCCATGCCTGTGTTATCCCTCTCCAGTTTGCGCGTAGAATTGACGACCGATCACAGCCATGTAAATCTGTGTTTCCTCTTCTTGCTCCCGCTCTCTGTTCCTTTCTTCTTCTTCTTCTTCTTCTTCTTCTTCTTCTTCTTCTTCTTCTTCTTCTTCTTCTTCTTCTTCTTCTTCTTCTTCTTCTTCTTCTTCGGGAACAAGAAGGCTTCCTAACGAGTACGGTAATGTGAACGAATCAAATTTTACTAATGGAGTCTCAATTAAAAGTATTAATTAACTTAAGAGTTTTATAGAAGTGAATAGTAATTAATGAAAATGTGCTTCCTCGATAACTGTAAAGACTATATATATACACATATATATATGTATATACACAAGGTATTAGGGAAATTGTTGCAGAAATCAGGACAAAAAAAGGCTAAATAAGAAGTAAACAGTAAGTTCGAGTTGAGAAAGTAGCTTATAAAAATACACACACACACACACACACACATGATAAATTTAACCTTTTAAAGCCTAGCGGTAACTTTACGTACCACCAGGTTTAACATTAAAAAATTCTACGTGGTGCCCATATTGCGTTTATGTGTTTTGTACGGATCTCAGAACAAACAGCAACTTTTGCCTTATAAAACATTAAGAGATTGGTTTTTATAACCGAAGTGGAGAGTGTTTACAGCGCGGTACGCACTGAGTCCTTACATAAAACAGATACGTTTCGTCTTTAAAGGGTTAATCTTCTTAGATCAGCCTGGTGATGTCCATAACAGGCTGAAACTTGTAGCTCAAATCTCCAAATAAAGAGATATAACAGAGTTGGCTGTGACTGATTTTTTTGTGAGAATTGACACACAGGATAAATATAAGCTTGTGCACAAAGCGAGTTATTTGAAACACCATTACGGAGTACAGGAAGTGGGATAGCGTGGTCGCTATGGTGATTAGGTTTTGCGCTGTACGAATGCTGACTCGTGTGTTTCAATTTCCATTCACCCAAAGCGAGTCTGAATCCACCCAACTTCCTAAACCGCGCGTTCCGTAAAATCATTCCACAGGGATAAAGATGACGGAGCACAAATCTGACACTCGCCACCTACTGTTGGTGTTAATAATGCGTGGAACTGTGCCTTCATGGCTTTCTCAGAATAAACTCTGGCGCTGCTTTAAATTTCTCTCAAACTATTAATTTTTAAGCCTGTTTATGTTTACGTTTGTACCAAATTTAATGTGTCACACTGCAGTAGTTCTGAAATTCTCACTAAAAACGCAAAATTCCCAGTCCAAGAAAGTTCTTCTTAGGCTCTTTGAACACTGAAGTTGGAACCGCTATTTTCTTCCGAAACGTCTGCAAAAAATACCAACCTACGCTATGCAACGTCTCAGAAGAGCGAAGACCCAAAACGTAAAAGCGACCAAAAAGTGAAATTCTTCAGTTTTGGTGAATTTGTACTCTAATGTGTGGCACATAGTTCATCAATAACTTTCCTCCTTTTAACTAACTGTCTGCATGCAGCAGTGCTTCTTGAGAAGCACCTGCAGGCCACCTGTCCTTATCTTCATTCAGATCAATTTAGTCAATGCCCCGCCATCCCACCTATTGAAGATCCATTTTAATATTATCCTCCTATCAACTCCTGGGTCTTCCAAGTTCTCCTCATTTTTTTCGTTCCAGTAATGCTTTACGGACAGTAAAATTGCGAATCGCCACGACATTCCTTTTTCCAATCTTCTTATACTTTCTCCTCACAATTCCTAAATTTCTGCACAGCATTTTACCCAGTTTCATTCAGACATTATTTTCAGTACAGTCGAATAGAGAAGCAGAAGGAATTTTCTCCCGAACGAATGTTAATCTTCCAAACACTAACACACGAAACAGTTTAGTATGGAATTAAGGACACATTCTTAATTAAAACATAATGCCCTAGAGGAAGCCTACTCTCAGCACAAACAAAAGACTATGACATAAACTTTCCATGTTGCTCTACAACAACACGACATTTCGTGTCAGACAGGAGAGAAGTGACTCGCGAGAATATTTAGTCATAAGGAAAAGAGGAAGGAGTTAAGTGAAGAAAACAGTGAGATAGGCAAAGTGCCTAACATTGTTACTGTAATCAAAATGTGTTCGTCTTAAGACGTGAACAGGAAAGAAAGCCACGCGCAACACTTAGACAATCAGCAGATCACAGTGTTATATATTATGGAGGACTGCGGGTTACCAGTTGTTTACGAGTGACACGGGAAGCTTTATAGAAGATAAGTTACATTTTTGTAGTGGCAAATTTTTAAGAAATGACAAAAAAGAGAATGGTAACTGAAACCTTAAAATGTCTGGGTGATCAGAGTAAAAGAGACTTGCGATGCAATTTTGTATGTAAAGGAATCCTGTCACGAAAATTTTCATTTCCAGGGCATTAAGACTTTAGTTTTTCGTGAAATGTAGCTTTATGGATTTAAATATTTTCTAAGTGCATTAGAACCCAGTTATAACGACATCGGTTTATGCGACACCTCGCATATAACGTCAAATACTCTGTGGCACCAATTAATTTCTCGATGTTAAAGGGAACATTATACTTCACGGTTAAAACAACACTCCTTTATAATGACACAACATTTTCAGCCCTTTTATGACCCTACAAACAAGTTCGAATAAATTTTCAAAATATTTTATTGTGCTGATTCAAAAATATTTGGCAATTCTCAATACAGCTGCAGGTTTCCAGATGGGAAATAAAATAAAATTTAATTTTGTCCTTGAATGAATTTTCATAGTGACAAAAGACCGCAAATACTGAGTGAGGGATTGGAGCTAAAAAGTAGAAGCAGCGTGTAGAGGAACTATAGGATGGCACTCTGAAGTGCTAAGAGGTGTAATTTCAAAGATGTCATGTACTTTATTAAGCGCTAGACCGAAGATGTATGGTGGAGTGAAGGTACAGTTCTATGCATACTTGACCTCCATACTGACTGTAGTGAATCGTTAGTTACACGAACAAACCTCTTGTATCCCTGAAGAACGCCTGCGGTACTCATTGTGTAAGGACCTTACGGACGCCAGAACCTATATGCAAGCTGTGGAAGAGAAAAATTTTATCCCTGTCTGGTATACGACTCCGAAACGTCAGTTGTAGATCCTGTAACCTAGGAAATATCTACTGCATTATGAGGGTTCGAGAGCCGACTATCTTCTGGAATGAAAATTCTCTAAGTAGAAGAGTAAGAAGGAAAACAGGGATAAGGTGGAAAGAGGAACTAGAGGTCGGTTTGCTGCTAGAAAGAACAGTGAGTTATATGTGACACTGTCCCATTGCTGACTAAGAATATTCCCGTCCTCTGACGTAGATGTGGGATGAGGAGAGTTCAAATAGTTTGCGTAATTTGTAGTGGGCTTTGTCAAATCCGATTCCTAGCTATAGAACAAGAACGTCATAGCTAACTGGTAAAGCAACTCCATTGCAGGCCTGTACAGGCCCTGAACTTTCCAGAAGATTGAGGCTCCCAGATTTCAAGACAATAAGTACATGAAAACGGTAAGGTTGTCAGCCCTACGCACCGGCCGCCTTTATCCCCTAGGAAGTATTCCTAGTACTCATTTGTGAGGCTGAGTTGGCCCCAGAGCCGTAATGCTACTGGCAGGACTATGTCAAGGAAAAATTCCAATGACACCATCGGGAATCGAACCCGCGACCTTCCGGCTTGTAGCGCAGTGCCTCAACCGACTGCCCCACCGTGGTAGCTAACTGGAGGGCTGAAAAAAGTACTTTAATAGGTAAGACTTGGAAGGCTGCAAATGTAATGGAAGCAGTAAATGATGTATGAGTTTCTGGCGCATGGCAAATTTTAAAATCACAATATTAAAATGTCTGAAATAATTTTTTTCATAGTGCTTACTTTGTAGATTAAAGAGTTTTCTTATACCGTTATGTCAGAATTGTTTTTCAATTTATCACAAAATTCTTCACCTAAAACGCATGTTAAATGTGCCTGTGTTTAATAGAGGATATTGCAATAAATGCATATGAAGGAGTGTAATATTTTAAGTCCAAGTATTCTTAACCTGGGCCCTACACAGGGATGAGTTTCAGTCGGGTCACTTACAAACACCGCTCTTTTTTGGATATTCTTAATCTCATGAATTACAATCAGTCTACATTTTATAGTATCTGACGTTATGTTGGCTTTGTAAATAACGCCGAAAAGCTGAAATATTAAACTTGAAAAAATCGGGAAAAGAGATTTGAATTACAAGTTCCTGACGCCATCAGAATGTAAATTTAATATCTTGGACACTTAGATATGCATGTCGTTTATGTCTTCTGGAATTATGAACTACAACGTATTATAACAGATTTACTGAATGATAGTGACAGAATCGACAAGTAGGCCTAAAGGGTTGGTATCTGTTTACCAGTTGATTCAGCGTAAGATACCAGAAGACTTGAATCCCTTTCAGTAACATTGCGAGAAACTAAGATCTCTCAGTGATTCCGTAACTTCCACAGAATTCGTCGATTCATTACCCTGGAATTTTTACATAGTCAAACACTTTTAAGTTTACTTGGAATTTATGTAATCGGTAAGTAGTCTGCGACTGTTGGTAACTTCTCATCTAATACATAAATTACAAGAAATTTTCGTTACAAGTATAAACACTTAAAAACGAGACAGATTAAATTTTCCGTATGAAAAAGTATTTGGAGAAATAAAATTATTTGTCGGAGAGACAAACTGCTGAGATTTTCGGGAATGTGCAATCCCAGTGAAAGAAGAGTAGAAAAGTGTGCTCCAGTTTGAGTTACGTAAAATTCTCACGCCTTTCCAACTACGTCATGCATCGGTGACAATTGTTTTTTGTTTACTCTTAGAGGCTAATACGAGCGTAAGACAGTTTACCCACATATCTCTAGCGAAAATTCAGTAACAAGGCAGATACGCACTGCAAAACGTTCATTAATTAGTGGCCCTTGCTTTACGTAAACGTACGAGCCAATATAGCACAGCCTGTAGGAGATACGTTCTGTAGGAGGGGGTTTCGGACCTCGACAGGGGTAAAGAAATCCTTATCCTATCCAAACCGACCAGACTGGCTCTGGAGCGCATCCAGCCTGCTGTTTAACGGCTACCTGGGGGGTCTTTACCTCGAATAAAGCGGCCGGGACTTGAGAACGACCATTCTCCATCTACTATCGAGGAAAAGAGTGAGTAAAGTAGGCCCGGACCGCGGAGAGTTCACGCCTCCCAAAACAACGCAGTACACAGTCAACAGCATATTCTCACTCAACTGTAAAGTGCAACCCTAGTGTAAAGGTAACGAAAAGTTCTCCCTGAAGATGACCCAACAGGGTCGAAACATGTAGGAGTGTGTTACGATTGATGATAAAACCCGCTTTGTGCATCTGTTGGTGATTAGTGTTTTTGTATGATATAGTGCACGGACATGGAACACATTAAATTTCCTGAAGCATATAAAATATATGTATGTTGACAGTATTAACTTCCTTTAAATTTTACTAATTGTTCCCGATACTGAACTTAATAGAACTTGAGGTAATCCGGATATAAAACTTGCGGACGGACACACTGGCACTGCCTATGCATTGTGCGTTTTGTGAAATGCTAAGCACTAAGGTTTACATTAATTATATTTAAAGAATCAGTGCGTATATACACTAAACCCACCCCGTCTCTGTTATAACAACAGAGCAAGTAACGTACTTCGTGATGCGGGGCACAATTTGTAGTCAGGAGTAATTTACTTTCAAAAGTCGTAGAGGTCTGCAGTACACGTGCCGATTAATTTCGTTTAATCCCAAAAGCAAAGAAACCTCCTTTGCTCTGCTGATTTTTAAAAAACCCAAAATTCTGCTTGTATGTAAATTTCTTACCCCGAACTTCACCCAAGTCAGATAAATGTGGAAAGTAAAGGTAAAGCAATACCCTTACAGGCCTGGACAGGCCCTGAGGTTTCCAGGAGGTTAAGCCTCCCAGACTTCAAGCCAACCAGCACATGGTGGTGGTGAGTTTGTCTGCCGTAATCATCTGCCGCCTTTACCGCCCAGGAAATATTCCTGGTACTCAGGTCTGTTAGAGGGTGGGTCGACCCCAGGGCCATAATGCGGCCGGAAGGATTATGTCAAAAATAATTTCAGTGACACCATTGCGGAATGTGGGAAGTATGGATGGGAATACACTTATGCCATTAAGCAAATTATAGCTTTCACTGAGTCGACTTTCACGAAGCCCAAGGTCACTCATTAAAGTAAGGTGGATACCTCCTGCGCCGGCTTTTTCCAAACGAAATGAGAAAGGTAGAATAAAGGGCAAAAGTCAATTTACTTTCTTAAGTAACGTGTGGCAGTTATTGTACAGACTGTTACGCCACTCGTAAATGTGCACACTTATTACATGAAGATTTTCTATAAGGACTGCTATCCAAGTCGGATAGTCAGCAGAGAACAGACGGGTACAATTCGCTTTATGCGCTTTATTAACGTGTGACTGTCACTGGACTGATCTTCACGAAACCAGCGTCTGCTTGATGACGCCTTTAGGAAAAGAATAACTGTACTGAATTTTATGAAAATCCGATACGAGCTTCAGTCTCTAATACTGGGGCGTAACACAAGAAAGGGCAGACAGCAAGGGGAGAGAATTCTTCTCCGCATACTGCACTCTGTTTCTACTTCCTACAGAAAGCACAACACCAATCGGTTAATGCTACATAGGAAATTACCTTTGTTTGTTCTGACAGCGATACAAAACACATAAAGGCATTGCGTGGGTCGAATGTAGACCTTTACCGTGTTAAAACTTGTGGCACATGTAGTAATCACTAAACTTTAAAGGGTTATTATTTCAAGGTACAAGGTTAGAAAGTCTAAAGGAATCTCTTTTATTTTGGAGGAGATAAGCTATCAAAACTTTCTTTCAGATAAGTGAGGAAATGTACGATTGAATAAATAGGGCAAGTGGTTGCATCGGTAAAGGTAAAGCAATCCCATTACAGGCCTGGACAGGCCCTTAAGTTTCCAGGAGGTTGAGACAATCGACACATGAAGGGGGTAAGGTTGTCAGCCCTAAGCCCCGGCCGCCTTTATCCCCCCGGGAAATATTCCTGGTACTCATTTACGTTAGAGGCTAAGTCAACCCCAGGACCATAGTGCGGCCAGAAGGACGTTGTCAATGGAAAATTCCAATGACATCATCGGGAATCGAACCTGCGACCTTCCGGTTTGTAGCGCAGTGCCTCAACCAACTGCGCCACCGCCTGGCCCCAGTGGTTACACAGGTTTACTAAATTTTGAAAAGGAACGTAAGTTACCAAATGTGAGAGATCATTTTATATGACTTCACCATACTTACACCTCTGGCTCTATTACGATTTATTTTTTGAAATAAACACAAAACAACACGCAACCTACTGAAAACGCATCAAGCACACAGACTACGAGACTGCGTACTTGGTAGAAATTCCACTTTCAGGAATACTTATTTAATGGAACGTTTGTGTTTACTCTGCGCAGACTAACTGTAATATCGTTAAGGGAACATTTTAGAGCAACGGTTGCCGAAATTTACGTCAGAAAGTGCGCATCTGCAATTTCAGAATTTCTTAGCTGACTCACGCGGTAGGTATAAGATAATCAGTATTTCACGAAAAATAAATCGGAAAAATCCTTTCACAAAACGTTTTATTTATTGAAATGATAAGACGCAAGAAGTAATTTAATACTAAGTGGAGAATAGACAAAGAGAGAACAGCATAAGATCATCGCAGCTGCTTATAATTTCCAGCAAGAGTTTGTTATTGCGAGGGATTCCAATGCATTTCTCTCGTAAGCTTTTGAAAGTCAGAATCAATTGGGCACTGCAGTTCGTAAATAGTCACTAAGACCAGCACCAGAAAGGCGAGATCTAAACTACATTTTTACAATGTTCATTACCGTTAACACCTATTCGCAGAGATAGGTTGATCCAGATATGATTTAACCTCGCTTGCAACGTTTTTCAGCAATGGGAAACGTGCGTGGTCTACTAATTTACAGAAATCTTTATTTAAATTGTAAACGTTATGTTTAATTTCTTCTGTTTTTCAACAATTTCTAGTCTTAGTCCTTCAAAATGTGCTTCTTAAAAAAGCATTGTTAGCTCTGGGAACGAAACTGCTGTCCAGAGCAATGAATGCATTTACTTAAAGCACCCTAACAGGCTCGATTTCATGAGGATGTGCGGATCTTTCTTTCAGTAGGTTGCTGAAGTGTTCTTAATATCCAATACAATTTCTGTAAAAATAGAGGATTAAGTCTACAAAAACATTACAATGTGAAAGTATATGCCGGAGTCCAAACCTTATTCGTAAATATATACATTTTTAACTAAATGTTGTACACAACTTCGGCTTACACCGCAAAGCGTTGAAACCCAGATCTTTAGTCTGGTAATTGTAAAAAATGAGATCTCATTCTAATTCTGACATGTTGGCTATACAATAGGATTCTTTCGCGCCAAGTTTTAAGTGTATTACCTGATGGTGGCCAGAAATAAGGCCGAAACATGTAGAAGAAGCTAAAATATAATTCTAAATATTTTTAAGTGTGACATCCCTTTGTGATGCAAATACACAAAGGCAAGAATGCTATCCTTACATTTGATTACAAAGATTGGGTTGTAAACGATGAATTCTGAACTATTTTCTTTTTGGTATAAATCGGCAACGGTCTGTATAAACCTAAATTTATATAATTCATGCTTTATTTTAAAAGCTGTACTTCAAAGATCATATCATCGGTATAATTGTAACATAATACTGTGTGCAGCTGGATGTATATACATATAAATGTAACAACATATTCCATGGTTCTCTCACCTCATTTAAATCGCACGATCTAGTATTCTTGGTTTCTTTTTAAGTTTATCTAAAACCTCCTAAATTTTCATTTTATTTTTTAAAATTCCAATGTATTGGTCATCAGGTCATTTTATAGTCCGATTTCAACTGCAGGCCAGATCACCTAAAACTCCTGTCTACGAAATTATTTTTTTTTAATTTGAATGCGAACTGCAGCTCCGCAGTGGGCCCCCCCCCCCCCCGGGGGCACCTGTTTTTTGGGAAATGTTTCAGCGATTTTTAACCAAATGCATCTTACCAAGCAACAATTTACTTTTGCCAGAGCTATTGCACTAATTATGTCCACAAAATATTGAACCTTGTCCTGAAGCGCAAGGTTCAATATTTTAAGTTTCTGGGTGACATCATTCTTGCGCAATTTAATAAATCTATTTTTGTTCCCAATGACAGCTGGAGTTTTATCACTAGTAATCGAAGACAATTAATTTAATATCATGTCTATTGAAGAAAAAAATTCTTAAATGTTTATTATTACTTTAGAATACCGTAAATGAAATATCTTTAAATGTTATTAGAAAATAGAGGTAAACACTTTTGCTTAGAGCGTTATGGGCTTACACGCAAGGGCATGCCGGCTAAGATTTGACGGCCCCTGTGCTAGAGCTTCAAGAAGAATATTTTAATTTTGTCGTATCAGTGTACAGTCAACTCGGCGACGTGGTAGCTCTTTCCTTCAGCATGTATGACAATCGGAAATAAAGTAATGTTAAGACACTACATGCCGTTAATGTTGCTGTTAATGCACGGACTGTTTCAATTGAGTTAAATAAACGTTCTTGTTTTCAGTACAGCTGTAGTCTGTCAAGAGCTGCTAACGGTTTGACTGAGTCGCTAGACATTATGATGTCTCCCGATACGATGTTAAATGCAAAATCATTTTCTTACCTTATAAAGAAGGATAAGATTTTAGTATATAGATGTCTGTGAACCTGTATATATTAACCTGACATATTATTCATATATATTATATATTAATATATATATTAAACTTGGCCTTAGGTGGGGTTGGGTTTTTAACGCCACGCCCCGACCGCTTTACACCCGGGAATGAAATGGTACCTATCATATAGGGGACCTTGATTAAGTAGGGTGTAAAAACGTGGAATGAATTCATATGGCTTAAGGAAGGCTCAAGTGACAGGACCTTGTGGATACGAAACCCCACAAAACGAAAAAATTTGTTCAGTAGTTGGAAATGGTTAATATCTCAAGAATGATTGTGCTCCGTGGAGCAGGAATTGTAGAGCAGTAAACTTAAGAAGTTAAAGTCAGGCTTATAAATACATTCTGTGCGTGCTTCCACATAAAAAAGAACTGAAATGGCATTATTTCACGTTACATTAATTTAGGTTAGTAATTCTCTCTCTACTGTAATTCGGTTTGTTCTGCCGCTACACACAATTTTATCTGTTGCTTCGTCGCAATATATGAGGCACTACATTTAACCATAAATATGCATAGATATAAAACCAAGTTTTCACCGCAATAAAAACGTAGAAATGAATTACTGAAGTCTGAAAAAAGCAACTAAGGAGCTATGCAGTGTATACATTATATTTTAAGCCATTAAAAATTCTAGTAATAAAAGTCAGTCTGCGTATCTGCAAAACGGCGAATTCTTCTGCACATGACTAAAGCAATTCCATGCTCGAGATCAAGAAGCATTTCTCTACACCGAAATTTTTAAACACTAAGAAGACAGGAAAAAAAGAGAGAATAGAGAAAAAGACGGAAAGAAAATATATTAAGAGTAAATGTAATTTTTATAAACGTCTTTATTTATAGGTAGGGTGAGTTACGTTAAAGGGACAGGCATAATTATAGAGTATTGGTCACATTTATAACTTGTTTCTGAATGCAAATAAATAGCAAGGTAAGAACCTCAAAATAATTTTCCTATGGAAGACTTGCGTTTTTAGCAAAATGCTTTACACTTACTTGCTTGTTGATATATTTAACATGATTTTATACTAAGCGCAAAGTACGGTGCTATTACCCCAGTGTGCATTTAGGCACTACATCATAAAAGCGTGTCGGTCTGTGAAAGTATTAACCTCCGTAATAGATAAAGATGGTCGCCAGGTTGATGAACCAGCTGCTTTAGCTGTGGAAAAGAGTGCCCTAGCCCTTTGGAAATGAAGCACATTGGGTACCAGAGCTGGTATAGAGGCTTTGGAGATGGGGAGATCTCTTGTCTCTAGAGGAAACCATCCCGATTCCGCAGTCGTCCACCCCTCAGCCTATTACCTGCACCCGCTGGATGTGCCAGGCTGTTCTCTGTCTTAAGACGGAATACGACAAAAAACGTATTGGAAGTTGTTTATTCCATTCGTATTATTATGGACACCACTTTTAATAGGGCAAATTGCACAGCTTTGAATGGTAATGCAATTAGTAAGAAGGCTGTGGAAACATAGGCAAGACAGCAGTTATGAGCTACTTTGTGCTTCCATTCCAACATTCGCCTGCATCGTGTGAAATACCATAAAAATATCAGTCATGGGTCGTGTCATTTGAGCTTCGAGGCTGCAGAATGGGAAGCCGGAAGCCTGCCCATTCGATGACATCCTTTAATGACACGGATAGTGATATGAATTTACTTGATAATAACGCTTGGCATACTTAATTATGCCCTGTATGCTTCTTATTTAGCTCATTTTGATTAGCTCCCAATTTATTTTTGCGCATACTTGATCACTTTCTCCAGAAGCCATCCATTAAGTCGTAATGTGTTTTCTTACACTAATTCATAGACTTGTAGTTTACGTAATGATGCTCTATCGATTACAGGTGTTCATATTTTTTATAAGGTGTGAAAATATGTTGAGTTTGGAAGTATGATTTCAGCACTGTGGGTCAGTCTAAATGATTGAAACTACTTATCAACAGCTAGCGGCCGTCGGCTTGTAAACCCAGCAGGATCACACTAATTTACTTCATGTCACCGTGATCGGTATTGGGCCAGTACCGCTGTCTCAAGGCGAGAAAGAGGCGGCATTTAACTAAACATGACACACTGTACGTATCACCCAGTTCAACAGCAGTGAGGGATTTTCAGCTCCATGTTCAAAGTAACTCAAGAGTATGTTTCTGCCATCGGGGAAATTGGTCCATAATGGTTCTTTAACGAGATGAAGCTTGTTTTTGAAATCATATTCTACCGGACTGACAGCTTGGGAAATCTGACAGCAGGCTTATTGTCAGCCTGTCTTATATAAACATGTATTTTGGAAAATAATACGATATTTTAAACAATATTTCCATTGGTTATATTCTTTTAAAGTAAACTTCGAGAGAGGTACAGTAGTAAAGAAAACATTTCACAATGACGACTTCTGAATGTTCCCTTAAGCCGGTAACAATTATTTTTTTAACACATTCCATTAAAATCTGTTTGCTGTACTTTAGGTCAAGGAGTCTGAAGTAAGTAGATAATTGTGGATTCACGATTAACCTGCAGGATTGTGTTTGTAAAAATTTTCCTGCCATGAGACAAATTTTACCCTTTAAAATTTCTGTAATTTCACTATTTTACAACACGTGTACTGTGGATACCTTCTGCAGGGTTGCGTCCTTCCAGTTTCGACTGTTTGGTTGAGCTCAGTTCAACAAGTGTGCTGCTGCCCCTCCGTCAGCTGCAGAAGAACGTCCAGTGCCAGTATTCACATTCACTAAACTGCCAGAAGTGAAGGTAACTGCGTTTCGTTCGGACTTTTCTTTACATTCAATATTAATGAAAATCTTATTTATACAGTTTGCTTCACGTGTGGACATTCCATGACCAAAGGAGATACTGATTCCGGTTCCGTTGCTCTAAGACCCTAGCAGTTCTTGGGCAGGCAAACTCCTCCTAGAACTGTGCTTGATGTTCGGACTCTGTCGGAATAACAAGCATAACGATAGAAGTTGGAGCGACAATAATATTGGATTTCCATTCTGTAAGACGATAGTTTGGGTGGAAACAAATCCTTATGTTTGCATGAAAATAGAAAATACAGAAAACATAATCCCAATGCCTCTTAACACTCTTTTAAATTCGAAGCAGGTACGTTCCGAAGACAAGTCTGGGGCGATACTGCTTCTGGAATCTGCTCGGCATTAGCCACAAAGCAAACCACGATACAGCGATTCGTGTCGCTATGGAGTGAAAAAAATAGGCTTACTACATTTCTCTTCCCAGTATAAGCACAGAGACCTCAGTGCCACCATCTCAAAACAAGTGACAATTTCCACGCTAATTCATCTTGCTAATTTTCTTATGAAAACGATGTTTGAGTTTGCATAGTTACTTTAAGTTGGGAATAAAGGAGAAAGTATTCTGCGTCATTTCAGTCGAAGCGCCACGGCTAGGCACTCTCTTGTAGCAAATACAAGATCCTGTGCAAATCTGTAGATAATACGCAGGACAGAAACGTTTCCATGAGCCTCATTAGCGGCACCGTCCCTGCTGCAGTAGTTGTCGCAAGACCACTAATTCGACATGGAAATTTTATGTGCTGAATTAGGATCTGCAGCGTAGTACTCGAATACGGGCTAAAAGATCGAAGACTCGTGTTTCGATTCGACGAAGAAGCAAGAGAATTTTCTTTTCTCCAAAACTTCCTGATCGCCTCTGAGAACAAACCAACGCCCAATTTGAGGACTGTCGGAGCTCTTCCTATGGCAATAAAGCTGTTGCGACACAACGCTCTCCACACATACCCACCTAGTAGCGGGTTAATTATAGGAGCAGTTACAACTCCGGTCTTCCATACGCCTTCATGGATTTCTGCTTTATTATGTCCAAGGTCGAGTTTACCTTTTGCCGCACAAGAGGCAACTCTGAGCGGTTATTTGGGCGGTGAAAAATTAAAAATTTGCACCACCTGGTTCGTAACAACATCGAATGCATCCTGACCCATTGCCGAACAGCTCACACATCTACGGCCTAGGTATTAATTAGTTATATCTTCCAGCGTAGGCCTACATTTATAAAGTACTCTTGCCCTGTTTTTTTAAATCAGAATTACAGGTCTTCCCCAACGAAAGTCTCGCCAAGCTCACAATTCTTCAGTGAAGGACCGTTGTAATGCATAAAGTGAAAGGACTGTTACATACACAGATGAATAAGCACAGGTAATCAGTCTTTCCAGAGAAGGAAAATAGTTCATACGGTTCCTGATTCATTGTGTGCTGTTCTACAGGGCTGTAGTGGCATCAATGGTACTAATGGTGATCAAAATTTTGTATTATTTGTCGGAGAAAAGTCTAGTTTCAGTGCTTCTACGAGCAAGATGAATTGCGCTAGATGACCAAAAATAACACTAATATTCCACATTGTATTCAGAGGATGTTCATTTCGTAATTAGGTGGCGTTTAGGCTCCATTAATTCAGGGATTTGTGACTTCACTCAGTATGAGCTATAACACCTTGTGATAGGCCGCGACTGGCTAGTTGCGCGTAACTGTAGTTCACTCCCTAAAATCTTTCTGGGCAATGCAACCTCCGAAATCCAAACACCTCCATCCTGTAACACCAACTTACCTCTGGTTCAGATTTATTTTAATCCCTTAAAAGCTGTATGTGATACACAAGAACATAACCGCTAATTGCTTGAAAAAAATATAAATTCTAAAAGGTTTTGACGATAGGGTATAACATTGTGTTATGATAGGTTTATGGGCTTTATCCATCGTCCGAGCCATAAAACATTAACATATTAAACATATTAAAACCACAATGTTTCGGAACCTGGCTGTGCTTCCGTCTTCAGGTGAATGGAGGGGGAGAAGAGAAGAACACCTCTTCTGTTGGGCCCTTTAGACAGAGCTGGAGGCTAGGGTCCAGGGATGGAGGTTAGCTCTGCCTAAGGGACCCAACAGAGTAGGTGTTCTTCTCTTCTCCCCCTCCATTTACCTGAAGACGGAAGCAGAGCCAACTTTCGAAACATTGTGATTTTAATATTTTAATATTTCATTACTCGGACGATGGATAAAGTCCATAAAACTGTCATCACAAAATTGAAGGAAGTTGTTTGAAAACGAGGCGTGTGAGCCAGCTCGTTGTACCAGACTGTATGTGAAGAACGCCGAAGAAAACCACATTTACATTACGCTGAAGGTTGCTGCTTATAATAGCGTGCTTCTACAGAGAGCCCCACCTATTTCCTTAACAGAAAACAAGGTCAGATTGTGAGCCCAAATTCGCAAGCAGTGCTGCCGATAAAATTTCCTGATTAATTCAAATATTAAACGTAAGTGCGCTTAACTATGAGAATTAAGAAGTTCGGTCGGAATATACGTTTAAAGAGGGTGTAACTTCGTGGCTGAACAAAATAGGCTGACTATGATTATATCACAAGCATCCGTCGCCAAGGAACTGTCACGCGTCTTCAGCTCTGAAGAAAATCTGGAAGCCACAAAATTAAATAAGATGGAGAGTTTGAAGCAGTTGTGACAGGATGGCTGATAACAAATGACACGGACTTATATCAACAGAGAAACACAGCTTGAACCAGAATGTGGTAAATGTGTCGAATTTGATGGAGACTGTGTGCAAAGGTAGTGGAACAGGAGTACAGTTGAATGGGAAATATTCTTATTAAAGCCGAAAAAAGAACCCAAAATATATGCATTGTAATTTTTTCTCGCTGACTCTCGTGTGTGTGATAATTGCTCTTCAAAAAAACCGTCTTGAAATTGTGTCTGAACATAAATATATGTGTCCTATTCTCTGCCTCTTCTTGAGCTTTGCAGTAGTACGCACCGGAATGTGTTGGTCAACCAAGGTAGGAAACAAACCTATGTGAAGTCTCCGGTTTGTAATATTGCCAGAAATTTGAAGGCCGTGAGGAATAAAGTCCGCCGAAGGCCTACAGCACATTTAAAACCCGATTTTACTTTAGAATACTAATTTTCATCCTAATTGAAATTACTCCCACAAGGTAGGTAACTTAATTGGTGTGGGAAAATGATTTCGGCCAGCAGATAGGAAGACCTCGACGCCACAGTCGACACATGCCAGGCCGATGCTACATATTTGTTCAGCTGCGTGTTGAGTTCCGGCATGACCGGCTGCTCGAGAGGAACTTCACATTAAAGGCTCAAATACCGCTCTCTACCCTTTAATTTGGGATGACAATTAAGTAACTGGCATGTTGAATACATGAGACTGGAACAGGCAGAATGGAAATTTTCTGAAATAAAGTGTGGTGTCCCAATAGGCTTACGCTCGTGTATAGTACACCCGGTCATTTGAATATATGTGTTTTTAATTTGTAAGAAGGTTTTACGTATAAGTGAGTATTAAATATGCAAAAAGCAGACGTATATTTCAGAATTAAGTACTTCTGTGACATGCTGTTCTATATGAAAGAATGTCAAGGTTTTCCGTCCTAATACACTTTTATTTGTGTATATTACAACCACCATTCGGTCACTGGCATGTAAGAGACATGTAAATTACGTAGCACCTACTTCTCCATATCTCATTTCTTAATTTTATTCCTTAAAAGAATATTTACATGTTTAAGACACAATGTGTACTTACATAGAAGTAAGACTAATTTCATCAACAGGGACATATTGCGCACATAACCAACAACAAAGCATTCAAGGACTTTGAAATACCCACAATAAAATTTAGAAAAAAACAAATCAGAGAAGCTTTTAAATTTTGACTGCATCGCCTTACTGAGCATTTAGGTGAATCAGCAGAAGATGTTACAAACAGTAAGCACAATAACCGACAAACGTAACAATAGTCAACTGCTATGGAATATTTCAATTTTTATTATTATGTGAAAAATTATTCCAGCCGTAACTTCTACGATTTTAGTGATCTTTTATGTTGTTCTTAACCTATGATAGGCATATTAAAGTCTCACTTTTCAATAAGCTACGTCTGAAAAGAGCAGTAAACACAGAGACATGTATGTTCCGAACTTAAGTGTGTATTGTAACATGAATATCAACCAATAAATATTTACTGGGACTGAAGGCACGCTGACCTTCATTGTTTAAAACTTTAAAGTCGCTGAGATAGTCGAGAATTTTCCGCCTTTTTAGGCGACACCAAGCTTAACAAGAGCAGAAAGGGTAAGTTAGAAAAATAAAGAACCTAAATGAGAAACAAAGAAATTAAACAGAAGGACAAAATAAACAAAGTAATACATATATGCCTGCAGCAGAGTACCCACCTAGAAACAGTTTATATATTACTGGCTTCTTATTGTGATATTCAGAATTGTGAAGAACATAGAAACCCTTATGTTTGTTCACTGTACATGGTACTAGTGTCTTAAATATTACAGCTATGAAAGGGTGAGCAGACTTTCTGATAATTTATGGAAACACGATTGTCTTTGTAAGCTGGAGAACTACCAACATGAAAACTGACTAATTTCCAGCATGTGACAAGAATTAGTTGCTGAAAAATACTGCCTTACTCAGAGTCCAGTATAATTATGAAACTGCGAAATGGAAGTTAAGAACCCAATATTTGGCCAGCTGTCTGACAGGCATTTCAGTACGTTATACGTACATATAGATATTTGGTGTGTAAATAGAAAAAATTTAAAAATTGCTTTACTTTTTTTTTTTTGTATTTTCAAAAATGTACGCCATGGTTCGGCCTTCTGTCTGGAAACAAGATTTTTCCTTAAAACGAAATGATAAAACTTCAAAACATTGTGGTCCTTCGGGTAATGTTATTAATAATGATCGGAAATGCATCAAGGAATTAAAGATAGATTCTATAATATAAACTCACCATAGAATGAACAAGAAATTAAATATTTTTATTCATTAACAGTGAATTTTATTAAATTAAATGGCAAATTGACTGATAAAACACATCGGTATCAAAAGCATAATTTTTCGCGATAAATACCGACAAAGGTTTAATCACAAACAAAATCTTCGCGATAAAAGTGACAAAAGGCAAACATAACATTTTGCGGGAAATAAATAATAAAGTGGAAAGAGGTCATGGCTTCCACGTCACATAAAGAGAGAAAATCTGGTACGCATCTTTTTCTGTAATTTGACACTAGCACTGGCTAGGGAAACTTCTCATCGCTACTTTATTAAAAGGCATTTCGTCAAGCAAAGAAGCAGAAGTTTTAAAACACTTTGTTTTTTGTCACTTTTCAAGCATAGTTGGTGAACTCTTTTCACACGTGTGACATAATGAAGTATAACAGGAAAACATTAAAAATAAAAGTAATTTTCTATAATTTTATTATTCTAAAGTACTCGTACATTATTTGTAACGGCAAAGCGTATTAACATAAACAATTATCTTCCAATAACTACACGAATTTTAAAAACTTCGCATTTGCTTGAAAATTACAAAAATAAGAATGTGAGCAAGTAACTGTAACGATTTGTTGAATGCTAGGAATATTGATTTGAGAAATCATATTAAATTTTTTTCATATCTTTCAGTTAAAGGAAGCCAGTGTTTTTACAGTGGCATGACGTGCACATGAAGGCTGCTATTGCTACTGCAGAACCCCCTCCAGCTACGGTTTGTATTTGTTTACTTGCCAATTTATTTATTAATTTGTCAAATATTTTTGTGAATGACAAAGATGAAGAATAGAGCCACATATAGATACTTAACTCTTCACAATTAGCATTTATAAAACATAATGTCAAGCATTTTTTAAGAAAAGTACCTTGACTCAAAATACCACTGAGCTACGTCATGCAATTTCTTACGAACTTTAACCTGTCAGTAAAAGATACAAATACGTACAATAAAAAGGACGCAATTACAAAACAAGTTACAATAGCGACATAGCTACAAATACGAATTTTTCGCGGTAACCAACTGCTATTCCCAGTCAAACAGTTATTAATCAACTAAAATGTGACAAACTTATGACTTGATATCAGACCAGGAGAAAAACAACGTTAGTGCTGTCTAGCAGAATCCCTTGCATTAACACAGGTGACATTTTTCTGCACAAAAATTCACATGTTTTTGGTGCAGAGGACTGAGAAATACGAAACTCAAAATGTTTTGCTTACGTCACTCTCTCCTGAACGTGCGAAACCTTCTATTCTGAATGCGGAACAAAGAACGCTTTGTTTGATACAATTTACAGTTACGTAAAGCATTTGAAATGGTTCGACAGAGAAAGTGAAGTACACTGAAAACTGCAAATATTCTGGCCGGAAAAGCGGCAGAGAAGACACTGGCAGAAACTAGGCGTAGAAGAGTAGACCGGTTATGGTAGTAATAAGTTTTAATCATGGAATTCTGTGAATATTATAATGAATCTTCGGGTTCGATGGAAGTAGACAACTCTTTTCAGAAGCTGAATAACTATTACACTTTGAAGCAAGGCTTTGTGTAGGACTAAATGAAGCACTTGTTTCCTCTGCTTCCCATTTCAGATATTAAGATTGAATTCAACACCAGCCTGTATACTGTTTAACATACCAGATGCATCAACACACGGAATGAGACATGTTAAATGTATTTCTTAAATTTCCACACCAATGGGAATGTGATGAATTGAACAAGGACACGAGTCTGCAGCAGGGAGTGTTTTCCACTTCTAAAGTGGGTACTTATATTCGTCTATGTATGTATGTATGTATGTATGTGTGTATGTATGTATGTATGTATGTATGTATGTATGTATGTATGTATGTATGTATGTATGTATGTATGTGTGTATGTATGTATGTACGTATGTATGTATGTATGTATGTATGTATGTACGTATGTATGTATGTATGTATCTATCTATCTATCTATCTATCTATCTATCTATCTATCTATCTATCTGCCTGCCTACCTACCTACCTACCTACCTACCTACCTACCTACCTACCTACCTACCTACCTACCTATGTGCCTGTCTGTCTGTCTCTCCATCTTGCCTTCTGTCCGTACGTCTGTTTGCCGTACGTCCGTCTGGCTATCTGTCCGTCTTCCTCTCCGCCTAGCTGCATGTGCGTTCGCCTGCCTGCCTATCTACCTACCTATGTCACTGAACTCAGCTGGTAAGGTTTTAAACGAACGATGGGCAACTATGAGCTTTAAATGCCACGGCAGCTGAGTATTTGGCAATCCAGTGTCCTGGGATTTATAACGCTGGAGTCTGGGAAGCAGGAACCAAACATCTGGACAAATTTTGTGCCTGCATCTCGGCCATAGACTATCCTGAATATCAAGATGGGAGTGTCCTCCGAAACAACGTTATCCAGTCTGCCCGTCTACATGAGGCCATGTAATTGAAATTTATATCCTTAATATAAGGAACACATAGAGTGGCTCACGTAGGGAATTCCGAACATTGTGGCATTTAATATGCAAATGGACAACGCCCATGCCTTAATAGGTCAGGTGTCATATAAAGGGTTAAAATCTTTAGGTGAAACATCTCCGTTGAGCTCCAGTCAAATATATGCATATAACAAACAACCTTCAAGCCTCCATAACCAAATTCATAAAACGAAAGAGAAATCTTTACAATTGCAGTGCTAGTATACTATTTATTTCAATGAGGAATGTATCCATCATAACTTAATTCAACGCTTTGCAAATGTTAATCTTTTAAACCTTTAAAGACGAAGCATATCTGTTTTATACAAGGACTCAGAGCGTACCGAGGTCTAAACACTCTCCACTTCGGTTGTAAAACCCAATCTCTTGATGTTTTATATGGCAAAAGTTGTTGTTTGTTCTCAGATTCACACAAAACACATAAAAGCAATGTGGGCACCACGTAGAATTTTTTAATGTTAAACCTGATGTTACACAAAGTTACCTCTAGGCTTTAAAAGATTAAAGTTAAAAGATTAAATCCTAGCGGTAACTTTACATACCACCAGGTTTAACATTAAAAAATTCTGCGTCGCGTCCACATTGCATTTGTGTGTTTTTTACGGATCTCAGAACAATCAGCAACTTTTGCCTTAAAAACATCAACAGATTTGTTTTTATAACCGAGGTGGAGAGTGTTTACAGCTCGGTACGTCCTGAGTCCTTATACAAAACAGATACGTTTCTTCTTTAAAGGGTTAAAGTTCTAAAAACGTCAACAGCATCAAATCAAACCCGTAAAAGGCACAACTATTAAGAATTAAGGATAATAACCTTTTTACTCATAATTTTACAAAATTTGACGTATTTTACAATAGTTTCTATGATGTACAGCTAAGGGACATGAGATCTCAATCCCACATAAAGTATAAGTTTTTACTGCGACTCTTGATAGTAAATATGTCTAGTGATGGCTTGATTGAACGGCCGAAACTAGTGACCTTCAGAAGTGCAAAAATTTTGCTGTTCGTGAAGGTGTTTTGAAATATACGTGTAGAGTTATAAGTTAGCATGACTATGAACGTGACCTGCCCATGCAAAGATGCTAATAAGATCAAATGCAAACCTATCACAATAATTGCCCTTGCACCTTCGACCAATAAAGTGCAGCGATGGCGGGGTTGCCTCGCTCTCGGAGCACCCGTAAATTTCTGCGATTTCCCTCGCCTTAATGTACGGTCCTTATGAAGATTCAATTCTTGCAAAGAATAACGACAAAAAAGAAACATTTCTAGAAACATTAATTTCAGGATTAATACTCATTGGGAATCGAAACAAAATATGGGACCTAATTTGTGATAATTGACGAAAAACTTCTTAACGCCAGACTTACTACAGGTATTCGTTTCTGTAATTCTAAATTCCACACATTTTCCTTAGAACTTCCACGAAATGAAACTCAGATATTAAGACGCTACTAGCTCCAAACTAAATATTTGGCTTTTGTGGTTACAAACGAAAGGAAGAATAAATGGAGAGCTGATGTGGCACGCTGAGACAGCTTAAGAATTTATGGATCGTCTGGAAGGAGAAAACAACTTCGGACACCATGGCATAATGGGAGATTACGGTTAAAATCGATTGTAAAAACATAAAATGTTTCAAATTTGGTTTTATTTTTTTACGCGTTATTTGTTGTGACATATTCTTGTGAACACTTCAGCCGATGTTCTGGTTCCATCAAAAGCAGGAAATTTCTTGACTGAATAAAAAACTATCAGTCTATTAACAAATATTCTGCTTTAGGGAGTTAATTGCTTGGATATCGCCGTTGAGCACAACTTTCAGTCTTCCAAAATGCAAAGGGCGGCTATCGGTATGTTTGCTTGTATGTACTGATATTCACACAGGTTTCTGTCCTCAGCCAAAGAGTAGGCTATTAAACATTTCAGATAATCTGTTTATATACTACGGCAATTCGACGATAGGATCTCTGTGTGCAAAAGGACTAAAACGACAAACTTTGAGGTTATAAATTACAGTCTTACTCATCCTAGAGCTAGGGCGAAAGAAAAATACACAAACTCTACACAAATATTTGCTCTTGCCCACTCTTGCACAAACTGTAAACAAATTGAAGCTCTTTTCCAGTGCTGTTTCCAGCTTAATGTACTAACAAAGCCAAGGGTTTTGCTTTGCATGTGTTGGTTAGAGTAACATAAAATCTTCACTGAAATACGTGGAAGTACTGGCTACTGAAAGGAGAAAAAAACTTAGCTACCATATATAAAACACGTTGCGAGAAAATAACTATCACAGTACCTGAAACTAGTCTTCCTTTTTCAGTTGATAGACTTTTCTCACTTAAACTAGTAATGCATAAATGACATAGGTATTTGTTTATAAGTGATCAAAAATATGTTGCTCTTTATGCATTATTTAAAGATGCTGACAATTTCTAGGTTTATGTAGAGTAAATGACATTAAATCACCGGTTACTATACCGAATATTCCACTGTTTCTATTGATAAACTCAGCAAATTCATACAAACTCTAGAATATAATATCCAGAATTTTAGCCAGAATTCTGACCGGATAAGTTGCAAATTCCCTGCAGGAGAGACAACCATTTAATCAGGGTTATTCACTTTAGGCTCTACACTTCTTTTTGGGAATTGTTATGTTCAAACGCAAATTTTTATTTTCTTTATAATAATGATTCTCCCGTATTCTGCAAGAACGAAAAACTAGTAGGCTAACTACAAAATATCAAAGAAACCTCTTTGTCATTTTTGTCATTACTATCATATTAATAACTCCATAATCTACAGACAGTCTTTTGCTTTATTTAATTACTTAAGAATTTCCTTTCTTCAAGAATCTAATAATATATTCAAAGGTATCTTGCCACGCCTCCTTTTATTTAGCGGCACTTAATGAAGTGAAAGGCAAGTTTTGCAATTCATCAATTTAACACCTAAAAGTAACCTCAAGCGTTCGCTATGCAGGACGCTTTGTGGAACTTATGGCTATTTCAGGCGACATACCGAAAACAAGAGGCTTCAATCCTTCCTAAAATGTAAACCTCGCTTTTCTGTAATTATCACGTAACTAAAGAGCTTGAAAAAATAAAGAATATCTTTAAAGCTTAACATGCAAAATGACTCAGGGAATGCTTGTTATCATTTGGTAAAGAATATTTTATCATCTAGTCAGGTATCCAGAAATATGGAAATTAAAACGCAGACCTGTAATTTTCCTGTTGTTTTTTATGGGTGTGAAACATTTGGTGTCTCACATTGAGGAAGGAGCATATGCTGAGGATGCTCGAGAATAGGGTGTTGAGGAAGACATTTTGGGCCACAGAGGGACAGGAACAGAGAGTGGGAGAGATTATAAAACGAAAAGTTTTGTGATATATTCTTCTCACCAAATACTATATGTGTGATCAAATCAAGAAGAATAATATGGGTGGAGCATGTAACACGTATTGGAAAGAGGAGAAGTGCAAACGGGAATTTGGTGGGAAAACTTGATGGAAACAGACCACCTGAAAGACCTAGAAGTAGATGACAAAATGGTATTAAAATTTATCTCAAATAAGTGGGATGGGGGCATGACATGGATTGATCTTGCTCAGGACAGGGACGAGTAGCGGGCATTTTTAAATGCGGTAATGAAACTGGGATTTCCATTAAACGCGGGGAGTTTGTTAACTAGCTGAGGACCTGTCAGCTTCTCAAGTTGGACTCTACTGCATGTAGTTAAACATGTAAAATTGAGCTGCTTGTTAAGCTGCTCAGATGTTATCAGGGTACATACACTAACAGCAAAGGAGTCTGCGTACTTGAGTGGGCATCAGACTCTCTCATTGGTACTTCCATGAATCTATTCTTTAATGAAGACATCACGTATTTAGTCATATGAATATAAACGACCGTGTAATATTCGCGTATTTCATTCAAGTTTTACATCTAACGTGTTGACACCCACACATTTTTGTTAACTATCCTGAACACCAACTTTTTCGCAACCTAAATAATCACAACCCACTGGGCACACCATTTTAGCCACTAAGGTCACCCAATAATTTGGCAGTTCATGAGACACCCAAAAGCTCCAGCAACCCACTATATGGACGCGGATCTGGTATAGCGGATCTCCGATACTGTGATTAAACTCCCTTGCTTCGGTATCTAGAGTAGTGTTTATAAAGTGGTACCTATTTTCAGAATCATAACTATCTCATTATCGCCGACCCCAGTGGCCGCGCGGTCTAAGGCGTGGGTCTGCAGCCGAGCGCTTGCTGGGATAGTGGGTTCGGATCCCACCGGGGGCATCGATGTTTGTGTCTTGTGAGTGTTTGTGTTGTAAGGTAGAGGTGTCTGCGACAGGCCGATCCCTCGTCCAGAGGAGTCCTGCCGACTGTGGTGTGTGTCTGAGCGCGATCAAGTGAAAATAAACAACCTCGACACCTACTGTGAGTAGGTAGAAGAGGTGAGGGCTACGAAGAGAAGCTATTTCATTATCACCATATTATCATTATTTCTTTTAATTATTTAGGAAAGGATGGTGTTTGCTTTATATTACACTAATTTTTTAAAAATTTTCCAATTTATTACAAAGCTTTCAAGAACTGCAGAGAAAGGCATACTCCGTCAATACCAAATAAGGGTTCGTATGGAAGAGATGAATGTCAATGGATAATTTCGCTGAGTCAGTCACTATAGGGCCTACTAATTCCAATAACAAGAAGGTTTAATAAAGAAATTCTGTGTAATATTCTTGCAAAAGCTTTAATATTTAAAACCTCTGACGGTATTTAATTTTGTTTCATCAGCAAGCTGATGAGAATTCAAGATTTATATTCGTATTTTCAGAACTGCGTCCTTTAAGAAACGCTGTTGAAATATTTAAATTTTAAATTAATTTTAAGTTTTCGTTATTATTAATCCACAACATCTATCCCCAGTATAACAAAGTGTTTAGCTGTAGGTTAAACAAGCCAAAGTAACACGTGCATGAGAACAACTGCATTTCCCGATTAAAGGAGAGGTTTATACCACAAATAAGACACTTTGAAGGCACAAATCATTCGTGTGCATTTTTCATTCATGGTGTAATGTGTTTGGATAAGTGTTTTCTATACAGGTCCTATTAATAGCATTGTTATGCCCGCCATAAAGACAGCGAACAGAGAACACAATGGTGCTACTACGGAAAGAAGATCTAGTCACTGAAACGGAGACAGAAAAGGAGTGTATTAATTCATGAGTGTCTGCACTTAGCGCAAGCTATTAGTGTAATCCGTTAGCTTGTGCACAGTGCAGGCGCACCTCTTCTGTACATACTACCACCCGCAAACACATGTTTTGTTTCAAAGCTCGGAAAGACTTTAAAGTTACAAGGAAATAAAAAAGGTGTTATATATAGGTGACTTCAAAAAATAAAACCCTGTAACACCTGTACAATTTAGACTCCACATAACATCACCAGCAAAAAATAAAAGTAGTGTTTATGTACATAAACAAGCATTAAAAATAATAATAAAATCTAAGAACATATGGCTTGCATTAGAAGTGCTTTATAGTTTCTTATTGCTTAAAATTTCTACTCATAGTGTAATAAGTCTTACACATTTCTAGCGTAAGCTACAGGCTTGTCGGCCTAAATACATTAAGGACTTACAATGTTTATAAAACATCATACTCTTATAGGTGAAAGTAACAGATCTTGCTCTTAATAAGAGATTCATATTTATACATTAGTAATTTTCTGCAATATATTATTATTGATCCCTGAATACGTCTCCTTGCGCCCGAAACATGTTGTATGTTTAAAAAACATAAAAATAGCTACAAATAACTGTTGTTATTTATGATTTATATAATAGTTTTTTCATAAGTATGACAACATAATGGCTAAAATAAAGTTTTCCTCCTTCTTCAGAAGACAGTACCTAAAATATATATTTCCTTACCACAAAATGAGAAGATGATTGTGAAGGAGACGTAAACATGAATTTATAAGGAACCGGCAACATTATGTTTTACACTATTCCAGATTTTCTTTTAAAACAGCAAATTTCTTATTAAAACTTCAGCAGTGTTAGCCGGTCTGTGAGTCGAGAATAAACCCCAGTATATTCTAATATCACGCAGTACTACTAGCCACTGCTAGCGACAAGGACGACTTATGACATGGCACATAATGTATTTTTTCCCTACTCCCTCTATTTAATGTGTCATTCAAAATGCGCTGATATTCATTAGCATTCCCCTGTGTATCGACATTTTGTACCACGGGCTGCATAACTGACATATTGTTCGTGTGCATACTTTTGGAATGCTACAAAATGTATTAGTAACTCGATCGCATACGCTTTTGAGGGCCACATAAAAGATAACAATAACACACTGCAGCTATAAATGTGTATTATTACATGTAAACTGGTACAATAAAGCTATTATTTTCTCATTTCTGTTCCATTTGTAATTAATTGATAAAAGTAATGAAATGGGTTAATTTATTTAGTGGATCGTAATATTGTTGTTTGTTAAACCATAAAACTGCTGGCAGCGGCTGCGGGCCAAAAATGTTTAAAAACGAGAAGTGCTGAGTAATTTCGTTGAGCAGAGGGGAAAGTCATAAGTTCACACTACGGAGCACACGTCAGTCAAAGGCACATTACTACATTCCTACTAGATGAAACGTCTCTCAGGTTTAAGGTTCTTCAGCAAATTGTAACATTCAGTCGGTCAAGAAATTTCCACAATTTTATGGATTCAGATTCTTTATTGCATTCTTCGCAACAGCTTATCAGTGGAATCTGTTCTGAGACAAATTATTCCTGTCCACGTTTTGGTATTATCAATCATTCTACAAGCGATATTCCCCGTTCACATTTTCATACCAAAATTTTGTAAATATTCTCACGTTTCTCATCCGCGCTTCATGTCCTACACATCTTATTCTCCTTGATCCTTTCATCTACATAATACGTATTTGGAGCCTGCATATAATAAAGCTTCACCTTCTGCAAAATTTTTCAACCTCTGGTAGTCTTCCTGTCTCAGTTCCAAGTAATCTCAACACACTTAGCCTCCCTTTTTTCCAATATTTTATGCTCATACTAAGTGACAGTTAAAATGATAGATTTCGTTATTTTAATCTCTGTGTTTGAAGGTAGAATTCTGAAAGCCAAATGTGTTTGATTTTTATGTGAACACGCGTTCCGGGAATTTAAACCACTCCTCGTTTGTTCGTCATTGTCGTTCTACAAATTTAATGTGTTCCATGTCCGTGCACTATATCATACAAAACACTAAACATCAACAAATGCACAAAGAGAGTTTAATCATCAATCGTAACACACTCCTACATGTTTCGACCCTGCTAGGTCGAAACATGTAGGAGTGTTACGATTGATGATAAAACTCTCTTTGTGCATTTGTTGGTGATTAGTGTTTTTGTAATTCTACTACTTTAATACCATGGTTTTGACATTTTTAGTACCTATTCTTGTTATTATTTTGTCCTATTTTTCACGTCTGTCCTCACGCAAGCAACCGAAAACCGCTGATTACATAATCATAAAACCTGATAATTGAACTTAATTAATTCTCTCGAAAGTTGCCAGTATCGTTTAAAATCTGGATACAATAGTAACTACATTATATGACGAACTGCATGTGTTTCCTCGTGCATTTGTAGATCAACTCAGGCAGAATTCATTAAAAGTTTATCAGAGCCAAAAAGTACTTCGAACAAATGTTATAAAAACATTTTAAACACATTTTATTCACAAATATTTCCCTCAGTAGCAATAACTTAGATTTTAGTTGGTTTCAACAAGAAGCGCCAATGCCCTAGAGCTATCAGACTGTACAAACATATTGTAGCTTTATCTTTTTATTTCAGAAGGAACAGCAAACACCCTGTACATACTGCTTAATACTTTTACTAGGTACCTCTCAAGCTCTTATTAATGGTAAAAAAACTTGTGACGAAAGTAAGAAATACATTTATAAAATAAAAAAGCTGTTGCAAAAGCCTACAAAGTACTTCCTGCCAAAGTATTAGTTTAAAAAGAAAACACGCAACATTTTGATTTTTACCTGTCATTCAGTTTGGAGCCCACAAGCTTTTCAATCTAGCTCCTCCAGTTTTGACAGTCTCTAGACAAGGGATAAGGTTCAACTTGAGATAACTTGCCTGAGCTTCGTGCAGCAACTTGGAAGAATCTTGATAAAGCTTTTCAAGGTGGAGAACCGGTCTCTGCGACTTTCCTTGCAACTTGAGCTCAAGTTTCCATATGAGAGAAGTTTAGCTTCTCAGTGTTGGCAACCAGTTGAAGGCTTTATGAAATTCAACTCCGTGTTGTAGGTGAGACACGATAAGGGACCACTAAGGTTGTTGGGCTGTCAACGTGACAAATAAATAAATGTCTCTTCTAGTTTATCTTTAGTTCTGAAATTCTCGGGGCTGTGGGTATGAAGATACCTGCCTTTTGGGATGCGATGCCGCGTTGTTTGGCAAAGGCTTACCGACTATTCAGAGGAAGCTTCTGTCTCCCTCTTCAGTGTCATAATATAGAGGCACATGGTCTCGAACCCCACAATACAGTTTTATACATATATACCTAACTTTCTTTCTTGCTTGCTCCCTTTATTTTGCATTATTTATCTCCCTATTTTCTCGATTTATCTTTCTGTCGCTCTATTCGTGGCTCATGGACCAGTTCCATTACTTCGAAAAATTTGATGATAGTATTCTGAACAGAGAAACACAGTCCATTACATATGCATGTTAATTAATACATATTACGAAATCGAAAACCTGAAAACAAAGATATGAATTTTTAAGCAACTGACAGGAAGCTTTAGATACTGAGGAAAAATAAAACCATTTATTCTCCTTTGAGAATAAATACGGGTCCTACTGCAGCATCTGGAATATCGGCAATCCAGCAAAATAAAATATGGTGTCGCCACGTACAAGCTAATTAACCAAAATTAAAGCAAGAATTTCTCTGCACATCTGAAGCAAAAATTCAAGTTAGACTCAAGGACTAAAGAAATACCAACCGAATTATGTTATACATTGCACACCGACGTGTGATGCGGACATTACACGGATTATGGTCCTGTGACAGTAATTCGCATAGGCATGTACTCTACTCCGTTTGAATCCGTGACCGTGAGATAATGTCATGACACGCAAGCCAGTCAATCTATCATTTGTGTTGTTCACACCTGTATGAATAGTGGATTATGGCATTATTAGCTACTGAGCTTCTAAACCAATTACAAACAATAAAAGTTCAGTAGGCTGTAGAGTATTAAATTGTAAATTAACAGTAACATATATTTGAGACATTACGCCACTAATGAAAAAATTGACAAAATTCCAAAGATGAACGTGTTCCATTATTTGACTTCAGCAGTTTATTTTACGACAGTACAAATATCACAAATTATTCATTATTGGTGCAAATATTATTACATTGCCGACAGAAATATGTCATTGCCCCTTACACAACTAATATATATTTAAAAATTATACGCACGAGATATTTCAGAAGTATTAAGCTAGTAATCACTAATATAAGAAAATTCAGGATTTCACAAGTCTCTTAACACCCATGATTGACTACTGTAACAATTTACATTAAATTTCTTTCATTTCTTAATCAACCAATGCTATCCACTAAGCTGCAACTTATTATTTAAAGTTTTGTAGAGTTAATAACAAATCCATACTATTAATCCTTGGAGGACTAAAATTCATCTAAGTACTATTCAAAATAACAGTTAATACCGCCAACACAATGAATTATTTTACTGTTACATAGACCGACTGCTAAGTTCCCTTTGAGCAAATAATACATGCAGGCTTTGAGAAACATAGGATACACACACACACACACACACACACGTACACATGAGTGTATGTGTGTGTGTGTGTGTGTGTGTGTAACTTTAGCAGCGGTCTTTGAACGGTTAATGACTATGCAAATGAAAAACAATGACTTTAACTAGTATAATTCTCTACAAAAGCCTTAAGCTTCCTTGTGTCGCGACGTTCAGTTCTGTACTACACGAAGAAGAAAAGTCACAGTACTCCAAATCTAGCACCGATCTTACTTAAAAAACGGAATATCAGATTACTAGATTCAATCTTCCAGGCCTGTGCACACACTTCTTTCCTAGTCCTTCCCTCTTCTACCTACTTGTTCACAGTAGGTGTAGAGGGTATCTATTTTCACTTGATCACACTCAAAGATACACCACAGTCGGTAGGACTCCTCTGGACGAAAGATCGGCACGTCGAGAAACCTCTACCTGACAACAGAAACACTGTACAAGAGACAAACATCCATGCACACGGTGGGATTCGAACTCACGATCCTAGTAAGTGCTCGGCCGCAGACCTACGCCTTAGACCGCGCGGCCACTGGGATCGGTCTGTGCACACACTAAACCAACTACTTTACATATTTGTTTTACAGGGGCAAATATTTCTTTGCTCAGTATACAGTAGGGTGCTTTTAAGCACTCTTTTCCAAATACTAATGCAGAACCTTTCATACGGATATCCGTGTAAAGACTTACACTCTGTAAGGCTTCAGATTAGTTACATGACAATTACAATGGTGAGCCTTATTTCTTTACACAGCGTCCGAAGTCTTCTAAATGACGAACCGAAAACGTATGCTAGTAACACACGATCAAGGCTTATCATTTTCCTTGGAGGCTTAACAGAAATAAATATTCACAGTCAAAACCAAGTTTCTTTGGTCGAATTCTTCACCTCGTGTCTGCGGCGAGCTGCCCACTACAGTGATGCTGGGAATCAAGCAATATTAACGGATTCTGGAATATGTAGAAAGGAAAGCTTATTAGAACATACTGTGTGGTCCCACATTCTTAGAGAAAACACTTTTTTGCTTATATCTTGTAAGCACATGTTCAGGCCATATGGAATTATGAAAGACGCAAAACATACTACAAAATTAACGAATCTGAAAAGAATAAGAAAGATATATTTTTCATTATAAATTTGAATATTCAGTGTAAACTGAAAAAAGAAGCAAGTCCTACTGTAAATTGTTTAAAACGAGAGTGCATTTACTGGTTTGTTAACTTGGCTGATAATGAAGGCACCAGTTTTCTCTGAAACTTCTCTAGGTATATAACAGGCTACAATGTGTTACAGCCTAGGAGACCGTTATGTTGGTCCGCACAGAACCTCAGGTGGAGATGCAAATTCTTCAACCACAATATAGTATTCTTTCGAGAAGTTTTACATTTGTTTCACATTTATTAAATGTATTTGGCTTTTGTGGAACATAAATGTTCATGATTAAGAGACATTTGAGATTTTCAGGAGGGTGTCTATAAATATTACTATACGCCGCTATGATGTGACATCATTTAGTCTGGTAGTTGTGTGCCAAGTTTTTATAAGAACCCGTTGCTCTGTCATCAGGATATATAAACCTGCATGATCGCTTTACAACGGTCATTATCATACACAATATTTGTTGTGTTGCGCCCAGCCTCTCGCTGCACTTCGCCTCTCATATAAATAAGCTGTACCTGTGATTAAGCACAACATGAGGGCGTATAGGGAATTGGATATACAGCTCCACGCATTCTTAAGTTCAGAGCTATATGGAGGTGAGCAGTCAGTTTCATGCCTCTGCCGCTTCACCTCCCAAAATTCTCCGATATCAGCTGGCTAGAATTTTGGGTGTGGTCTACAGCGGGCCAGCACTTTTTCGAATAAATAATACAAAATGCGCACGTTTTTGGGAACAAAACCACGATTCCTCCTTCTTTCAGTCCGTAACCTAATCACTATACAGACTGAGCTAATTCGGCTCCACTTATGCTAATTTTAAAGTCACCCTTCCATCTAATCCTATACCTAATCTACCAAAGTAGGTATCACCCCTTGTTATTTTCAAACTAAAACATTGTGTGTGTACCTTTCACGTTCCCCAGTAAATGAAAGAAGACGTACTGTTCGATTGTCACGAAAGCAAAAGATTTGTCTCCCCTCCAAGGCATCCAAACCGGTGCAGGGACTAACCCGGCATTCAGTGTAACAGGTACCGTGGTCTGTGCTAGTTGATAAAACAGCTGGAGAGTAAATACAGCCACTTAGCGCCGTCTAGCGCCGTGGTTAAGAAGTGGTGGAACTATAATTGCACCCCGCCACATGATTCTATAATGTGCAATGAGATAAATGTATTTCTACCAATAAATAAAATTATCGAAGAAAGATGAAAATATCAACGGCGGTAGACAGAAACTTTCATATTAAAGGAAGGAAGAAAGAGAAAGTAACAACAACTGACGTATTTTCCGAAATGGGGAATGTTTCAGTAATGAGTCTGATGTTCCATTCGACGAGATTAGTAAGAAAACATTCTCGTTTGTGTAAAAATAAAAGAAGGTAATATCCACATCTTTAATAACTATGCTCAATAATAACACACTTCGTTATAAATTTCGAAGCCTGCAGTTTAATTGCACTCTGTGGGTCGTTATTCATTTTCATCAAAAATACAATCCCCAAGGAACCTGAGTGCTGCAAGAAGTAAATTTTTAAACTGTCCGTTGCAGGAGGTATCTGCTAAGCAGGGAATTAATACACCGAAATACAACGTTTGAAATTTTATGAGCACGGCGATTTCGAGTCTGCAAAGGAAATACACTTATATAGTACTGATTCGAAATATTCACAGCCGTTTTATCCATAAACTTCAGTGTTAACAGGAATATTTCAAAAAATAGGTTTTTCCGATGGTAACCTTTGCTTTGTATTCGGGAAGTTTCTGTTGCAGGTCCCGTTCTGGGCACCCAAATCCTGATTGAAGTCCTTCGGTTTCCCACATTTCCTCCAGACAAATGTTGAGGTTTCAAATCCGTATTCTACGGTCGCCTGGTGTGTAATCTAGTTAGTACACTTAATGAAGTATTATGGCCTGTAATCTGTTTTACCTATAGTTATACCGAATTGAGCTTATCATTCTTGCCCTTCTGAGAATATCGAAGGAAATGCAAGTATAATATTGAAGTATAATGTGCCTAAGGTAGGTATTTGTAAACAGAAATTACGCTTACCTCAACCCTTTCTTAGCTCAACGTTGCTCTGATTTGTAACTGTCCTTAACCGCATTATTTGGCAGCTTAAAGTATAATATATGGCAAAACCCTCCCTGCTAGTAACGAACATTAATTTTCAACCTGTCACTGACAGCGGTCTCCATTATACTGTATTCCTGTTAATATATAAAAAAATGTTCTGTTGGATTTGTGAATAATCACGTCTTGTCCAACCCCACCAATCTGAGCTTACTGTACATGCGTGACATTTGGACTGTAACACCAGTATATTAATTTACACGTAACTTCTTTAGAAGTTCAGCGAAAGGCCAATAAAATATCAAGTTCTGAAGATACGTTAATACACAACTTTCAAAGTTTCATAACGCTGGAAATTTTACACAATTTACCGTCACTCTGAGATTTCTCCACACACAATTACAAAAATTACCATTTTTTCCCACGAACTAGACATTCTATCTAGGCGGCCCGTGTTGCTGAAAATGTTGGGCCACTCCGTTAAAGAAGAAAAGTAAGAGCCCAGTGTGAGGAAAAGGAAACAGAAAATCTAAATTTGTATGAGTGCTGACGTTGAAAAATAAAGGCCATAACACTGAGAGTCCTTTCATAAGGCATTATAAGCCAGACAAAGAAACCAAGAAAAATAAGACAGGCAGGTTTACTGAAACATCAACAAAGCAGCCAGCAAAACAGGCACTGCCACATAACAACATAAAATGTTTAACATACTGGGCTTCTGTGATGTGACGTCATGTGATACGATAGGTATCTGCCAACGGTTCGGGGAAATCTGCACATTCATGCGTCAGAAGGATAAAGAAAGTCCTTCAGAAACGTTTGTACCTATTTATCAGACTACAAGACATCACATTCTAGAAGCCAGTAATCTTTATACGTATTGCCGTGAGGACCTATGCGTTGTAAGAAACAAGGTTAGAAAAGAAGTTTGTGTTTGAGATCACTTACAGATACAATAGGGAAGCCCTACTGAACACTCGAGTGTTATAAATGGCGTGGAACTTTTTAAATGTCTGACTGACTATTGGCTTTAAATGCACGACAATTCTTTATACATTTATTTTATTCTTTGTTTATTGGAGAACACTTGTTTTCTTCCTTAGTCCTTCCCTCTTCTACCTACTCACAGCAGGTGTCTAGGGTTTTTGTAATTTCATTTGATCACACTGACACACACCACAGTCGGTATGACTCCCCTTGAGGAGGGATCGACCTGTCGCAGAGACCTCTACCTGACAACACAAACACTCTACAAGAGAAACATCCATGCCTCCGGTGGGATTCGAACCCCTGATCCCAGCAACCGCTCAACCGCAGACCTACGCCTTAGACCGCGCGGCCACTGGGTTCGGCGGAGAGCACTTTCAGTAGCCCAAATAATATAGCGTCGAATAATGAAATAACTAATGAATAGTGGTCTTAATTATTCTCAAAATTTGTAGCATAATACGTAATGACACTAATTTGGGATAACTATAACATACCCTCTTATTGCGGAAACAAATGATTGAATTCGTATAAAATATTGCAACATTGACTATCCTAATTTTAATTGCAACACCATATCCAAAGGTACCACCTGCAAAACCAATCAGAACACAGTAGTTCCAATAGACCTACTTCAGATAACTGCAATGGGTTATGAATTATGAAGTGAGGATTCCACCAAGGACCATCACAGTGGAACTTGTAACTTGACAGTAAGTTACAAAATTTCAATAACTTAATCGCCGCAGGAACCCACACGTATTTCTAATTATTCAAAAACTTGGAGCACAAAGCTACACCCAGACACTAGGTTCACATCAGGTTTCAGGTTCGTACAGCGATAATTGTGATGTATGCTATCCTCTGGAACGTGAAGCTCTGTGACCTGGTAAAAAATTACCAACGCCTCGGAAGAGAAAAACGCTCCCATATTTATTTCTCTGCTCTGAGGGTGGGGATAGGCAAATTCGATGAAGCGCTGGTAAATTCCTATCAGATAGCAGGCATTAAAACCCACAAGAACGTAAGCTAAACGTATAGTTCAGACCTTTCCTAAAACCCACAGTTTTCTGCGTGCTACATTGCTACATGGGAAAAATTATTAATTTTATTTCAAAACAGTCAATTACGTCCAACGAAAGATAAACTGCGTTTCGCATTATAAAAACTACGCCCTAAAATTACGCCCGCGCGCCTGTGTGTGTGTGTGTGTGTGTGTGTGTGTACGCGCGCGTGTGTGTGTGTGTGTGTGTGTGTATATATATATATATTTCCTTTTCAATGAAAGACTTTTAAAAACCTGGAACATTCTTCCTGACAAAGGATGAAGTTGATAACTTGGCTTAGGGTTACAAGCGTTTTGCACACGGCTCATGTAAAATAAAACTGCATTTAAACTTTCACTTAGGACCAATCCTATAAATAATGAAGTGCATATTGCATTATTTATAAGATTGGCCCCAAGTGAAAGTTTAAATGTAGTTTCATTTTACACACACAATAGGCAAAATTTATACAATCCAAATCCTATTGATCACAGTCCTTATCTTTAAGAGTTTTATAAACATCGCTTAAATAAGCTAATTTTATAACACTAATCTTATGGCCTAGAGAATAACTGATCTCAGAAATAATTTGTCCTCGAAACTGGTGTAATATTCACTTAACAAGATGGGAGAACATTCGTTATGTAAATGACATCGATTCGTTGTTATTTTGCGTAATTTCAGTGTTCGTTGATACTGCCATGCTTGTGAAATAACTATATTAGGTTCCAATTTCAAATTAAAAATAGTGATTCTCATTCCATTACTAACTAGATTTCCCAGAATAATTACGAAATAATATCTACTTAATTTAACTCAATAATAAATTTTCTCATTTTACACCAATTATAACACAGTAATGAATCAAACTAGGAAGATGGCGGATGAAAATATTTAAACACCAACAACACATAAGTGACAAGAATGTCGACATCGGATAAAAAGAAAAACTGAAGGAACTTTAAAAGCTATATTTAAGGTGGTTATAAAATCTGAACATGGTTAAATATTATTATCGAAGTAGTCGAGAAAGATGACAATGACGAACACTATAGAACAGTGCTTTCAATCGCGCCGATGCCAGTGGCCGTTCGGTATAAGGCGTAGGAATGCGGCAGGACGTTTGCTGGGATCGTGGGTGCGAATCCGACAGGAGGCATGGATGTTTGTCTTGTCCAGTGTTTGTGTATTGTCAGGTACAGGTCTCAGCGACTGGCCGATCCCTCGTCCAGAGGAGTAATACTGACTGCGGTGTGTGTCTGAGTGTGATCAAGTGAAAATAAACAAACTCGACACCTACTGTGGGTAGGTAGAAGAGGTAAGGACTACGAAATGAAACGCTTTTAAATCGCTGGCACCAGTACCACTGATGGTACACAGAGGGTCTTCTGTTGACCTGCCACATTGTTTGGGATTTATAATGTTTTAAATAATTCAATTTCGGCGACATTAATAACATCACTAAAAGTGTTTGAATGTTTTTAAAGGAAAAGAGAAACACTTACAAACAATTTATAAATTTAAACTATAAAACCACAAACTGCATGTTACTAATACTTTCGGTAAATGGTGGTACGAGTAGAAACTTTGTTAGTGAGAGCAGTGCGCGAGGAAACGAAGTTCGAAAAATAAAACTTTAGAAAACAATTATGTTGAGATCTGCTCTCTTCTTTGATATCAATTATCGTTGTGTGACAGGGCTTCACCAACTTTTCGGGACAAGGTATCGGTCCCATCTTCAAGGGTCAAGAAGTCCAAGAAATCTTGTTGACCCTTGAACACGCGACCGATAGATTGTCCCGAAACGTCGGTGAAGGATTACCACACAAGGCTAAGTAATAACCCAGAAAAGCACAGCTCTCACCAACATCGCGTCGGTAGCCTGAAATAATGATTATTTTGATCGTGATTGGGATGATAGTGATGACATTGGTATTTAAACGCTAATCGAAATACTACTTTTAAGATTACTAGAATGTTTTAATATATTTCCTTATGTACAAAGCAACATTGCGGTTAAGGCCACATACAGTAAGGAAGCTACAAAGTAGCTTGGATGGGACAAATACGGGTGTTGAGAATTTAGGCCGGGACATTTCTTCGAAATCGGCTGCTGGAAAGGTGGAAGTGTGGGATGATTCTAAGAGAGTGTACTTTTCGGAAACAGGTTTCGGTAATACAGATGTGTGGGTTTCAACGTGTAAATAGCTACTTTGGATAGATGTCTTCTTGGTCAGGACAATGTTCAGTGGCTCCCATCTGCCACGTCACGACCTACGAGACTAAGTTGTGACGTAAAACAGGAAACCACTGACTAATGATTGGGTCGACATGAAGGGGTTGCCGTGCTGACCGCACAAAACTTCGTGTTTGCCTACCAGAAAACTGGGTAACTGATTCATCATCTGCTTGAACTAGAGCACAGCTGTTCAATCAGTCTGTTCTTGCTGATAAACACAACTCCGACCTTAAGCCTAGACGCTCGCCACTAAGTACGCTTCTCTTTATTGCGCTATGAATGGAGATATTGAAGACAACGGCATTTATAGTCGCTGAGGCAATCCAACTTACTCTTTGTGCGTGGGTGCGTGCGTGTTCCTTGTGCAGTTGACATCAATGAGACAGGTAAATGGGGGATAATGGAAGGCGATTTACTGTAAACCTACGGGAAAGCGGCCAGTATCACTTGCCAGTAATTTCCTTACTTCGAATTATAAACGTGTGAGGCTTCCGCAAGTGCTTTGCATATAACACCAGCCCTTATTTAAAACCGAAGCTGTAAGGATCACCACAAACACTACTGCCAGCAGCAGTGGCAGTATTATCGTTAACTGTCACCTCTCCCAGCAGTCTGTCCTTTTCCCATTAAAAATTCCCCTCCTCATTCCGGTATGCCTAAGAAGCGTTCAAATATTTCATTTCCGCCTTGGACCAACTCAGATCTCTTTTGAGGACGTAACTGTCTTAACATTTTTCCGACAATTTCCCATATAGTTTACAAGTCTGATACTCTGTAGTATAAACGCTTTAAAGACGAAGCGTATCTGTTTTATATAAGGACTCAGTGCGTACCGCGCTGTACACTCTCTCCGCTTTGTTTATAAAAACCGCTGTTAATGTTTTATAAGGCAAAAGTTGCTGTTTGTTCTGAGATCCGTACAAAACACACAAATGCAATGTGGGCACCACGTAGAATTTTTTAATGTTAAAACTGGCGGTACGTAAAGTTACCGCTAGGCTTTAAAAGGTTAATAATCAATAAGTCATTTCTGCTCTCATCCCTCCTCTTTTGATTATCGAATGTATCTCGTACTACTTTTCTCAGAACATTCAACAGCTTCCATATCATTTCTTTGATGCCAGTATCGGGACTTCTTATTCATACTGAAGAGTATGTTTTCTGCCAAGTCAGGTCTTAACAAGTGCGGAAGTTTTGAAGGCCGTATTACTCCAAAGAAACTAGCTGTGGGCCACAGCGGTATATTGCGGGGGAAAGGGGTGACATTGTATTAATGACTTGCATACTTGTCAGTGTAACAGTGTTCACACATTCATTGTCGACGGCTGCATATATTTTTCAAGTATCAAATAATTGCAATTTAAAGAATGAAAATTATTTGCAAAAGCCGCCAAGGGCATCACAATAAGCCCCAGCCGGCATCATTCAGCCAGCAGGCATTATATTGCATAGGCTTGCACTAAGTTATGATATTGTGTTTGACTACTCTGAAGGGTTGTATTTTTAAGTACTCTTACTAGAGTATTCATTCCCTGCCATTGCCTTAATTTATTCTCTGTATTCTTGACCTATGATATGCAGGGAACCGAATTAATTCAACGTAATGTATAAAATATCGCGATATTATTCAGTTCTGCAAAGTTTTTACTGCATCTTATCACAAGATTTGAGAAAAAGAAGCATAAATATTTTTATTCGGTAATTTTGACACAGAAAAGAGCCTCCATTTAGCAGTTTTTTAATATGAATTGGGTGTATCTTTAGGTGCTGAATTAGCTAAAAGTTGTAGTACTAGTAGCAGTAGTAGTAACAGAGTTATTTACAATACCAGAAACAAGCACATTTATGAATGTCAATACTTCGCAGTCGGCAGCATAACACAAACAGACTGACAACACTACGGCTGCAGTCTCTTTACGTTTCTGTATTGGTGTTTTAAGAATCGCTTCTAAATGCCAGCATTAACATACGATATGGCAGTGGGGACAATTTAATTTTAGCTGACTTATCAGGTTACACTTCCTGGGTCACCTTTAGCAGTTATCATACGTTGATATTCTTTTAAAAGCCCAACATCGAAATTCTCGTTTTAGTGTTATTTAGTCTATCTTTAGTGTAAGAGAATAAAGTATTTTGGACTGTAAGATTGTCAGGATAATATCTAAAAATTGAATATTTTAGTCTTCTGCTCATGACGCTGTGTAGAGTGTTATAAAGGTACCAAGAAAACGTCTTGCCTTACCCTGAAGATAGAAACAAATTGTTCCACAGAAATGCTTTTATTAATGTACCAATACAGAAGCAGTCATGCTCGACAAGCTGGACATTTTCCTTCGGCATTCAAACGCTCTGAATTGTATCCTTACGTCTGTGAAGACGGCAAAACAAGGAATGACGAGATGCGAACGGCCTCCCAAAAGTCCTCTATGTAGGCTTACAGTTGACAATATCCAACGCAATTACAGTCTCTTGTTACAAACGCTTTTACAAACTTTTCAGATTCGCAGTCTGGTTACTTTGAATTCCAAATGAAATATCCCCAATTTAGCCCAAATCTAGGCCTATTCAGCTGCAAAACAACGTACGCACATGTCAGAGGATACATTCCATCAAGAGTTCTCTAAACGGTCACATTAGATTCTAGAAACTACCAATGCCAAATCCTTTTGTATTTCTCGTATTCTAAATGCAAATGAGATATTAGATTCTTTGAAGATGCTTTGGCATTTCCTCGGATTAGGAGTAACTGACAAATTCAAAAACCAAACTCGTAAACTCTCCTCTGGCCAGGTGAGCAGCCAGCACTTTTTCTTGGGGAAGAGGGCTGATCCTGAGGCAATATATTATTATATTATTTAAAAAATTATGTTACAAAAATCATGTTTTAAGTAAAATATAACAATGTCTGCAATTGCATTTTTATACATACGAATATAACTACACGTTCCATGACATAGTCAGTGTCCTATATTCTTTTCTTTTTAACTTCATTACTTTATTTTTAAAAATTCTAATGTAGCAGCCATCGGCCGATTTCAGTGGCTGATTTCGGCTAAAGGTGAAATCACGTAAAACATTCGATATCACAATATCAACCAAATTTTTTTTAATTTCGGTTCTAGGGCCTTTTGTGGGGGGAGGTCTGCAGCCCGGCAGCCCCCCCCCCTTGGGTATTCCCCTGTCTGTGGCCCACATATCCATTGCCGCACTGAAGGTCCATTCCTAAATATATGTCGCTCTTTTCCATTTCGCCTTAGTGAAGTAACTGGTTCACCGGTTGGTGTTCCTGTCTGGTGCTTTCTGTGAATGGAGTGTCTGTATCAAACGTACAACAAAATCATCACTATTCGAAGGACAATATAAAATATTTACAGTTCGGGACTCATGTTTGCGGCGCCAGGCATTCGGGGAATATAGGGAAAATAAGTGGAGGGATAAGCGGGAGGTACACGGCTTATCGCCTATGCGAGAACAGGCGGACACGGAGTGGTAAAATGTTTTAAAATATTTGTTGTACAAGCAAGTGTCAGAACGCAATGTCGTACAGCACTGAATTGGCGAGGAAATACTTTGTCTATTGCTGGTAGCATAAACTGTACCAATTATAATAGGATGGGTTTTTTGAAACACTTTTCGGCGACGCAAAGCTGAGACCCGATCTGTAGTTTGTTAGAACGGGAACCACAGCTTCGGAGGAATCTTTACTTGAAATCAGTGCCGGGGGAAAGCCGGTACAATTACAGGGGACCGGGGCGGTCCTGAAGGGGGGCCGGGGCCAGACTATTTTGCATACGTTTTTGTCTTTCTCGGTAGTATCATTATCCGCCGACTGTACTAATTAAACCTTTCAGACTAAGCCCAAGTCACTGCAGAACTGACAGTCAGTCTTTCCGATTTAGTGTAAAGACTTTTAACCTGTCCGCCTTTCCTACGGGAAGGGGGGGGGGCGGCGGCCGAAAGCATTATTTCACCCAGGGCCGAAGCCCTTCTCAGCGGCCTAGCTCCAAACTGCCTTGAAGATGGAGACAAGAGATGCTTCCCCAAAGTCAGCACATGTCTACCGATATTTAACCATAGGAACGTCGGCCGATATTCGTAGAGGGTTTTGCGTATTTTTAACCGAAAAGAAAAGCTTATTTCTGATTTCCTCTGAAATGAAAACGAAAGCATGCCGCTTACGGATTCGCTTCTTACATACGTGGATTGCATCCCGAACAGGTATTTCTTTTTTCTATCGACACTTTCGAGTTCAGCCTTACACGGACCACCATCGGCTTCCTTATCTTGACTATACACACAAGAAATATTTCGATAACATTTTTCTTATTTCTCATAAAGCAGAGAAGCAATTATATACGTACACTACTAAATCGATTAATTTCATCAGACGTTGCTGTGTAGTGATTCTTACTCAGGCGATCCGGGTTTGAACCTCTATGTGGGAACTTTTTGACTTGTTAATCTAAACAGGCATTTCTGTAATTTTTTAGAATCCAAATAATTGCTGGGACAGGAATCTACCTCAATAAACGACAACCCTTTCTTGCATCGTTCCGTTCAAGTCGTCAACTAAAACTACTCCGCCGTTCGAAGTTGCACATGTACTAAATGCCAGATATTTCTCAACACCTTACTTATGAAAATTCACTTTGTCGGGATTTTTCAAGGATTTTATCCCTTGTCAATTGGCACAAGGGTACTGACGTTTCGAAGGTGCTATGCTACTCGGAAACGTGGCTAAGAATTTGCTTTCGACACGACGTAACCTACCAAAAAATCTGAATAATCAAAACCAACCAAGTTTCAAAAGCATTGTAAATATTCCCAGGATAAATAAATTGGCAGATTTCAGACACAGAACGTGGTGCCATGTTCTTATAACATGGAAGGCTTGCGTTCCAGGATGCAGATTGTGTTCGAGAAACGCCGCGTTCCCTGTTTAATCCCCTCAATCAAGTAATCGTAAGGAAAGTACCCTTCACCTGCATTCGCATCTTACATGAAGCACTGATTATTCGTACTGAATTTTAGGCGCATTCCCAAATCAACTGGCCAAAAACGACTTCTAACTTCGTTATGTCAGTCCGTCCCTCTGTCCGCAAGGAACAACTCAAATCCCAAATGCAGTGTTCTTATGATATTTCAAAAGTGGGATCTTCAGTAAGTTTTTCGACACATACCAGTGTTTTTGTTAAAATCGAAAAAAACACAGATAATTTACTTGAACTCCTACGCTGTTTGTGACATGAATAGTCACACCCCAAACACGCACCTAAGATATATTTATTTTTTGTGTATCACAGTAACAGAAAAACGATTCCTCGTCCACATCCGATTGTAATTACGGTGGTACAATATGAACAAGTCTTACCGTAGGAAAAATTAAACAAAATCCTGTTAGACTGCAAATATGTTGGTATGATCTGTAGGAAAATTGTATTACCTTCTGTAAAATGTCTGAAGGCTATTAAGAATACTAACATTTATACTGCATTTACTGAAAATATTTACTAATTGAAAATTTGGGGAAGATGACTGATCGAAGATGCTGTAGCTGTAAAGCTCGGCCTCCATTTCGGAACTTGTTTCCTAATCATACTCAATCCTTCTAAGACAGTTCGGAAGAAGCGCCCAGAAGCGGACTTACCTATCACACTCAATATCCGGCCCCTTCACGATACTGCAGGAAATGTGACGGGGTAGAATTTCAAAAATATTTTCGTGATTTTGTCAGTACATTCCTCTTATCTTTGAATATGCCATGAGGGCCTTCTTGCACTTCTTTAAATATTTGTCACTACTGTCCATATTTAAACTTTACTTAATGATTTGTATCTCGGAGAATCAATTTTTTCATACAAGACAAGACACAGATAAATTTATCCCACTCTTTCCCATGAAGACGTAATGAAGGAGCGGACATGTAGTTCCCCCCACTTGTAACTTCGGTACTAGATGGAGATGAGAAGTCAGCTTCACGTCCCGGTTACTTTTACCCAAGGAAAGAATATCTCAATACCTGCTGGGGGACACCATAGCCGGTCTCGGTACTGGAAGAGAAAGTCCTCCTTACTCCCACCAGGAATATAATAACGATTTCTCTCTAATCCACCTCGTAGCCTGGTCACTCTAGTGACTGAGCTATCCCGGCTGTTTACATCACCTAACAATCAATCAAGATCTCCGTACATTATCCTCCTTTGTAATGATGCGACGTCGACTTCTGAAGTTGTGACGGAGTTGCTAATAAATTACTGTATTAGTTTAGCAGAAAAACATGTGGTAATGAAACCGTACTTACGTGAAGTAACAGGGACTTCAGAAAAGCCATAAAGCACAACATAAATTTTCAAAGCATATTCAAATATTAGAAGATACACACTACATGTTTCGGCACATATGGTGCCATTTTCAAGTGTGACTGTTAAAGAAACAGTTCATACGGGTCTCTATTACAATACCTCATACTTAGAGTGAAATTTTACTGACGTAACAGAGTAAAATAATTGCAAAGCCAATTATGAGTGAGATCTCACTCGATATATAGGATATTGTAACAGCGAGACTTCTATGAAATGGTTATTTAATAGTCACACCTGAAGATGACACAATACGTGCCGAAACATGTAGTGTGTATCTTTTTATATTTGACTATACTTTGAAAATTTACATTGTACTTACTGCATGCATTTTTGAAGTTCCTATTACTCTATTATCAATGCACAACGGGATGGCCCACATTAAAATTGTTGTACTTACTTAAGCACATCGAGCTGTATCGTACTTTAATACTCAGTAAGTCCATTAAGTTGCGATTCAGATAAACAGAAGGCTGCTTACGAAAGCGTAAGGCACAGTAAGTCTTCAGGACGTTCAAGATTTCCATGTGTTTCAGTACATGCAGTAAGAGAGGGAGTGGCGAATAAATAGTGAACGGTTGAGAATATTTGGGACAGGGGTCTCACAATCTGTTACTCTTAAGTCTCCTGTCCTGATTTCTCTTTAAAATGCTAACAGAGTCACTAAAATTAACAACGCTAAAACTGCTATCCAAAAACACAAAGATTAGGATACACACAATTATAACTGTACCTGTTGTTTTGTATGGGTGTGAAACTTGGTCTCTCACACTGAGGAAGGAACAAAGACTGAGGGTGTTCGAGAATAGGGTGCTGAGGAGGATATTTGGACCTAAGAGGGACGAGATGGCAGGGGAGTGGAGAAGACTACATAACGAGGAACTTGTTGAACTGTACTCATCACCAAATATTATTCGGGTAATCAAATCGAAAAGAATGAGATGGGAGAAGCATATAGCGCCCATGGGGAAAAGAGAGGTCCATACAGGATTTTGGTGGGGAGACCTGAGGTAAGGCGACAACTTAGGAGACCCAGGCGTAGATGGGAGGATAATATTAAAAAGATCTTCAAGAAGTGGGATGGGGTGCGGACTGGATTGAGCAGATTCAGGATAGGGACAGGTGGCGAGCTCTTGTGAATGCGGTAATGAACCTCCGGGTTCCATAAAATGCGGGGAATCTCTTGACTAGCTCAGAAACTGTTAGCTTCTCAAGAAGGCCTCTGCTCCATGGAGATATAAAATTGCCAGTAAGTCGGCGAGGGTGATCAGTGTATATGTTCTTGAACATAAGCTAACCTTACATGGGCATCACCCATCTCGCATTATTATATATGGAATGAAATTTCTCACAATATTTCTTATGCCCTTGAAGCAGGCATGATCTAAAACTCGGTACGTTCACATGTCGTTACTCTTCCCTACCTTACTCAAATTGATGCTGGATTATGATTCTATTCAACGTAGCTTGAGCCATAGTTTCTAAATTATGTAAAATCTGGCAAAGAGTTAATAAATATCGAGCATTTGGGAAATGGTATTGACGGGGTGAAAACTTTGTACTTGGAAAAAGAGGAAACCTCTCCCACTACTTCTTCGTCCACCTCAAATCGCGCACGGACTTGACTGGAATGAAGCGCGGACATTCGCAATAGCAAGCAATGGTACCGATCGAGCGACATTATGTACCGCAGCCTGTCTCTGTAAAACTGCCTAATATTCCTGTGATCCAGAACTTAAAATTACAACATAAATCCACGTATCGCTCACCAGTAATTAATACGAAATTTCGTTTATTCAGTTGTTAATTTAAGCTTGCTTCTTTCCAAAAATAAAACCTTTCCTAACAACCGAAAACTAATCCATTTTTCCTCTCTGCTTGTGTTCTCAATACATACGGTTTAGCATGCTTTAAAAATGTCTAAATTACTCTAGCATTCTTTTCCCTTTCGTAGACGATTCTTGGATTTCTACTTCTCCAGCGGCTGTTTCATACTTTCCATAAGTCTGTAAAACACTGTAATTTGTCGGAAAATTTTCGTTCCAGTATTTTGCTACCACACTCTTGTTGATAGATGAAGTCTTTGCTTTCCATTACATGTCCCCTGCAAAATTCTTTCCAACCTGCACATTGGTCTTACACATTACTCTTATGTGTTCAACACGCCATCAAATATTTCATAATAGTTTGTCTAATATAATAACATTGAAAAGAACGGTTTCCTACAATTGCACAATATTCTGGCCGTGGCAAAAATAATAAAGTGTGGAAAGCTACCGAAATATCGACTAAACCTGTAGAGATGTGTCTACGTTCCGGAGGGAAATTCTGCTTTATTTTCATTCCCCTCTGCTATATTGAATGTTATGAAAGGTGTGTTCGTCAAAACACTGGTCGATTCCTATCAGACGAAACAACACCACATCCCAGAAAAGGCCGTTGTTTGCAGTTCCCACCGTGAGGACTCCAGCACTCACAATTACAAGCCGGCAGGGAATTGAACTGAATGCCAACCGACACATTTAGATGAGAACTACGCAAGAGAGTCGTCCGTCCATCAAGATCTGTGGCCAGAAAATCTTTGAGGACTGAAGTTCACCGGAATTATACAAACACAGATCTTCATTTCCTAACTCGCAGAAAACACATTCTGTCTCAATTAGAAATATCACTCGATTAATGCCCTTCAGGAAAAAGTCGCTGCTTATTGCAATATTCGTACCAAGTACATATACACATACATACATACATACACACACACACATACACACACATACATACATACATACATACATACATACATACATACATACATACATGAGGATGTGTGGACAAAATAAATGTGACACATCTAGTTACCGAGACTTAAATTCTTAACAACGTTAAGTAAAATACGAATATACAATCTTATGACATGTGACACTGTTTCAATTGACCAACTCACAAGTAGAGCCTGTTGGCTTTGTCTTAACTTCACTCATTCATGGTGAAGTGGAAAGAGCGGATTCCTCAAAATCTTCGTAAGTTTCTGCCAGCCGAATGGCTTCACATTTCAGAAGACAGATATCTTCACAGTGACTGTCACGTGACCTCAGCTCTCATAATGGACAAGGTGGGCAACATACGTGTAACGTAACGCAACATCGTTGCAGTTTGTGTAAACGTCGTTGCAACATACACGCAAAAATGCCTTCTCTGTGTGTAACTGAATTGCATGTCTTTGCCAACAATATAAAAACACTGAATGTTGCACAGCAATGTTTTTATGTCCAATTTATTTCGACGGTATTAACAAATCATAATGCGGTTTTATGTAAACTTCCCCTTTTGGTCGGATTTTAACCACATTCGGATTTTCTTGACAAATTTTCTTCAAATTCCCCAGTATTAGATTTCGTAAAAATCCTTCGATTGGGAACCACGCCGACACGATCGGACAGAATGACGGACACGACGAAACTAATAGGCGCTTTCTGCGCCTTATGCGAAAGCGCTTAAAAGATATTATACAAAACAACCGAAGTCTTCTCGCTAAAGCAGGTTACAGCAAGCAGTAAATCTTTCTCGGCAACATTGAGTCGCTTTAGAAAAAGGGGTTCATTGACAAGGAATACATTTGTTACATAAATTCCACACAAAATTTTCACAAAAGCAGGCATTTAACATCATTTTTAGTCCATAATGTTCTTCAAATCTAACATGAAATATTATTCTAATATCCAAATTTCTGTTAGACATGTAAAAACATTTATATTTCTCAGTTAATATACCAAATGATTGGTCGCTGACGGTTGAAAACTCTACTTAAGTTTCTTAAGGAAGCTCACCATAAAATTGTGTCTGTTTCGGAACGCTAAAGGGAAGTAGCATATGTGGCTCTAACAGCGATGAAGCGACAGCAGGTTTCAGAACGCTGTGTACTGAGGAAAGTGATATGCAGTGTTCAGCAAATATTGTTAGGGTGTTCACAAAGAGGGAGATGAAATGGCTTAGAAATGTATCATACATGCTAGCTATGACAAATGCCTACGTAGTCGTAACCGAAAACTGCACAAAACAACCTGCTGTGAAGACCTAAATTATGCAGGCCAAAGTATTAACATGAATGACAAAGAAAGATGTTATGTTGTGGAGTGGGTCAATCTGGCTCAGTACACAGACAATTAATGAGCTCTTGTCAATTTCGTAAAGAACGTGATGGCTCTGAGTGGGAGGTGTTGAATTTACTGATAATCTAAGCATCTGTTAACTAGTCAAGAAAGAATCATCTAAATATAGTCGAATTCCGTTATAACGTCATAAAAGAGACTGAATATTTTGTGTCGTTATAAAGGGGTGTCGTTATAACCGAGAAGTATAATTTTATGGTTATCACTAAGGAATTAATTGGTACCACAAAATATCTGACTGTATAGGAGAGGTGTCATATAAACCGATGTCGTTTTAACCGGGTTCTGCTGTAGATTTCTTTGCTGGACAGCGCAGATTACACTTTCAAGTACAAATATTTTCTGTAATTAATATTCTTTAAATAAATAAATAAATAATTCAATTATATCTTCATAATGATAGTGACAGTGTAGGTTTGCGCAAATCTAAATCCTAGCAACAGCTCTATAATCTGTAATTACAGGTTGCTCTGAGAACTGTACCTAGAAGCACAACATCAAAGCCACTGTATCACGTCCCAAAACAGTCAAAAAACAGCTGTGACAATAAAACCTCTAGTTTCGAAATTTCAGTATTAGTTAAGCCCTGAGTCCAAGTGAATACTTGATACTGTACTGTTATAATTGCACTTTCATGGTGTAGCGGTACTGAACGTTTCTTGGGCTTGGCTCACAGTCTGATCAATTACTTCTAAGATAATTGAGCAATTAAATCGGCCATAAAATTAAAGTTCAGCGTCATTTGATTAGATAATAGTTGCCCTTAACCTTTAAATGCCGAAGATCCCCAAAAGGGAGACGCGCAGTCGTCAATTAAATATGGCGAACGTCCAATTGCTTCTAAGATAATTGAGAAATTAAATATGCCATAAAAGGAAAGTTCAGGGTCATTTGATTAGATAATAGTTGCCCTTAATATCCGCAATAATAATAATAATAATAATAATAATAATAATAAGAGGAAGAAGAAGAAAAAGAAGAAGAAGAAGAATGACAGGCTGGTTGGAATTGGCACTTACTTGTTGAGATGAGGGTCAGGATGAGAGAAATTAACTCCACCGGCATCCGTGAATTATTCATTGTTGTTTAAGCACCCAACGCTGCTTATGGTTTACAGTTATTTGGAAGTATTTGATGTTCTCAGTCCTAGTCGGAGGTTGAACGATATTCTCTCCTTTCTTTGGAAAACACTCACTTAACACGTAAAGAGAAGAAAACACACAAAACTCACAAAGCACGCTAAATATCCAAAGATTAAACGTTCAATTTCTTTTATTCTACACAAGAATTAAAGATCGGATGCAAAGAAACGACAGATTTCAAAACGTTCTATGATGTTAGAAACTTGTAGCTGTTATAAAGGGAGACAACCTTTTTATAGGGTTTTCAAACTTTCATATATTTTTTAAAGTTATTAATAAAACCTTTTTCAAATTCGTCAAATCATAACACCCCACGGTTCAATTTTATTACTTTAAAACAAAAGAAAATGTAGTCACGTTTTTTCTGTTTCAATGGAGTCTAGTTCCATGAAACTAGGACTTCATCGGCTGAGTTGCAAACTACAAACCACAGGGTGTGTCAGTGCTTTCCTTCCCTGTCTCACAATACAAGAAATCTACATCTGAAATAGCGGTTGTCGCAGTATACTCTTTGTATTCATTATCCGATCGCCGCTATTTCGTCCTGCCTCTCTCTCTCTCTCTCTCGCTCTCTTTCTCGCTCGCTCTCTCTCTCTCTCTCTCCCTTTTGCACACGTTCGTAGCGTGTTACTTGTTTTGACTGTTGAGTTAGCCACAGACAGGAATCAACTGAGTCGTCCAGCATTTACGGAGGACGCGCTCGCCACGACGGGAAATGCAGCAGCCCCCTCTGTCCAGACTTGCGCAGTAGGTGTCATGTGTGCGCCAGCGCCCCTTCTGTTGTAACACTACGAGAAATACGGAATGGTGTTGTAGAAGGAAGTTTGCATTGCATTGTCCGATAACTTAAGAAAATGCTATACTAATTTTGGATTATAAAAACTATTTCAAGTAAGCAACAAACCGTTATATGCAGTACACTGCCGAAGCCTGGTATAGCAATATCGGTTTAGACGACACCCCGCCTGTAGCTTCAGATATGCTGTGGTACTAATTAATTCTTCTCTGTTAAACATAACATTATTCTCCTCGGTTATAACAACACTTGTTTGCTACCTTACAAAATATTCAGTCCCCTTCATGACGTTATAATCGAGTTCGACTATATTTAAAATACGGTGACTTGTTCCGTTAATACAATGGTCTTTGGCATGCTCGATGTCATATTTAAATATTAAACACTTACAGAATTAAGACGAAAGATTCCAAAGAGTGTGGTTTTTTTAGAAGTTCGCTTCGCCTGTTTTACTTTCAAATAAAAATATCATGAATATGAAGAAGAATATGGAGCGTTGTTATAAAGGTACTAACAAATAAAGTAGAAGTTCTCAAAAATTTCTATCCCGGTGCGACTTAGTGTACCATAAATCCCGCATGGAGTTGCCTGTGATTAAGGCACTACTTTCGTGGTGAGAGGTCGACAATTAAAGCATGAGCCATGGCACAGTTTTTAAATCAATGTAACTTATTTCTTTGAAACTCCATTTCCTACGTCACACACAACACACACTGCGTGTTCAATAAAGAAAACCCTGTTGGTTAATTTTGTTTACAGAATTAATAGAGGGGAACTGTGATAACCATCAGCAACATATAAATAGAGCCGCTTCTCAAAATGCTGAATTTTTAAGCTGAATGTTGTACTACATACAGCAACCACTGGAATGTGACCACGCGTCAAGTTCCAGGTGAGTTTCAAGATTTTGGTCATTGTTACAAGAATTACAGTTCGCAAGTTAAAAATTAGGAATGTGGCGACTATGAAAACTTTTAGGTTGTTTCCCATAAAACTAATGTTTTTAAACAGTATGTTTTTCCACAAAAGCTAAATAATAATAACAATAATAATAATATAAATATGATTGTGAGACATATGCGCATGGAACAGAAATTAGACTTTATTACTTCTGCCAAATTTCTTTCACATTCTTAAATTCTACTAATAAATGTTGCTACTTAAACCCAGCTTATATTTGTACAACACAGAAGAGTTTTATTAAATTATGCTGTCACTGGCTAAGATTATATGGTTTCGATTGTAGATAAACAGATGTTTGGGTTTTTGGCGGTGAAAACCGACATATTATGACAGACAATATTTTAAATATCCCTTTGTCCACCACAAATCCCACATACTGGGCAAGGCTGGAAAGCGACAGATTTTCTTCCACTCTAAAAGCAACATATAAAAAATAAAATAGACGTTTTTATGGAATACAGTCGTAAACATATTTTTATCTTCTTTAATTTACGGACAGGGCAGAGCAGATTAATATTGTATATTACGCATGCTTACAAAAATAATTGTACATTTTCCAAACAACTTTTCCTTTAAAGGCAGGAAGCATGTAACTAGTTTATATATACACATATGTAAAGATATTTACACGTCACTCTCATAATCTGTAATTTTGAGCGAAGAAATGAAAATGTGGATTTTGTCGAGGTCCTCTCTTCTTCGTTACTCTGTAGCGTCATTGGTTTGTTGACGACGACTCCGAACTCTTTCAAGCGTGAAGATGTACAAGAACATTTTGCTGACTATGGATTCAAAGTTTTAATTTGGTGTTTAAACCAGGGGTATTCAACTTTGACCTTGTCAAGGGTCCCATTATAATGGCAGAAACATTGGCGGGCCGCATTCACCTTTCACAGAGTAAAGTTTGCTTATTATTGCAAGACATGCCACTAATATTTCTCTACGTAAACGTACATAGGATAGTTTTGTTATTTTATTTATTTGTTTTTTAATTTTGGTTTATGACTTATTTTTATTACTATTTACTTATTCCCACAAGAATATTTCCAGAAAAAGAATGCAGAAGCTATGCCAACTCAGAGGGATTTAGGTTCAATTAGAAAAAAGATACATATTCAGAATCTGAACATGTAAGTTTTACTCTTAATACAGTTAATTGAAAAGAGTAAACTGTTTCACAAGCATAAAAATAGTTCGTGTTTAGTGAGAAACGGTGCGCTTCTTATTTTTCACTAACCTGTCCGTATCAGCTTACTAACCACCCTGCAAACATTCCCTACTATAGTCTTGCTGCATTTACTACGGCATTAATCGAGATTACCTATATAAAAAGCAAAAATATTTTTAAAATTTTAGTACAAAATTTAGAATACTTCAGAATGGATTTTATTTAACATTTATTTATTTGAATTAAATTTCGGCACTCAAAATTTAATATTTGTTTGGGGGCTGCACAAGCACATACTGACAGCCGCATGCGGCTTGCGGACGGCCGTTTGAAGACCCCTGGTTTAAGCGAATCGTCGCACATTACTACATTTGACTGTCTCCTGCTCTGATTATTCTTGATACCTTTTCTAGTAGTGTTTCTAGCCCTCTCTCTGAAATCACAAGTGTCATTCTGTCCTATGTAATATACATTGCTTATTGAACGTCGCAACATCATGATTCGGTCTCAGTCAAATCCAAACATTTCTGTCTGACTGACAAACTGAAGTACAGAAAGAGTGTGTTTATGTATTGCTATCCATTATTTGCAATACTTGACTAATAGTGTCCTGTAACAAACTAACGGTTAAAATCGCAAAGCTTACATAAACTGAGTTTCTAATATTAACACCTAACATCACGCTACAGAATTTAGCATTGTAGCTTCTAGTTTTGAGGACCAAGGTTCAAATCTCGGTCTGATATATAGATATTCTGATTGAGGACATTCTTGAGGTAATGGAGCCTCGCTGTGGGTAGTGCATAACCAGAAGTATAATACACTCAGTCTTAACACAAATTTTATTTATCAATTTAACCAGCTACATGTTTCGTTTAATATATAGCCATAATCAGACTGATTGATAAAATAAATAAAATAAAAATAAAAAGAAAATTGTCACAGCTGCAGTTGTGAAAATCTGGTTTTTTCTTCGCGATCAGCCTGATTATGGCTGTATATTAGCCGAAATTTGTAGCTGGCTATATCGAAAAATAATATTTTGTTTAAACCGACATTTTCTTTTATGAGAGAATTCATAATTTTCCTCAGTTTCTCCAACTAATAATTTAACCTTCAATTTCCTTCTTCTAAGACTTCAAATTTTATGGTGGCTGCTTGGTTACAGTCAGATATGATTATGTCTGTTTCCCTCCAAAGTTCACATCCTTTCTCATCTTTATTGAAGCAGTCTTAAATTTTAAATACAAAGAGTAGAGAGGATCGATGTAATTTGCATTGACACTTTAAGTAAGTCTTCTACTGTCGATCCAATCTATGTAGGAACTTTAAGGGTTAAAGTGGTCGACCAGCCACTGCCCCTGTCATTATTTGCAATTCATCATACACGATAACCTTCTATCCTCCACTATATAACTCATGTAGCTGAAAAGGGATATTAAAAATTCAATTCTCTGCTTTATCTCTACTTCTTTGTCCTAAGAATTTCTGTCTGACATAAACATTTCTGAATATTTTAGGAATGCGTTCATTCGTTGCTAAGCCCTTTCGTATAAAACTTCAAGCTTATATCTGTCAATGTCTGTTGAAGGAAATTATGTGCAGAATATTTCAAGAATTTTATAGTCTCTAGTTTAGAGACCTGATGACTTCACATTATGCTAAGAACCATTTAGAGGAAAGTATGATTCCTAACTTACTTATACAAAGTTCTTCTTCAGTGCTCCCTAAGAAGACACCAGTAAGTGTCGTAAATTTTAAGTTTTTGTGAAACCTTATTGAAGTTTGAAGTCCTTCTTCTGAATTCCCAGTGCCTAGGGTTTTACGTTTGTAAAAATACGGACACATAATTATGCTTATTTTATAAGAATCAGGAAGCCATGCTTGTAACTTGGACTGGGTCCAAAGTCTGAATTGGACCTATCGACTGAAATTTCCACAACCCGGCTTTATATATTAAATGAAAAAGTGCAAGTACCATTCAGATTTCGCCTTTAAAATTTCCGTATCCAGCATATCAATTGTTTCAAACATAAAATTAAAGGTACTGTTCGACAAGTAAAAGGTAGCAAAGAACTTGGCCCGAACCACGTAACTGTAATATCAAATGCAATATGCTAACAAGGGGACGTGTTAATTAATTTTCTTCCTGTTTCTTTCTTGGGTACATGACGTATTAACCAACAAAAGCCACGCAGTTGAGTCGCGAAATAATGAACTCATTACAAGGTGCAGTGCCCCTTCTTTACTATAATTGACATGCTATTTAATTCTCCGTTACAAAGACGAACGCTTCACAGTCTATGCACACCCCTCCACTTTCATATTGAGGCGCAAATTTTGTGCCTTTTCGAAGCCAGTGACGATTTGCTATATCTCTCATTGACAATTAATTACCAGTTTTAATGTGGCATAGCTATATAATAGGAATTCAATTCTATCCTCTTCTACCCTGACTTCTTCTTTTAATATCGTAGTCTGATAGCATGGTAGTACACCTAGTAATTATTTCGTACTGTCAAGAAGTCACAATTTTCTTTATATCAATGTACATGCATACACATAAACATATAGAGAGAGAAATACTTAATTTCCAGGTTAAAATCAATCCAAATCAAATAGTTAAGTGTGGTCAAGGGAAATACATAATCTTCTTGTTGTTTGTAGTTGAAAAAGTGACGCTGTTAGTATTTAGAATACATGGCTTTTTTAAAGGAGATTGTCCCCCGCAGCAGGCGCTACGGAAGCACTGCAGCCTTAAGTCTTGTAGAACACAGGTGGAATTAAACTGACAGGAAAAAACCGAAGTACTGGGGGAAAACTTGTCCCAGTTCCACTTTGTCCACCACAAATCCCACACGGACTGAACTGTAATCGAACCAGGGCTTCCGCGGTGGAAGGCCGGCAGGTAAAGGCCAAATCCATTGCACGGCCGATACATGTCGTTGAAGGATGATGACTAAATATGGATCTAGAGCATTGACTGGAATGATAACTGACAACAAAGTAAATATTCTTACCATTATTGACTATGCAACATGAAGGAGCATACTGAATTATGGGAAAATAATAGTAGGTCAAATGAAAAACTACTCTCTTATAAATCTTAAAATTTACTATGGCTACCCACACCTAGATTCGTATGAATTCAGTGCACGGTGTCATATGCTATTCCTGTAACATCTGCATCACTCTTATACATCATTTATTCTTAATTCTGCCTAGTGGATTTTTCCCTTTAGGTGTGATACATTCCCAGTTCATCTCACTGTTCTTACTTACTTATCATAATAATATTTGATACTGAGTACATATTTTACATAAAGCATGTCAGTATGCAGTTTACAACGATTCCAGTGGCCACGCGGTTTAGAAGGCGTTGGTCTGCGACCGGTCGCTTGCTGGGATCGCGGGGTCGAGTCCCGCCGGTGCACAGTGGTCAAATTGAGCGGAAGCTAGGGAAAATTCAAATTCTTCGACTCCAATGAAACACTTCAAAATCTACGCGAGGGGCAAAAGAAAGTTCCCAGGATAAATAAAATGTAAGTTTCATGACGGTTTGGTTCGATTTTTTCCCGGTACAAGCACACAAACAGAAAGTTTTTATGCAGCGGGTCGGAAGATACTTTCTACACAAATTCCGGTATTTACTTTGTTAATAACTTTAGGTCACATTTTAATTTATTCAATGAACTCATTATGATGCAGAGAGATATAGGTAAGTAGTGTGTAAACTGATCAAAAACATGGTATTCTATTTGGAATAAATAATTTTTATATCAATTTTTACGACGCTAATTTTTTGTTACATAAATTTTGAAGTCCATTATTTACACAAGCCTGAAAAAATTGGTCTGAAGCCATCCAGCAACGCTTGTTGCAGCGTTGTATAACTTTACACTTTATTTTTATATATCAAGCACTTAGCTGCTAATACTTGCTACTCAGGAAGTTATGAACTATTGCACGAACTAGTGACGTGTACTTACAAAATGTAATCATGGGGTATGACACGTAATCTACCACTTTGAGTCGCCACAGTCGATTTTAATAAATGTTCAACAGAGAACCGATGACTAACCAAGCATACACATGACATATGTTACGTTTATACATATATATTATATTCCTATAAATGTACATATATATATATATTGTTCTATATTTTAGGATAAACTATGAACATCTCGCACAGTTATTTACAGATGGATACAAAATTACAGCACAAAACGTTGTTTAAGCTTTGGATAGAAAGCAAAGGCGTTCACAGCAACATCAAGAGTGAGTACGTGCAAGATAGTGTCATAGATATGCACGGATACTTTTGTGTGTAAGTATGAATCTACATAACACTTGTAGATTTCGTTTACGAAAATTAAACCAATATTAATTAATAGTAACTACTTTATTTTCAATTTTCTAGCAGTTTTATTGTTAGTTTATTAATATAATCATAATTATTTTACAGCTCTTTTCGGGCTTTAAGAAAGTGCTCCGAGTGCACTGAGGGAAATTCGTCAGAATATATCTCGTGTTTGTAGTGAATGTTTGAAAATATGGATTGATGCGATAAACAACAAACAGTATTTTGTATCAAAGAACGCAGAGTGGTTGGAGCAAGAAATCAATTTACACATTAAAGTTATTACTAAAACGAATGAAACAGATTACGAAATGCCATGCACTTCAGGTGTACGTGGCCGTTGAAAATTGGCGTTTGAAGGGAGCAGCGAAAGGAGCAAACACAGAAAATCAAACGAACTTCGAAATACTGTTCGCTTTCCTGAACTAGCTCATGCCAATAAGATGAGTCTACGATCTGCTGGTAAAACGGATGCGGCTAAACTTTTCGGTGAAGCCTTAGAAACAACTCCAAAGAAAGCGTTAAGAATCAGGAAAGCTTGGGATGCTCATGCTAAAAATGTTGTGGTACCGTATACTCCCGAAGAAGCACTCTATTTCTTTACTGAAGCTAATTTTACAAAAAGTAAATATACAAAACTTCGAAGTCAAGCAAAAATGAAGAAATGCAGCATCTACCCAAGTTACCGTGTAATTAAAGTTCCAAAGAATAATGTTATCCTCCTAAGAATAAATTAGTCATCCACGAATCTTTAGTAGAAGTGGATCTGCAAGCGCTCATGAATAGAACAACATAAAGGATTATAATGGCTCAAAAAATGTCACAGGTATTTTTCTGGAGGACATTTAGAAAGAATTCCTTCTAATTTCAAAATGGGATTGCGATGGAAACACTGGACACGGCGAATACAAGCAACGGTCATTGGAAGATATTAGTGACAGTGATATTTTTGTCACGTCTGTAGTTCCTCTTCAGTTGTATTCAACAAAAACATCTGGAGATAAAATTATTCTTTGGTAAAATCCTAGACCTGGATGTAGTGTAAGAAAGAAACACCTGAGTTTGCAAAAGAAGAAACATTAATAGTTGAAAAAAGTATAAAAAAGCTTGAAAAAAGAGTGATAACTTTGGAGGAAAAAAATAGTGTCCTATGCGTGAAACATAACATGGTGTTAACAATTATAGATGGCAAAATTTGTAAAGCTGTCACTTCGAAGTCATCTGCTCAAGGTTGCTATGTATGCGATGCTGCACCAAAATAGATGAATCGTATAGATGGAATTGTTAAAAGAGGTGTCGACATAACAGCCTACAGATTCGGGCTGTCTACATTTCACGCGTGGGTTAGGTTTCTTGAATATTTGCTCCACATCTCATACGGTCTAGAAATAAAAAAATGGCAAGCATGAGAAGAAGAAACCAGCGAAAAGTACAAAATAAAAAAGAAACTACTCAAGACCTCTTCAAAAAAGAAACGGGTCTTCTCTTCGATAAAGTTAAGCCTGGAGCGGGTGGAACGTCAAAAGACGGGAATAGAGCTAGCAGGTTTTTTAAAAAATTGTTAAGAATCTGCTAGAATTAATGGTGTCAACGAAGACCTTATTCGAATATTTTATGTAATTCTGTAGAGTATTTCATCAGGATTTGAACTGAACATTGAAGAATTCGACAAGTATACAAAAGACATAGCTAAGTTATTTGTTAAAGAATGTCCATGGTTCTATATGCCAGCCAGTGTTCTAAAGTACTGGTTCATGGAGCCGATATTGTGGCTGGGGCCATTTTGCCTATCGGGCAAGAATCTGAGGAAGCCCAGAAATCTAGAAACAAGGATCTCAAGTACTTCAGAAGAAGTCATTCGAGAAAAATATCTCGGTCACCAAAAAATGAAGATGTTTTTAATTTACTTCTTGTTTCCTCGGATCCACTTATCTCGAGTTTGAGAAAACTGCCCAAAAAGGCTACGAAAACATATTTACCAGAAGCATTAAATCTCTTAGATATTCCGAAAGAATGGGAAGATTTGGGTAGTTCTGGCGCTAGCTCTGACCCTATTACCACAGAAGATGATTCTGATGACACTATCGAAGAAATTTCTAATAAATTTAATTGAGAATAAAGATTTTTGTTTTTATGTGTTTTTATGAAAACAGTATCAAAATAAAAAGATTGTATTTTTCCAATAGTAGTCAGAATTTTGGCCAGCTTTTTTTGCAGTTTGACCCACAGTGCGGTGGCAAGGATGTCTGTCTGTTGTGAGTGTTGTGTTTTGTCAGATAGAGGTCTCTGCGACGGGCCGATCAGTCGTTCAGGGTAGTCCTACCCAGTGTTGTGTGTCTGAGTGTGATCGTGAAGCGTCGACAGGGAGGAGGCCCTGGCCCACTCCGGGCTGTAGCGTCATAGGGGGAAAGTATTCAGTTTTCTTCGCTCTCTTGTTACTGACTTCACTTAAATCCAAATATACCGAAAATATTAAAAAACAAACGTGAAGAAGTATACGGTTTGTGGAGTGCAAGGATTATTGAAATTTTTCGCGTGGGTCTTATTCCTTCATTTACCGTCTGTACGTATGAGTTACTGATGCTACTACCGTGATGTCCCTTTGCTCTTTATGAAAGCATAAGGGGTGTACGGAGTTAGAGTTTCACTCATTCTCAACCTCAATAATACACAATCCCGTTAATTACCGAAAGGATTGTAGCATGATCTTCAGAACCGATAAAACGTTTTGTCCCGCACAGGATTTGAGGGATCAGGACTCCTGTCGTCCTGTCGTCCAGCCAATAGATAAGCCAGAACAGATGCTACACCATACCATCGCTTTACAACATTCACAGAGATTCTAAACTGCATAGTCATGAATTGTATTACCAAGCCTGTCGGTTGAGTGGTCACTCTCCACACAGGTATCAGGGGATATCAGCAATTCCATTCTCAACCAAATCTGATTTTGATTTCGAGTGACTTTTCTTATTCTGTTCACTTTTTTCAATGACACAAGAGCCCCTATTGGGCCAGGGCCTCCTCATTATCGAGGCCTCACGATCAGCTTAGACCATCACACTCGGCAGGACTCTTCTGGACGAGGGATCAACCCGACGCAGATATCCCTACCTGACAATATACAACATTCAAAAGAGACAGAAATCCGTACCCAAGCGGGATTTTTTAATCAAACCAGTTTATTTCCCTTAATAAACTAAATACACGCATGACTCAACCGTGCAAATAAAAACACAATGGTCTAAGCAATCAACCTGATATATTTCCTTGAGGCCAGGTGCCTAACAAATGTCCAGCATAACACGATCACTGTATCGCCACTGATCAGCAGTCTGGCCATGTAACAAAACTCAAGTGTGAAAATAAGAATGCAACTTAGCCTAAAGCATAACACAAAGGCGGGGAAGCAATACCACTCGAACAAAACGATTACCACTGGCGAAAATTCCTAGCAAAGGATCGCACTACTGACATCTAATCTATCTTCCTGACTCTTAATCGAGGGACACACCCCCCGAGGTTCTGCCTACAACACCCCTAAATATCCGCCGTATACTCAGCGGCCCTTGCTCCATTCGTAAGTCTTCCATCGTGACCTGCGCAAGAAGTCAGAATAGCCCTGATGTGTCTGGGGACAATGGGTGAAGAAGATATACCACATCATATGGCCAATTATCCATAATGTAGCATGGTGCTCTTGCGGTGGCCATAATTTAAAGTCCGGGAGCAATATCCACTCTTGCGGAATGTGTCTTTTATCAACCCGGAAAAACAGGGCTAAGCGTTCTCGCGTCCAGTTCCAAACCAGCCGCGCCTGCCCGCACCGGTTGATTGTTGTGTCAGTGGCATGACAAAGGCGGCAGGGGCCATCCTGACTCAGATCTTTTGTAGGCGTTCGTTTGTGTGGGTAAGGTCATGTGTGACCGTATACCAACGTGCTCGCACCGTAAGAAGGAGGTGCTTACAATTAATGTTTCCCCATATCGCATTCCATTTGAAATAGGGGTGTTTCTGGTGTATCATTACCGCCGAATGTGGACGCGTAGCCTGCAGCCCCTCCATACGTGATGAGTAAATATGGTGTTTCAGACCGCGATAGACTCGTCTGCACTTCCCTAACCTATGTATGCCCGTTTCTGGAAGTAATCAAGCAAGTAGCATAGCCCTCGGGGGAGACAGAGCCATTTTGGTGGATTGTCCCTTTGGACGACTTCTTCCAAGTAGCGAGTCATTCTGCCGTTATTGTTCCGGAGTTCCCCACTTGCCGGTGAAGGCGTGCTAGTTATAGAGTCACGCATTTCGCTTGTAGGTCCACCAGGTTTAAGCTGCCGTACGTTTCCTTCCGATAGAGATTTGACACAGGCATTCGAAATATCCCGCCGCTCCATACATACCACAATATCACAATGGTTATCTGCCTTACGTACTGAGCAGGGATGGGCAAAACTTATACCACGTACCGTAATTTCGAAAACAGATGCGTGCGGACTACCTGCACACGCTCGTGTAGGTGCAAATTCCTCAGATATAAATCTCGGGCACTGCTAATCCTCGTGTTCGCTACAGCCGTCCACGTGCTGTGAACAGACTTCACTGTGGCACCAAATTTAATCCCCATGATTTTCACTTCTGTTGTGTATGAAATCATCAGTGTTGGGCGGTATACTGCCCACGCCCCCACTGGTAAAGCATGAAACTTATCCCAGTTACAGCACCCCCTCCTCCAGTTGCCCTTTCGTAGATCCGAAACCACCCCTCCAATATCTCCACCTCCGCCATGTCCGCGAGGATCACGGTCACATCGTCGGCATAGACAACACTTGTGTATTTGTGTCTCCTTGGCCCAATGTGTACCCCGCGTAAATGGGTGTCAAGCAAGGTAAGTAAGGGATTCAGAGACAGTGCATACAGGAGCATGCTCATATTGCTTCCTCGGCGCACTGAGCAACCTATTGTGAGACCGTGAGACATATGTCCGTTAACACACACGCACGACCGTGCCTCTGTGCACAAGGAGGAAAGAGCACCTCTGATCTTCGTACTGTAACCGTACCGTTCCAGAATTCCGAACAGATATTCATGCGATAACTTGTCAAATGCCTGCGCGAAATCCAACGCCAGGAGGCACAGACCCCAGGGGGACCGGATGCCACACGCCATAACGCCTCGCAGACCTGCTGTGGCGTCAAGGATTTACGCCCTTGTGCACAGCTATATTGGTCCGGGTGCAGCACTCTATGCAAGGTTAATTTCATGCGATTCGTTAGTACATGTGCAGAGATCTTGTAGTCCGCCTTTAATAAGGTGAGTGGCCGGTACTGTTTGACCTGTGTTGGGTGTCTTTCTTCGGAATACGTAATATTATGCCTTGTTTTTGTTCACTTGTCATCCGTCCAGTCAGAAACATCGTGTTGTACATAACTGTAAGATCCTCTTTCACAAACTCCCAACTCCAGACGTAAATTCCGCCGACAAACCATCCGTCCCCTGGAGAACTGTTGTGGGCGGCCTGTTGGATTGCAAGCAGTATTTCATTTTCTGTTATGGATGCATTGAGCACGTGCCATAAATTTTCAGGGACCGTGTTTTGAATGGCTGAGTATAGTTCCTCGGCACAACTCGAGTCCAAAATAAGTCTATTGTATGCATTTTGCAGCCCCGAGCAAAACACCTTCTGGATTGCGCCCGTTGTTGTAGGCATATGCCCTGTGGAGTCCATTGTCTCTGTTATCAGTCGTATCTGCCTGTGTTTACGCACCGATAGTAAATGATACATCGAAAGCACTTCTTCTGAGAATGGCGCTAGATCGCGCATGTCCACCTGCAGTTTTTTGGTTCGCATCCCATGCAATCTGATGATCTTTACCTGAAAATGTCAAATTCGCAAATGTAGGTTGGAGTAGTCTATAGGCTTTTGTAAGAAGTCATATAGACACGAGTAATAATAGTCTTCTCCGTCCCTCCCCTCTCTGGCTCTCTCCTGTCTCCCATGAATGAAAAATCTCCGTACTGCCTTCTTGAGATACTTATCCCACCACATGAGGGGTCGGGGTAGGAGCCTTGTTTTAGTCGCCACATGCACCATGTCCTTCGAAACCTGTCCAACACCGCATCCTCTTGTGGCAGTGATGCATTTAATTTCCAGTACCCTCCCCCATTGCACCTGGGGAACATTTAACCGTAAGCGCACCAGCGCCGCGTGATGATCAGTAAAAGCCGCTGCTATAATGGCCGCACTCTGCTTCAGGGGTCGTAATGATGGGGCATATACAGCCTATCTATTCAGGTAGCACCATGTTGGGTGTAATGAGTGCATAGTGGCAGAGTGTCGGATGTACTCCACGTGTCGATGAGCCCAAAGCGTCTGTTGAGTGTCCAACGCTTTGCTGTAAGTCGGGGTCGCCGTACAATCGGTGTGACGTGTGACACAGTTGAATTCTCCTCTTATGACATATATAGTAGGGAAGTTCCGTAGTAAATATGTCAAGTCAAGATTTTAAAATTCTTCGCGCTTCGTGTGTCTACTAGTCCACGAAAGCGTGTATATATTGACGATAAAAATTTTTTGGGACCACTCTGATATTCCTGTCCCAGACGGAAGGCGTTCAACACCAGTCAGTGATATGCCGTCCTTTGTCATTATCACTGTTCCCCTCCGGTCTGTGCCCACATTGATGTAAATATTCCAGCCAGTAATGCACGTGAAGTCTGTGTAGGTAACTTCTTGAAGCAAAACAATGTCCAAATCGTTGTGTTTACAAAAGTCCTGTAGGATATGCATCCTTGTGCCTAACTGAATGCCACTGATGTTCAGCGAGGCTACGCTATATGTAAAGATTTTGTTGTTGTGTGTGATTAGTGCTCAGTTCGTCCTTCCCTTTTTCTGCACACCACTTCTATTCCGAACACGCTCCCTCCTTTGTGTTGTTTCTCTGCGCTCTTTTTACGGGTGGCAGGAGTCTGAAAAGGGTCCGCTCCCGTCCCCTCTATTCTGGGTAGCCCAGGAAAACCGTCGCCTTCTCCTATTGTCCCCACTTGCCTCATCGACACACTGGTATGTCGCATCTTAACACCTTCGGTCCGCTTAGATATCTGATCATCATCCTTTGCATTCTCGGTCCCGGTGAGTGGTTGCGAGTGTACCAGAAAAAATCCCTCTTCTCCTCCCCTCGGTTCTTCGGCGCACGTCCCTGCATGTGAACTCTCCTCCATCATCCCTGTTGTCCGCATCTCTATGGCACAAGTATTCGTGTCCACAAGTCTCGCCACATCACTGTCCTGTTTCAGACCTGTTTCACAGGATTCAAAACCTTGTTTCTCCATTGCATAGTCTGTCGTATTAGTGTCCTCAGTTACCATATCCTCCAAACTGTCCTGTCTGTCCTGTCCTATATGACCGTCTACCTCTAATGTTTGTACGGGGTCGGTTCCACCCACTACCGTTGCACCCTTCCTGCCGGCTGTCACGGTTGCCCACGATTCACGCCCCAGCATGTCCTTACCACGCTGATCGCTATGCCGGACGGGACACTGATTCACCACATGCCCCGTTTCATTGCACACGTAACATTCCACAGGATGTTCCTCATATGATACCAAAGCTCTATGACCTGCTACCATCAAATGGGAAAGAATGTGAACCTTTAAGAAAACGGTCACAATCTACATTCCATTTGGCACACGCTATACACAGGCCGCCGACCACATGTCTGCCTTAATGTCAAAAAAACTCTCCCGTATTCTTCAGGCACTCATCAGGAAAGTTGTCGGCAGCTCTGGCGGGAGACTTGCTATTCGTAATCTCCGAGTCCCCAGTGCGGCCATGATGATCCTTACCTAAGAAAACACTCCTTCTTGATGGTCATACAGTATGGTTCCATTATTCTTGTATATGAGGTCCTCAATTAGTCCGCGGTTGCGTACGTTTATAAACACTTGTGGCCGGACGCCGTCTATTTGTACAAACTCTACTTCATTCTCTGGAAGCCGCAGTTTAACATGGATCCACTCGTGTATATCCAAGGCCGAAATTCGAGGGCTGTCCTTCGTAAAGGCGCAGACTAGAGTGTTCTTATAATCACCCGTCCTTCTTCACTGCACTCCCCTCGTCGCAACTTAACGCACACGTAATCTCTACTCACTGTTTGTTTATAATATTGCTATACAAGGACGCTCTACACGACCACTCAGCTCGGTGTCTTGGTGTGGATTCGAACCCACAAACCCAGCAAGCGAAAGGCCGCAGACCCAAGCTTTAGATCGCGCGGCCACGGGGATCATTCTGTTCTTCAATATTCTTACGTACTCGCCATTCATAAAAGTTTTCTTATGTATCCCAACAACACTGTTCAGTGCAGGCCTCTACCAAAATTAAATGAAATTCATTGACCTGCTTTAAAGATTAAATCCTATCCATTTCGTAGCACGCATATTGAACGCTGCTGTCAGAAACTCGGATTATGACATAGAATGCAAACGGATAAAGAACAGGAATGACTGCGGAAGAAAGTGATCGCAGCTTACCTTATGGTCCTGCAAACGATATTTGTTTGGAAGTACTTAGAGGGGACATTAACATCCTCTGCAAAATAGTCAGTGTCCCATCCGATGTTCAAACACGTCCTCTCGAATAGACGTAATAAACTTTGGCTGCTGAGCCAAATTTTTCGATGATTAAATTCCATTTGAACAGACAAACAGACAGAGAAGCAGGCAGGAAGAGTCAGAGGGACTGATAGACGCTCAGATGTTAACGTTTCCTTGTAAGCATCCACTTCGAACAAATTATACATATAAAATAGTCTCTAATTAATTGCAGCAGAAAATACAAATATTAATAGAGGCTTGCAAAAATTCAAATACGAAGAGAATTTGCTGTGTTCTTACTTGTATCTAACGCACAAATTATGCGATTAACATGCATGAAACATTGATTGGATAATATCTGGCAGGGGATACGGAAGTAATCGTAAAAAACTCCACAATGAGTGCCTTGGAAATAAAGTCAGGTTCTTCGACAATATTTAAGAGAAATTTTTACTTCAGATGTTCGGATGCAATGGAAATAAAAAGACAAATATAATGTAAGTTGTAACCTAATTTTAGTAAATGTTTGATATCAGGTATCAATAATTGCACCCTTTAATTTCCATGTATTATTTAACAAATTCAAATGACAACGATATGCCTTAACATTAAACTGCTTCTTTGTGTCAACTTTCTCCCTGAGGATGGCTATTATTATTAGGGGAAACATGTTGGAAAGTTAGTAATATAAATATTAACCAGCACAAGTTGCCGTTATTGGTAAATAAATATTTTCACATGTACCATAGCACAGAGAATATACAGTATCAAATTTGTTTTGAAGGTGTTGAGCTGTTACTCGTTCTCTGGCATGGAATCGTAATCATTCAGGCCTTATGTGTTATGTTCACACTACGACATGGAAAGTACAGACTGCGGAAACGAATTGTGGCCCTGATGCCTACGAGAGGGTGACACCCTGATCATCTCAAGTAAAATTTCACAAAAGTAACTCTTTCTGGATATATGTATAGCATAGAAAATACACACGTGTGCTGGACGTGTAGGCAAATGTGCGTCTGGCCTATTCCACAGAGTGGTCTAAGCATTATGAAACCAATGCTTTTCATACTGTATAAGGGACAAGGGAACATATATAATGTACGAGTAGTAAAATCAATTCTATGAAGTGTTTACACCCAGATCCTGGGATAAAAAAATGAATATTGTTGCACAAAAGTGCACAAAAGTATAAAACTGTACGGTAACAACACAGTGTATCATTGAAAACTTATTTATTAAAAATCAAATATATTTCGGTGGGCCGCTGTTATCAGTGATCAAGTGAAGGGAAATGCAAAATTTGTGTTCATTTATGATGATGGCGGCAAGAAGAAACTTGTTGCATCTTCAATAAACGCGTTTTAATAGTATCCTCTGTTGGTATTTTATAGTATTGTAACAAACACAAATATTAAACAACATTAATAACAAAACCAGCCACTCTGCACCTGATATTGCCAATTTAAACCCTCAGTCAGGAAGTAAAATTGATAGGTTTGTGTTCATAGCTTTTATCAGCTACCCGAAGCAAATGCTAGGAGAGTGCCTTATACCTTTAAAGACTGTCATTAATCTACGTTCTGTATAAAACTCTGTTCTTGACTCCCAGAGAAGGCAGTGTCTCTCCATTAGAATGAAAAATCTTTCGATGTTGCGTTGTGGAGGAATAGATGTTTATTTTGAGAATGATTGAGAACCTATACGCATTATGTGCGAAAAAATTCAGGGGGTTTCGTTTTACACGTGGCGGTACATATAGTTACTGCCGCGCTTTAAACGGAATAGAATAGCAAGGTAAACTTTTTGGATGTGTTAAAAAAACGTCTTGCCGGACGAAGACATATAAACTACAATACTAATAAAGGGTTTCATATAATCCAAGTGCAAAGGGCTGCACATACAATCACCACTAACACCTGCTTATCTGCACATCCCCCAGAGGTGACGTGCCGTTCCTGGAAATCTTTCGTTTTGGCCTGATACCAGTCGTCCTCTTGTCGGATTACCAGCACTGATTGACCAGATTTTCTGCAACCTTTCCGTATAATCGGCATATTCTATTCTCCCCAGGCGCATTAGCATCCATGTGAACCAGATTTTAACGCTGAAGATGGAAGCAGGACGTTCTTCCGAAATGTCGGAGCAATCATGTATTACATGGCGCGTAAACCCAAATTAAATAAACAGCCAAATGTAAGGAGTGCAAAATTACTTCACTTGACCATAACATACCTTTCATTTTTATTTCTTAATTCGCATTTTTTAACTAGGCTTTCAAATTGTGAACAAGGTCGCATGGCACGCCAGCAGACAGCAGACAGGTGTAGGACACCTGTTTCCTGTTCTTGAAAACACATCAATCTTGAACACGTTGTTGATCTCTCCATCTTGTTTTTGGTTGACCTACGTCGCCTTTGTCGTTTGGTTTTGATTCCAGTGCCATCCTGGATATTCGTGAGTGTTCCATCCTTTGAACATTTTGCAGCCAATTCTTTTGGTAGCTCTGAATTTCGTCTCCTGTGTGCCCTACTTTCTGTTGTTCTCAACTTGTGCGACTATTTAATATAATTTAATAATAATAATAATGACAATTATTATTATTATTATTGTTATTATTATTGCACGAAGCGTTGCTGTGGAGTTCATTATTGCTTCTTACGCATGCTAAAGAGAAAGTTCAGTTTTCCGCTCTGTGTGCAATCCCTGCCCATCATCACGGTAGGCTACAATGCATCAAAGGCTGAATCGCAACCTAATGCCTCTTTCCTTTTGATACAACAAAAACAGCTTGGTGATCCCAAAACATGCTTTACACTTTGCAAAGAAGTAAAGAATGTTGGAACAGCGGCTGAATCTGTACGACAGCTGAGTGTTCTCAAGTTTAAACGTCATTACACTTGCAGGCCTTTGGGCTGCTTTATATCGATACTTTGACGTGGAATTGTTTTTTTGTTAACAACTCCTGTTACACTGAAGTAGCGGAATAAAGTGAAATTAATTCTTCAAGATGAAACGTGGAATTCATGTAGCACTGAACTGAAATTTTCCTACCGAAAAAAAGCCCACAGCAGCAAACACCACAAATTTTGATAGAAGTGCTCGCTATAAGAAAGATGTGAAATTGGACTCAGATTGTTTGCTTACTGCATGATAAATGCAGATGTCTGATTTCCATTACGTAATTCCAACTGTGCAGAGGCCAGGGGATACTTTAAATATTCTAGCGTATGTATAGTAGACTTGCATTTATCCTTGTGTGAAAACACAAAAACCTGTTTTATATCAGGCCTGAGCCCGGGATATTTCACCAGTAAGTATGACCTGGCTTTGGAACGAACATCCGGGCTTCGATCTCCGACAGGCACTGCACTTATCTCTTCTCCATTTGCTTAAAGGTCGCGTCTGGCCTTTTGGCCCACACAGTCTCCTGCACAGTGGTTACCACTGCAATAAATAGAATGTTTGTAGAGTAAAGCTGTACACTCATATCCTTCCAATGCAAAGGTTAAGGAGGAGTGGATGTACGCTTCTACGGCCCATACACATGCATAACGATGTTGTTAATTGAAAAACAACAGCGCTACATTTCAGCACGCAATGAAGTGGACATCGATTACAAGCCTGCTGTTAGAATGCGAATAAATCGAAATACTCGTACCTCTGGAATTCCAGCATCTTAGACGAGAAAAAACCATAAAATGACGCAATACTTGCATTACGTAACTTATTTTACTTTCAAATAAACTTAATTGTTTTGATGCATGTTATATTTTGATGCTATTTTAAATGTGGTTATTGCAGACATAGATTCCATCTGCGGACATTAGACATCAGAACCAGTTAAGCATGGATAATAAAAGAAAGTACATGTGAAAGACGAGAAAAATATTTTTCGAATGACGGCAGGGTTTACGAGTAGTTTCACTCCTCTGAGAACTCCAAACATGTTAAAGAATTCTGATCTATGACCGGAACACCATCCAGCGACTATCCACCCCACTGTGTGAGTAGTGTGGATAATGTGAGATGTGTGGTTGGTATTTCAACGTAAACTACAGAATAATAAAAAAGTATTACTTTAAACACCCGTACATTTTGACTCATTTATCTGGGGACAATATCAACTCTTCTTGCGTTTGTACCGCAAAGGCATTTGTTCTCGTGTTGCTGATCCACAATTGAATGAATGTGGGTTTAATTTTAACATGACTGTGAAAGAAAGAAAAACTAGGAAACAGTTATTACAATCCTGTAACTTTTGTTAACTTGAAGTCATTAAACTCATATGTTCACATCAAACAACTAAATAATTATCCATATTACAACAACGTCTGGAACTGGGAACAGGAAAACTTCCTAGGAGAGTCCTTTTCAGTACAATGTATGTTTGCCCACCTGTCTATCAACATTACGATTCAGTTCGAGATTTGACATTGTGGCAACATAGTGACGATTCACGTGTTCTGGGATATTACGCCGTATCTATTGGTAAGTATCCACGTTTCGAAATTGTTGTGCCTCAATCTCCAGAAGCAAGCAGTCTTAAGAAGCATTTCGCCTTTAACATTCCAACTACTTACCCTTCTCTATGGCATAATTTACCAGAAGACTTGAACACCCCGGCTGATTTAATTTGACACATCTACGTGATATAGGCTAAGTTAGCACGCTGTCATGGCGAGTCGCCTAGAAGCCAGCCTTCTGCTTTATTACACTTTGTAATATGATACAGTGATTTAGTAGTCGCCTGTATCAAATTCAGTCACCATCCAGACTGAGGCAGCACGTTCCACTGAATCTGCAGAATAAACTTGTAATCTGACACGGTATCATGTCTTAGAAGACTACCGTCTGATTATATGCATTATCATAAAAGTGAAACATGGCACAAATATAATGACACAGAACTGTTTCATGTCGGTACATTTGTAATTAACTGTCTTGAAAACGCTGACTTTTCCCAGTACATGTTTGAGAGACGGCAAGAAGACTAGGTGTGTTCTTAAAGGCTTTAAGATCCCCATTCAATAAAAAACGCAGTTTGCAAGACTTTGGCCTATATAATAAGATATCTTATTGCATGCACACTACCAGGCGAAGTATTACATCTGCTTACGTGATTTGTGACTTGTAACTAAGCACTAATTTTTAAGGTGATATACTACTGACACACCTGCTAGTACATTAGTAGACTTGTGTTTAAATCTTGTATGTTCTTGGCACTGTTAACACTCTAAGGCAAGAAATATCGTGCCTTTTTACATTTGTCGTGATGTTATATGACAAGTATTGTGTCGTGGATTTCAACAAGTTGGCTACAAATTGCTACAAACATTAAATTCCGGTTACTTTACGTTCAACGCTGTTCCATCCGTTGACAATACGGATATTCTGTGTATCCTGGAATGCGTGTAAACCACCTTGTATTAAATACGAATGCCTAAACCTTTCTCTCCCATTGACATAAAATTGTACGGCTCTTCAATTTCGAAGCCAGGATAGTACGAGTCAGCTGCATCACTACGTAACAGTCCACATTAACCTGCCCGACTCACAGTGACAATATTGCCATTTGCTCATCGGTTACTACGAATCCCTCCCAAGGAATACAAGGACGAATATGAAGCCACTTGGATAGCCACTATTACAATATGATAGCGATCACACAGCTTGTGTTTATTTCCGAATCAACCAATTTACAGCAGCTGTTCGCACAATTCGAATAAACCAAATACAAACATGGAAAACTTACGATCGATTCGGATGAATTCTGTTATGATGTGAACTTCACCACACCGCGTTTGTTGCCGTTCCTACCCTCAGTGAAGCCAAATATTACAGCGCCAAGATTTTTCTTTGTCAAAAAATAGCTGTGATCCATGACAGCTGGCCTGCAGTCAAGCCTGTCTGAAAATACATTTCCGAGCAAAAGAACTACTTACCTGCACACAACCACCTGTCACTGTAACAAGGAAGAGGATTTAAGCCTTAAATGGAAAAGAGATGTGTTAGACTTCTACCCATCCTAATGACATACGAGATTTACGTGGGCGAGCAATTAGAGGTTTGATCTGCTAAACCCTTCTTCATATTTCAGATTTAGATTAGTGCAATTTTGATTTAATATAAATGTCATTACATAAACTGCCTAATAGCCAGACAACCAGTTTATCGTTTCATCTTCTTGAAGCTCAGACCGAGACCTGAAGCACGGAACCTGGCCGGTTACAGCTAATAAACGAGAAATACACTGTTCTCATATAAACTGTAAATATCCAATGACATCGAAAGTAAATTGAAATCGCTGATCAAATAAGGCGAAAATTTTTGTAACTTGGGTTTCTTTGGGAAAACTGATAGACTTCATCCTCAACATGCCTTAAATTGTTACCAAAGACAAATTCTCTCAGGGATTGTTAGTGGGGCACAAAAACGTAAATTTTAATCAAAATTCTTTCAGTAATTTCGGTAGATGAATGGTGCAGGAACACACAGAACTAGTTGGCCACGAAGTGTCCCTAAATGCCATCTTCTCTTACGAAAAGAAATCACAACACTTATGACCGACTACGGACTGGACTGCCTGAGTTCAAATTCTGAAGAGGCAGAAGTATTTATTTACAAAATTTGGCAATTTTCTAGTACGTTATACGTAGTTTGTAGATGGTACATACAAATAACCTTTGGGGTTAAAGCGGCCGGTTGCTGAAGCTGATCACTCGCTTATATCAGGGTTCAATGCCAAACATTTCTGGAGGAATTTGTTTTGACACACCTGTACAATTTTCTGGTTTGGTACTTGAGCACAGGGTCATCTGTGACTCAGTCAATCCAGTCAGCCTGACGTGCAGTTCGCCTTAAAGACTCAAAATTTTGTACCAACCGAAATTGATATTTTCTACCCTAGCCGAATATCCAATAGAAGGTTTCGATTGAGTGGGCTTTCTTTGTATGCCATTTGGTTTCACAGCTGCGTATTTCGAGATGAAGACCATGTATATTATATAGATTCGTGCTGCAATGTCTTCAAATTCTTCACCAAAAACCCATTCCTATGTGAATGTTTAGGAGGGAAAATTTTATCTGCAGTGCTGAAGTGTGAAAAGGAAAATAATTTAAAGCTGTAACACGTTTACTCTTTTTGTATGACAAATGAAAACAGAAAATTTTTATGTTCCCAATACTGAAGCTGTAAGAATACTGCAGATATTTGCGTATATAAATTTAAGAATGTATCACGCCTACGTGATACACAAGAGACAGATAAAATTAGGTATAATCAGTTAAACGCAGAAATAGAACTGGAAGTCAAAATAAAAATTCCAATGTGTGCGCATTTCTTTCGTCAGTCCTCCATTTCATTGACGAATCCGTTTATCCATCCACTTGTTCGTCCTTCTCTTCTTTCGCATTATCCACTCAACTATCCACCTAATCATCAGCCAACCCCTGCATGCATCCTTCATGAGAACGTAAGCTCGGAATGCGTGTTAACAGTACTGTGCGGTCTGTGAGTTACAGATGTTCTGATTGTCTGCAGGTCCTAACGGGACCAGTAGCATTTCAATCACGTTATCAAGATTCTGTACGTGCAGTCCCTCACACAAACTGTAGGCAATCAGCTCTGATTAAACAAGCGTCTGACCAGCGTCATTTGTGCGAAGAGGTAATCACTGGCTTCGGGATAGAAGACGTGCAAAGTAGAGACCTGGAGAGTTATTACATCTTCCAATTACATGTAATTCTTAAGAATCAAAATTAAATTTGCCATTCCTACGACTGCCAGTTGAGTGGTGACAGAAGCCCCTTTGTACGGTGGGCGTGATTTCATTAGGTTTCACTGCGGTGAAGCAAATTCTTTATAGTGATGAATAGTAATGAAAAAGAAACGTTTTCTCTTTCATCCAAAATATTTTATATCAGTTTCCCAGCATTAATCACCCAAGCAACTGGAATGTACTTCGATCAACTGAATTTCTGCAGGTTCGAAATGAGAATAAATCTTCACATTCTTATAACATTTGTAATATTTTGTAGGACGAAACGAGTATTAGGCTGCAAAGTAAACTTGATGCTTGTATTCTGCAACATTCCATTTCCACATGTTATGTATCAATAAACAATAATCATCAACGAACCAATATTCTGTTTCAATGTGTGGTGGTTATGATAATAATGCTTTTACTGAACAATTTAAAAACCACTTTTGTGGGTTTGTAAGGGTTTCTAAATGTGGTTCCCCGCGAAGGTCATGCACTAGGGAATCGAAACATGTCTGGGTTTGTATAAAGGTGATTGAGTGTTGTGTTGTACCGTTTGTGTGTGAGCTGTTTTCAATACATACCATTGTACCCATTCAAAAAGTTTTTCACTGGTACGGTGATACAGGGAAATCTATGACCGAGAGTGAAGCTGTCGAGATGTGAAGTTGATACCTCGCCTTCACATAATGCCAAGGTTAAGAATTAGTGGAGCTGTTGTTTCTGTCCTCTTATAAGCCTTCATGGCATGCACACAGACAATTTTACCTTTCCCGTAAATCCAGCAGGTAGGAGTGCGAACTCAGGCTAGACAATACGTTTATTTTCATTATGTTCTAGATCATACGCAGAATATATTTTAATTGAAAAATCTTTGAACATGCTCAAGAAATTTCCGGTTATGAAAACAGAAGTCACTACCGTTATTCACTAACTCACCACTTGACCAGATGGTAATATTTATTATAGACTACTTTGAGGTAGCCTCTCGTAATTAGGACAAAATTAGTTACGCTTACACAACAGGATGCATTTTGTAGTCCGAAAGCTTTATGACAAAAAGCTCTTTTCCGGGAGCCGCTAGGCTTACTTTGTCGCAGCAACAAAAATTAAAGTTTTAAATTTAGCTGCTTTTCAACCGAGATTTTTTGACCCTGTTTTCCCCGATGTGTATAAACACTGCGTTTTGGAGCTAGTGAGCTTATTTCGAGACAAATTTCGTATTCCAGTCGGGACTTTTTAATGCGCATTTCAAGTTGGGTTGGTCACATAATATGATATGGCTAATAATGAGCGCAGTGAAAGTATTTTAGCAATGGACAACTCTAGTTAGCTCCATAATTCGACACATGTAATTCATCTCTAAGGCACAATATTCACCGCTAAGCTGGAATTCAGCTTCACACATTTTCTTCGGCAGAACATTTCAGGGAGTGCAATTGAAGTATTCGTACAAATATTAAGCAATTGAGTTTTACTTCCACACATTTTATTGTAATTTTGTTTGTTTATTCGTTAATTAAATTCCATCAGTATTTAACTAAACAATTAAATATCTAGTGGTGTGATTCGAGGTCACAACAAATCTAATAATAAATCACGCGTTAGTTCTATTCGCGGCTTACTTTCATAACAATTTTCTATAAGGCCCCAAATAACATTGTTCTCTCATCTCCTAACAGCTCTTCCAAAAGACACATTTTCAAGACATTTTTCACTAAATTCTGTACTCTCTCGCTCTCATAATAAGAACTACGTTTTTAGTGTGCTTAACTTCGAACTTCCCACCTTACAGTAAAACGTGACCTATACAAGTAGCCTGGTTGTGAAACGCACTAAATTGTCCCTTTAATTTGTACATCATCGATCTAAATGTCTTTAAATTAATACTTTTTCTAAGTCTCGCTGTTCATGACATTCCACCAAAAAAAGACTATGTATTTCGTGGCCACACACGACAGAATAGACTGGCGTTCGCCTGTTCAAGTCCCAGTAGTTACTACAGAGACTGTATCATCGATCTTAATTCCAATGACTCTGCAGTCTGACAACACCTTCTATTCAACTGTTGCGTATGTTTCTCAAAATCAAGAACGATTATTTCTGTATTCGATATTAAGCAACTAGTCTTTCTAATGGAAAAGCACTGTGTTCTCTTTTACGTACGAAATGAAAAGTTACACATAATTTAGATTAATTTTCGTATTCAGAAGTTTAATATAGCATATAATCTCAGGTTTTTGTAATCTTGAAAGGTAGTGGACAGCAACATATTCAGACTCAAGGCATTTCCTTGGTATGGGATCAAGAAAATTTTAAAAAGTGATGTCTCGTATTTATTCCTAAAGCACGATTAAGACATGTAGGCATAAAAAATTATACTGCATTAACAGATACTGATTACATCCCAAAGTCTGTAATGAAGGTAGACATTCCGCAAAATAGAGGAGATTCGTTTTACTCGTGTTTTAAAGCTAGGCTACAGATCACCGCCTCATTCCACTCGTGTAGATAGACGCGGGCACGTAATTGAGATCTGGTCTGCTAACAAAGCAAGAGGGTTGATTGGCACATCATAACCACACCTTGATGTTACTTAGAGGGCAATGGAAGCATCGAGAAGGTCGCTAATTAGACAACGACCTTAATTATCCGAAACCATTGCGTCTAATTAAAACATGACTGTGGAGGATGGGATTTCATTTGCCTATTGGTCTACTCGGCAGTTTGTTCGTTGTATTCACTCTACGTATTGATTCTATCTCTCCCTTCCTTTCATAGACTCGGGGTTTAATGAGAAGACTCAGACGTGTGTAGATAAACTTGCTTCAGGATCTCGTTCCTGGTTTGCTGCTGTTCCGACACGACATGAACCCAAAAAGTTTCTTGGGTTGTAATTGACCCCGTACGATTTGTATCAAGCACCCCTTGTAAGAAAAAACAGAAAGTGCAAACATTTGAGATTTTGTCTGTTTTATTCCCCCTCATGTTGACAGCACAGAACATCTCTTATCTCTGATATACACTTTTGTGCATCGAGAGAAAGAAAATGAGTTTGACGCTGCTGTGATTATTATTATTATTATTATTATTATTATTATGACGAAGACGACAAAGAAGAAGAAGAAGAAGAAGAAGACTGCATGAACAAAGAGGGAGACACCATGTGGTCTGCTCTCACAGCAGAAAATTAGTCTGTATCGAATGCCTTTCTTGACCTTTGTAGAGGGGATCGATAGGTTATCCCGAAAAGACAGCACAGAACTAACACTCAGAGGTGCGTAATATCTCAGAAGAACGCAGATTTCATCTACATTGCGGCGGATTTGGTTGGTTTGCAGAGTAAAACAACAGTATAAAAGTAGTTTTCTGTCTAAAGCCCCCGATATCTGAAAGAGTGTTTTTCTGTCTGTCCATGTGACATGAGTAGTACTAAGGTCAAAAGGGTTAGAGCATTAGTGACGTGATGATGACTCTGGAACAGAAGTACTTGGAGAAACGCCTGTTCTAATGACACTTCGTGTGCTAAAATTTTCATACTGACTGGTAAAGGGTGTCTGAAGGTTATGTAATACAAAATTTCAAGTCCTGCCTCATAGATACAAAATTCCGCCTCCTTTATGAAGACCACTCATGTAACCTTGTTAAAAGCATAGTATAAATCCAATTATCCGGATGAATTGGAACCGCGATTCTTACGGATATGAAGAAAATCCGGATAAATGGATTTTTTGAAAATAGGCTACATTAGCAGTTCAAGGTGGAAAATATTTCTAAAAACCGCTATTTTTAGGCTACATATTTATTTACTTATAGATAAACATGAATATTTAATAACTAAATAACTTAATAACATTTACAAATTGGTAATTTGGGAAGCCCTTCGGCTGTTACTGTTTACAGCATGTACCTGCGTCTAAACTTTTCGACCACTCCTGATTCGAAGTTCTAGACAGACATATCAATTTACAGTACTGTACTCGGTCCGATAACAGGTAATTTCAAGGCAAATTAGTTTCGTAGAATTCTCAGCAAAGTTACATGAAAGGTCAAGCCGATCCGGATAATTGGCGATCTGGATAACCAGCTTCCGGATAATTTAAATTATACTGTATACGCATAATATTGCACTTAAGCAACCTTGTTTCCAACTTCAGGGGTTCTGCAGTGCCAAGTGAGGTGAGAAAATTGTCTTGAATCTGGAAGCAGCCAGACCTTCCTGTTTCAAGGTAATATCCCAATACTCACAAAGTAAATACGAGACACCTCATTCAGAGCAGTCAGTAACACTTCATACTTGGTAGATCCACAATACAACATCGATAGTTGTCCCTACATAAACCTGTTCGATGCTGAAACTTTACACAAACTATAAGCTGCTGTTGGTTCACATTTTCACAGTCGGTTAGACGACACTGTGTTCAGTGAAAAATCCTAAACCTCTAAATGACTCGTACAAGAGCAGGTTTGCGATAACGTTCCAGTTGGTATACCAAAAGCAAGGTACATTTTATAAATCACCAGGATTTTAATACCACCCAACACTTTGCAGAACTGATGTACTCGGATTTGTTGGAGCCCGCAACGAATCCCCTTGGAGACACCACATTCCCGTTTAGCGCCATACTGGTGGACTGGATAGTGTAAAACTGCGGGCGATAGACCAGGGACGATACTCAAACAGCCGTTTGAATTACTGATCATTTGGCTTTTCATTTTACTCTTCCATCAGTTTTATACATAGGACAGGCCCGAAATATTTCCGACCACTGAACTGAATAACCACACATGGAAATATACACTACACGCACCGACATAAAATGCGTCCAACTTCTGCACCTTTTAACGAGAGGTTACTGCCAATGATATGTCACTATAATTCCTCAGTTCAGAGGTACTCACACAATAATGACTTTTCGAAATAAGAAGTTCTTCACATTAGATCGAAATCCTCTACGTAATACTTTTCCAACGGCGTCTTCAGTAAAATGTCTAATAAATTTAATATTGAACATTCCCGTCCTTAGCTTAGGTATACAATGTACAAATCTTCAATTCCTTGAAGGAAATCAGTCACGACCAACGTTGTTTTCTTTTCTTTATCTTAAGACTGCTGGGATCAGTAGTCTTAAGATAAAGAGACGAAAACAAGGTTGATCGTGACTGATTTCCTTCAAGGATTTGAAGATTTTCTACAAAATTTCGAATAATTTTCTTTTTTTGTAAAGCAAATTATATTAACACATCTTAAAGGTAACTGCTTTTTCCAGCGATGATACTTTGAATTTTTATATGGGAGACTCACTGTCAGCTTGAATTGTGAAAGTTATCCGCTATACAATTCGGCAACCCTTCTCCTTTCCCTTAAGGCCAGCACGTCCATCTACCTACCGGAAAGAAAAGAGAACAAGATAGAAAAATATGTGGAAGTCATCACCACACCATTCCAACAGGTCACTTTTGCACTGCTGATAATGGTGGATTGCTCTGGCTGGGCTATTCGGGGAATTTACCTGTGGTCTTCTGTTTAAAGAGAAGGTCAAAGATAATTTGGATACAAGGATGTGTGCTGGACTGATCCAACCACGGCACAGCACAAACTAATCTCAGGAAATATTGCGTGCTATAGGTCAACCTCCACGCCTTCTTCTTTTCGGAACTGTCAGAGCTAAATTGGTACTGAAGCACTGCACATGCGAATTTTTCACTTTGTTCCTATATGATGGACGCTTGCGACTTGAAGATGAAGTTTGCGCGGCATCAATGCTTGTGTGTTCCTTCAACAAGACAGGATGTGTGTAATAAGGAATGCTGTGACCCCAGAAAATGTCTGGCATTCAGCCTCGTCTCCTCTTCCTCTTCCAATGTGCACAGGTCTCGCGGTCACAAATTTCAATTTTGATTTCCTACTGGTTATCAACTTCGAAACTGAGAAACCACATTTAAACGTAAGACTAATATTCTGAACTGAGGGTCTGGACAGGCACAACGTGTACGGTTCGTATATAAATAACATCAACAAGGGATCGTACTACAAACTGTTGAACCATAAAAAGAGTGGCTTGTCATTGGAAGTCGGTTCTAAACCTGGCATTCTGCACTCCCTGAGGATGGTTCGCTTGTACCAGAACATGTCTGAGCTACGAGTTTAAAATTCATACGTAACTAATAAGGCGTATTAATTGGTACAATAAATTGAATACCCTGGCCTAATAATGCATGGAATGGACAACTTTAAAATAACTGTGGTAACTAGTGTAAGAATATTGAGGCAGTCCCGGGGGATAAAGAAATCACATCAAAAAAATATTAATTTAAAGAAATTGTTCAAATTTTGCTTGAAAATGGGCATTTCATTTTGGAGTTAACTTCTCATATTATACTTGATTATTCTAAACTTATTTAACAACACTACTTGGATGTTATGTCAATGCAAAGAAGCATACAATATTAATGTATCAAATTTACATGCACAATTTTAGAGGAATGTAACAGCAAATGTTAATACAATAATCTCGACAATATGGCTAGTATTATGTTGACAAATTATTGGCTAAAATTCATTGATTTATCGCTGTTTATAATTTGTGCATTTATATGTGCACAAATGTCTTATATCGACGTTTTCAATCCAGAAAAATCAATTCCTATAAATATGATTAAAATCTAAAATTAACCACATTTACAGGACTTTATCCGTCTCGATTGAAAACTTCGATATTAGGCATTTGCATACATATAAATCCGGATATTGTTAACAGTGGCATAGGAATGCATTTTAACCTAAAATACGTCAGCATAATACTAGCCATAGTATCCACATTTTTATACAGTATTTATACCTGCATTTACATATTTCTAACTGTGTACGTGTAACGAAGATGAACTAATATTACGTATTTCTTTATATTGATACTTACCTGAGGATGGCGCTTTATCTCTGAAACATGCAGGGGGTTTGATGTTTATAGATAGGCTAACTTATAATTTTGTTGCCTTCTTATGTTGGTGTATACAAACGACTTCATGTTTCCTAATGTGTTATGTCACCAGCTAATGCTGCTGTCACAATAATCGTCTTGTCTCATTAAAATGGAAGGAGAAACAACTCCTAAAATTTCGCGCGTATCAGGTTAACTTCAGGCAATGAACTGTACCCTAGTACTTACTCATACAATGGATGGACAACTGAGAGGATTATTATATTTTTTTGCCTTTTTTGGCGGGAGGGGTATTATCGACGCTTTCAGTATCTCAGGGACGACGTTGATGATATTATGGTATATTAATGATAAACTGAAAGGCGTGTGGAAGGAAGCGACCGTGACCTCAGCGAGATACATGCGTGGAATTTGAGTAAAGAATCTGAGGAAAACCAAAAAAAAAAAAAGGTTCGATATCAGGGGTCCCGATCGAGAGTCGAACCAGTCACCGCATGAATGGAATGTAGAGGGCAACCGCAAAGCCAAGCGCTGAGTGTTATTGTTCGTATTAGGTCTCAAAGCACTGCAAATATTTGGGTCTTATTTCTGCACTGCATTTCTCAGCTTCTCAGCATTTGTACACAATTTTTATGACATAGTGTATGGCCATCAGTGTTAGCTTAGGGCACGTGCTCTAGAAACTAAGCAGTATATGTGCCTCTCGGGTTGCTATTTTGTTCCCAAATATGTCTACAATTTTTCTGACACCTCTGTACATGTCATCTCCAATCGCTGGGAGCGCGTTGGTAGGAATACGAAATCGGCAGGCATCGACTCTGCAAATGGTACGTAATTTGCACTGACTGGCAGGGCTTGTAATTAAAGAGAACATTGCTGCCTAGCACGCACAGCTGTGCAAAACGGGTTCAAATCAGGGCATTTGTGTGGGTTCTGCCACTTAAAACATCCATAGTGCCTCTCTCTAAATAGCTTGGCTGTGTAGCCGGACAGACTGTGTCTAACCAGGGCCACTTCCGTTTGATGTTTCTGTGGTCTACAAGAGCTGGTGTAGCCCATCAATATATAAACGAAAACCAAACCGATCTTCATTATTAGTTTGTATATCTACATTTCAACGGTACGTACTCCCTGTAAGTTTTATGTCCATTTTATTTGACACAAGCGCATCAAATTTACATGCAGATCCCTTTCAGTGCTACGTAATGTACTTCAAATATTATTACTAAGTATTTCAAAATGATTTAAGATTTGACGTTCTCACAGCGCTGATGACAAAGCTTTCACTTTCCTGAGATATGAAGGCTTATATGATGTATGTAATTCGTTTACAAGTGGTTAGTTCGTGATAGTCACTCCAGAGGACAGTGACATTACGAAGCCGTCAAGAGGACTTGTAGTGCAGAGGTAACCACGCTTCGGTCCGTGTTATCGCAGGAAGCCCCTACGGCTTGAAATTGAAGGTGCCTCTGTCGAAATCATAGACAGAAACACCGTGGGTTAGCGCATAAATAGTATGTTAACCCCGTCATATGAACAGGCCATTTCTCCTTTGCCTAGGCTTACAAAAATACCAAGATTAAAAGAAGCTTCATGCTTCATCTTCAGAGTAGTCAAGTATTCTTGGACCCCAAATAATATTTTTCATATTGCTTTTGTCTCTGACTTTTGAAATTTGGCACTTTTCTGAAAACAAACATAAAGAACTATAATAACGCAGCCAATAATAACTGCAAATGTGGTGATTCAAGTAATAATGATCGGTGTGGCACATTTCTCTCGTATCAGTTTCGCAGGACACAACGCGCGGAACATTTTTCCCCCATACGTTCTGAGTGTCGTTCCACTCTGTTCTAAAAGACGCCCAATAGGACAGAAAACAAGGTACCCGGTATTATTTCCCTGATATCATATGCAGTGTAGGCGGTAAAGTCAAGGTCATATTTAAGTCACAATTTTCTCGACTAATATGTGAAAAAATTAACTCTTATTTCATATTGCGTAAATTTCATGACAAGAGATTTAAAATGAAATCTTATGGAGCCCTCTAGCTTAAAATACTGGAGAAATTTTGCACCCGATATAGTTCTCCGGGAGGCAATTTTGACGCAATTGTTAAAAATTTAGATTTGGTATTTCATAAACTTATCAAACTTCTGAACTCAAACTTTACTAAAATTAGCTTCGTCATATATGCGACAATTATTAAAAATTCAAAGGACAGTGAAAACACTTTTTGTGTCATGGGATACCGAATCAGAAACAGCTGATGTAACTAAGCAGCTAATAATTAACTTCAAAGTTAGGGATCCTTTTGTAATTATTTATGCTATATATGGTTAACTTAAGAATATTATCAGCCCTTCGGACTGTATTGTGTACAGCCGAATAGTGACTGTTCAAAGATAATGAATTGAAAAGGATCTGAAAAGAAGGGTTCCCTGTTCACACTGAGGCACTAACGCGACACTTGCCTGGAGTGCTGATGAATATCTGAAGACCTCGCCCTACTATTCATGTTGGCCACCATTCTCGGTTAAGGCTTTGTCGCTGATGTAATTGCGCCAGGTGGCTTTGTAAGTACGTAGCACAGTTGATATTCAGCCGAGTAATTAGCAACTCAATTGAAAGACTTGTTGCATGACGAACTCTGATGTTGAGCTAGTAACCAAGGTGCGTGTCACGGTTCCTCAAACTTCAAACCCTGTTTGCGAAGTCTGTAGTTTAAACTAATCCTCCTACTATTTGTTCCGATTCAGATCTTACTACCTATTTCCGTGACTAAGTGTTCAGGTTCTCCCTGCCATGTTAAGAGGACGGTCTTCTGGGGTGGTGGCTACTGTAGTTTGATAGATTGTTATGAATACGTCGAAGGCAAATTCGGCCCCCACATTAAGTGCAGAGAAATACCTCCAGGGCCTACCTCAGTAGCATATTTCCTCTATGTTTATATCTGCCAGACTGGGTTCCTCCCTTCTTCTTCTTCTTCTTCTTCTTCTTCTGCTTCTCACTCTTCTTCTTCTTTTGTGGCACAAGAGCCCAACTCGGGCCTAGGCTTTCTCATTTATTGAAGTTCCTGGATCACACACATACACACGCACATCCGTTATGACTCCTCTGAACAAGTGATCACCCGGTCGCAGATTCCGCTACCTGCAAAATACACAACACACGAGAAGAACATCCAAGTTCTCAGCGGGTTTCCTAGCAACCTAGCAGCAGCAGATATAGGCGTTAGAACTCACGGCCATTGGTATCGGCAGGTTCTTTCCTTTACCTTTCTAAACTAAAACCTTATGTACTTCACCTGTTTTCTCCACTCCTTTTACTTGTCCTGCCCCAGTAAGCCATACAAGAAACGACAGAGCTTGAAACTTCATAACTGTCTTAAGCAATTTACAGTCTCTTCTTTGCTTTCAAATCTTGATTTGATCGTAAAGCAACATAACAGGTAGAAACTAACTTTGCAAAATAAAACACACCAAAACACAGCGACAATATTATTTCATAGACCGAGAGCGGAAAGCTAATTGGATTCCGTAAGGAGACAATAAAATTACTATGAATAATTGCAACAGCAGAACCGTCGGTACTTCCAAGACAAGGGGTCCTGGTAGAACTTGACAGATCTTCTAACGCAGTCACATTAATTTCCTTAAGAGAAAGTGTAACATAAAGAAATCGGCAACATATTACCATGTCGATGTTCTGAATTTGTACTCTTCATATACAACTAAATGACACAATGTAACTGGACTTTGCCTTAGCCCTGCTTGTTAGTGCGTCATTCAGGCTCAACTCAGCATCTGCCGCGATCTTCTGCCAACATTCTACACTATTCACAAATGCTTAAAAGCGATTTAAAAAACTTCGTATTTAACCTTATCTTTTCAGTAAAAGGTAAATTCTCTCCGCGTCAATTAAGCGCCACACCATAACACGGGTTTAGAGATGCAGTTCTGTTTCCACGCGTTTTCGCTTCGACAATACATAGATGAGAGTTGTCAACTTCACACATCTGTCGGTCTACCCCTGAGTTAAGAAACAAAGAAGCCCTTTGAAAAGGTTATGGTTTGGGCTGCAGAGGCTATCTGATGCTCTGGACATCCTTGTCTGGGCTGAGAAACAAACCCAGATTCCTTGGTCCTCCACTTCATGATCTAGCAGCTATTGAAGTAAATGTCTATGTTACAGCAATCGTATTGCACTTTTAAGAGATCAAAATAAATAAATATATATGTTATATATAGAGAGAGAGAGAGACAGTCGAAGGGCTGGGACTGGATTAGTTGCGCTCAGGGTAGGGTAAAATTGTGGTGTTCCGATTTCAACACGGGAATAGGACTCCGGGTCCCACACAATCCGAGGAATTTCTTAATTTCTTGAAAAAATTAGCTTGTCAGAGGAGACTTGCTCCGTTGCGATAATTGAAATGAAGAAATAATCATAGCTGTAAACGTTAAGTTTGCTTCTAGACAGTAACGAGTGTGCATACCCGTTGGTCTCCTCCGATCAAAAATTAATTTTTGAAAAGCGAAATATATTGACATTTTATACACCTCCCAGGATGCAGTTCGACTTATCATAAGGTCCTAAATATGCGCCACTAGCTACCTGACGTTTTCATTCCAAACATCCAGCTTTCAAAGCAACATTTTCAGGTTTTGAATTATAATTTTTTGTCAATAAACTAACGAAATCCGCGTGTCAGCTTTACGAAAAATATTGTTATGTAAGTTTAAAAATCTTTTAGGTTTCAAACAGACACGTATTCTCTTCCAGCAAAGTGTATGTGCACATTGATAAGGTGTTCGATGCAGAAAGAGATGGCACTCAGATCGGCCGCTGTGGCGGTGACATGGGTCTTTGTTGTATTCAGTTCAACTGCTGACAAATGCAAACAGATAAAGGGGCAGACATAGATACTCGTCACGCTAAGCAGATACGGACTAGCAGAGAGAAATGTTTGCACTGATTGTGGAAATGCACTGCAGTCAATGTCTTCTATTTATTATGCCTTTCTAAGAGGCGTTCCCAGGACATGTTCATGTATTCTGTGTGTTGCTGTTCGAGTTTTTCTCCTCTCTACAAAGTTTGGATTATAAGCGGTTACTCTGAGCTTTACGACTCATCGATCAGCATTCCTTCCTCCTCGTTGGGAAGTCACAGGATCCACTGTCGGCCCTCTCAGACTATCCTGCTAAAGTTTTCTAATGTATATTACTACTTTCATGGAAAAAAATAGACTACGGCATATTCATTACGTACGTTTGTGGAAAACAATACGAGCTCGCAATGAAAAAATCACAACTGAAACCCGCACCGTTCAGGTGACTGAACACTGCAGAAGATTGTTGGTCCATATCAACAATAGTCTGATTTCGAGCTTCAAATTTAATGTGCACTTTTCCAGCCTATTTCAACACTCTACACTGCCAGGAAAGAAGATGAAAATTTTGGCTAAATTTTGAATGTTGTTTCTGTATAAATTTTTGATTGTAGGACTGAATTCGCACAACATTTTCATAAAGAAGGGAGAAATGTGCTTTTACGGAAACGTAGAAGTTAATTTTGAAAGTGTTGCATTGCAAACACACAGTGCAAAATGCAGTTTGGGTAACGATTCAGAATCTGCTCCAAAACTGAGGAATCCTCTGAAAACCTGCATCGAGTTGAGTTTGATCTACTTGGATTATAGTCCGAAGCGCAGCTAAAATAATAGTCGTTCTCACTTCCCAAAACCGCGAGGGTCAGAAGAGCAATCACAATTATTTCTGAAATAGAAACAAACCCAAGAGACAAACTTTATGGACAATATTTTTTATTATGTTCCGTCAAAATGCGCAGTTCACCTAGGTTCCTCTGTCCTAAAAAACCTTAAATGTTACTGCATACATTATCATGTGCTTTTCAATCGGGAAAGTACTGTTGTACAACGACCATTAGATACCGTGCAGTAAAATAACAGACTCTTCATGAACACGTTTTATTGCAAAAAAAATTTCTAGAAAACTGGCTGCATGAACAAGTGACTGCTCCCCATCAGAGACAAGTTTCGTACTGAAATCATCGTGGACTACAGATGTTGGCAGACGAACTCGTGTTATCTGGGTGTGTCAATCATTCACCGCACCTGCTATCTGCTACTGCAGATATTGTCTTGCTGACTACACACAAGCCACAGTCTGGCAAACCTTTGAGGCCTCTATGGGTCAAGGTTCTGAACTCTTCATGTATCTGTTATTCTGAATGATGGATTGCTCAATAACCCTGCATGTACTATAACATTAATTACGCAATTATAGGTCTCCAGTTAGCTTATGGCAGCGAAACAGAGATACTGTTCATGCAAGACAGCCCGCACGCTGAGGTTCAGTTAGTTTCTCTCGTTTACATAATTAAAGTGCAAATACTTGTCACGCTGACATAATTAAAAAGTATATTAATCGGTAATTTGTCTTATATGGCATGATTGGTGAGGGTGTTTTAATTTCCGCTGTGGAAAAAAGCTTATAAATTTATGTATAATAGAAAAATTTCCTCTTCCTAGAGGTGGGTTTAATTTCCGAAAGCGACGTCAGATATTCAGTTGCTTTTGATAATTATGCTCAGTGCCAGCACTTTTAAGATAAAACGTATTTGAGAAAATATAAATCCGATACTGGCATCACGTAAAGTAGGGTTCTGTAGAACCAGCCCAACATAAATTCAATTCACATGACATATTATACTGCACATTACTAATACGAATTCCTTCGTCGTCCGTATTGCAGTACCTATAGAAAAAGGCAGTGGGATGGACAGACACGATTATTAGGCATTCATTCTATGCACTTCGTAAAAAGCGTGCATAAATACTGGAGACTAAATTTCAGACCTGTAGGAAAACAGACGTACAAGGAAAGTCTTGCTCAGAAATGCCGCCTTTGCTTTCTTCAATGATGCTATTTATAGGCCTGTCGCCAGAAAACTAACTTCTTTTTATTATTCAGTAATGCAGCTTTACATTCACCGTAGCGAATTTGTGTTATCAGATACTGTTATGAGAGAAATCGCCGTTGCAGAAAAGAAAAGAGTCAATGATTTGTGTGTACAAGCATTCGGAGTTTTATCTGCATTCTTTCTATAATGAAATAACGAACGTCACTTAAGGGTCACGTCACAGATAAACATTTAAAAGTCCGAAACTTGAAAACCCCTACTGATTGTAATCCGATACCGAAAATTTCCGAGACATCAGTTCATAATCATGACTCTTAAGTTGCCTTAAATTTATGAGATACACTTTTACAGAATAATGTATAGGCTTTGTACACGACGCACAGTCCATGCTTTTATAGAATGTGTAAAATTTTAGTATCAGCAAACGCACACAAGTATATTGAAATTAGTTTATATAAACAACGACCTCCTACAGGTTTCGTCCAGCCATGTTGCTACCCTCAGGGAGGCAAAATACGAAGGACTGATATATTACAGAGTATAAAATAAAGTTACGGAAGCGTCAAAAACAATCCAGATATATAAATTAACAATTATAAAACTCATAATTTAAAATACATAAATATAAGCTATTGCTAGTAAGAAATGTACTAATATTTGATTGGATACTGTACACATGGATTTCCTATAGTACTTTACCATCCTGTAATAAGAGGAATATGGAAACATAAGATATTTTGTAACACATTATTGAATATTAAATAATTACAAGGCAGTAAAGTAGGAGGGTAAAAGGGCAGTCAGTGGAATATGCACCAAGAGAGTATGTCGTGATGTGGATAGCACCGTAACCCACACTATATTGAAGGCAGAGTGTGGTGTACTGGGATTGTGCTCTCTTACCTTTGTACTACGTACGAATGTGCGGTTTCCTTGTATTTGGTGTAAAAAGTGTTACCAGCGTGACAAAGATATTTCATAAGGCAGTCTGGCTGTCACACACAAATTTTATATAAATAACTTGTGACGTAACATCTGCGCTTTTTTGGGATGTCATGCAGCATTGATTGGTAGTTCTCTACCGACGTTTCGGGACAACACATCTGCCCCATCTTCAAGGGTCTTCTTGGACTGCTTGTTGATTACAATCCTGACTACAGACGTAATCCACTGAATAACTTCAGATATGACGTGTAGGGACAAAACAACCGTAACTGAATCTACTCCTGCAATACGAATTAAGATTATTTATACATATACATACATATATTTTTATCGAGGACGTGTCAAAATTCGGCGTTCCCCATTTTAAATCTAGAAGACAAAGTCAGCTAATCATTCAACGACCCTAAATTAATAAAACTGCAGCAAAAATGTTTTGCCCTAAATCAGGCACTTCTGTAAGTCCGAAGAATAGAACTTTGAATGCCTCTGACTTCGAGGTGGGGGGAATTTAAAATCCCTTCCACATTTATTCGTCAAACGCAGTTGAACAACTCAACCGTAGTGTTTCTGTTACTATGTTTTTCGAAGATCGTACATCGCTGGGATGAGGACTGATATAATGAAGTAGGTTAGCAATACAGAACACTGATATGTCTGAGATCCTGCTAGGCGTGGGTAAAATATCAAAGCGTCTTTTCGCGGTTTGCAGGTCACGGTTTCGATTCCCGATTGTGTCATTGGAATTTTTCATTCACACAGTCCTTCTTCCGCATTATGTCTCTGGGATCGATTTAACCTCTGACAGAAATGAGCACCAGGAATATTTCCCAGGGCGCAAAGGGGGCCGGTGCGTAGGGCTGACAACTCTATCACCTTTATGTGCCAATTGTCTTGAAATCTGGGAGCCTCAAGCTCCTACGACCCGCAGGGCCTTCACAGGCCTGTCGTGTGTTTGCTATACTTTTACCCGTTTCTTGTGTCCGTTAGCACATAACTGTGACGCAGTCGGAGTTGAAACCTGAAATAGACTTCACCGTGAATACTGTATGCTGCCAGTGCAGGGGCAAGCTTGCACTCTCCAAATATACTGAATAATCCCTGAACATGTCAGAGGCATGCTTCATGCCTTCGTGTTGGTTGAAAAGATAAAGGGATTCTCTAGAGGAATGAAAGAAGGAATAGCTTCGTCTCAAAGGAAATATACATATCCAGGAGATGGAGAGAGATATGAGGAAGGAGTCAATGTTTTTCTTGAAGTTATCGGATTTCATAAAAAAAAGTCACATTTGTAGGGAGAGAACATGAATTAAATTGAGCGATTAAAATAATTCGAAAATTTATTATTAGAATGCATTTAAATGAAATATATATATTTCTTATTTATAATTTATATTTGGCCCGCCAATTTGCACAGATGTCTGTGTTCATGATAGTGTGGTTATTAGAACAGATTTCAAGATTTCAGTGACAGACACCTACAGCATGTGTCATTTTTATCACTCGTAACGTAAGGTTATGTGAAACGTACCTTGCAGTTTAGCCTGCGATCTTACCGCTGGCCACTTTACCGTCTAAGTTACACATCCATTTCAACAACTACAAGGTTATTGATTTACATATGAATTTTATGGGCCCAAAAAGCCTCGGATGCTGATATATTCCCAGATCAACCCACAGACACACATACACACACATAACAGCCTGCTTTTTTACGGTGCATGTTGAAAGCTTTCCTGCCAGTATTATAACTTGAAGGCATTCATTGCTAACCTGAAAAGTGGTTTTATGATATGTCGAAATGCCTGTATTCCTACCACAGGCGACAATTTTGTATCTTGGAGCAAGAACGACCGATTTAACATTTTGGTAAGAATAAATTTATAGGCAACGATATAGCAGCACATCCAAAATTTTTGCTGCAAAAACGATTGTCACAGGGTCATTGCAAAAATATATACTGACAAAATTAACACCAATGTCAACTACCTATTTGGCATAATTATAGTTCAAGTGCACTCAAACCTAACTCTGGTTTATCAAAGCCAAGTTTTTCAAACACGGCGATATCCATAATGGATACTGGCTATTCTGTTACTAGAATGCTCTAGCAGCAGCGTCAGTGTGGAAGTTAAATGCAGTCATCTGTTTACTGAATTTAAATCTTTGTCAACTGAATATAGGTTTCTAATTGTGAAACTCCATGTATTCCAAAGGTAAAGTACTTGTGGAATTACGCTTAAATAATCAGTTAGGTAAGATAAAATCAGATGAGTGTTCGAGTTTACAGAAAAACGCTTATGAAGAAGGTCAATTCATCACTTCACAAATCAAAAAGTGACACTTGTGACACGTATGGTAGATTCATAATGGATATAGGGACTAGCATTGATGAAGACAAAAATGGTGCGGAATTCCAGCAATATTAAATATATTTAAATTTTTATCGGCTTTTCATGCTGATAACAACAAGATAATGTAGAACACCTGAAAAATTTAAAGTGCGCATTTATCATTTACGATTGCGGAGAATGTCAATGCATGCCACGCTTGCAAGACAATGTATCTTCTTAGAAAAGGGCTTCATGCACATTTAACTAAAACCTATTCAGTATTATAACAAAATATGGTTTCCTGTTCTATATGGTATAAAACAGTTGCTCAGCAGGGTGGCACGGAAGTAGCGTCCTGCGTTAGACAGCACTGCTAGAGCTGCCTGAGGAACAGAGGACGTGAAACCCGCAGACTTGTTCTCAGGAGGGAACAGAGGTATTTACATTTCAGAAATTTACTTGCAGATTCTTAGTGAGGATCTTTCTAAAAATCCTGGAATGTATTTGACCGTAATTAATCAAACCATTTACAGCACGGTCACTTCCATATAGAGTCACATATAATTCAATGGGTTTTTGGAAAAAGAAGACGTGCATAAATTGATTTGATAAGAGACTGGACTGACCTCTTATAGTATAACCTGTGGCAAGGACACAACCCACTAATACTGTGTAACTGGAGCAATACCAACTTTTAAATATGAAAATGTTGTTTGGGAAGTAATTCGATATGAAGTAAAATGTTGATACGGGCTGTTGAGCACAGTGTTCAGATGTAACAGGATGTATGTGACAGGAGACTGGAGGAAACTGCGTAGCATAAACTTCGTAATGTGTATCTACCCCAGTTATTCGATTGAACAGATGAAGGTATATGGATTAAGCGGTGCCTGTAGCACGCATGGACTACATTGTAAATGCATACAAAATATTAGTGGGAAAGTCTGAAATAATAGGTGAATCGAATGGCGTTTTATACTTGGGGATAAAATATAAAAATTAAACTTAAAGAAGCAGAATTTGAAGGTATGGAATGTACACCCTTGTGTGAGGTTAGGCGCCTGAGAGAGATGGATTTGAATGTATTAATGAAATTCCGGTTCATTGAAAGGTAAAGCACCCTTTCATTGTAAAGTTATTTTATTTTCAAGCACATCTCTAATGTACTGAATTAGGTTCTTAACATGACATTGGTGTGGTACCCTAAAATCAAAAAGAACTGTCTCCATTCTTGATAAAAATTGAGATAGACGTGCCATTTGGTCCACCCTAAAAACCTATAATTGTGATCATTATCAAAATCAATACATTATTATCGCACTTTCTAGGAGATCAAACTCAGCTATTATAAAAAAAATATATGCAGATATATGTCTGACTGACACAAGTAAATCTTCACACTAACCAGCCACGGAGATGCAATGGCGTCATGTAATCACGTAACATGTTAATAAACCTAGTCAGCTTCTCCATTACACCTCTGTCTTAGAGTTAAAATTAATCAGATTTCAATTTCCATAAACATTCTGAAGTGTTAATTGTAGTGTAAATAGGTCGTAGTGTTTGCACACACTTGATCCAAAACGGACACTGTTAGCAGTAGACCTACTAGCGATAGTATCAACTGCGCCGCACGTGCAGCTATCAAAATCAAGAATGCGCAATATGTTATTCTAATAATGGCTGAAGTACTGCGGTTTAGACTTATCTTTGCGTTCATTCGTAATAACTAATCAGTTTTCACATTTCCCCTAAAATAAAAACAAGCATTTATATATTGGCAGTGTTTATTTCAGGGCATAAAGCCTTATCAATCTGTGCTTACAGGCTTCCAGTGTGATGTTGATGAGGTCTGCACTCTTCTGGGGTGTTACGCAGCGCAGAGTGGTAAACTTTTACCGACGTCTCGGGAAAGCGTATCGGTCCCATCTTCAAGGACAAGAAGTAAATATTTCTTGACCCTTGCAAATGGGAGTGACATGTTGTCCCGAAACGTCTGTAAAGGACTACAACTAGACGCTGATTAATATTCCAGAAGAGCGCAGACCTTATTAATCTCGTCATAGTCTTCTTTTATCACAAATATTTCTATATAAATTAATGAGAAGTCCTGTATTCATACTTCATACAAAGAACAACCAGTACAAACCAAACAATCTACTCGTGCATTTGCAAAGAACCCTTTTAATCCTGACAAACTTCAGACACACGGGTTTCAAAACAGGCACTCTACAGCTTTAGGAAGCAAACAAATGAGCCTCCATTATTTAGAAGAAAATAACTGAAATATATTTTCGGTAAATGTAAAAATATTTTGATTTCTATTAAGGATAACTGTACATTAGTCTCTAAACAAAAGCACAAGCTCCTTAACACGATAATTAGGGGCAACAGTTCTCTTCTTCTGAACAGTGACTCAAATTAGAGATGAGGGATGAATAAATTTACGGGTTCCGTAAGTGATCTGCAGTTGCCACACAGTTACTGACGAAAATTACAGTCATCTTGAATGTGACGATGTATTTATTGGTCACATGATACCAGCGTTTCGTAGAAGCTTCCTCCTGACTGAGTTTTCGACTACCTAACCTTAGAGGCAGCAGGCTGCTAAGAAACGATTCCCTAACCAGTCTGTTCCCTGAACACTGGCTGTTCGCCTTATGCGGAGCGACACACTAGGAAGGAGCGCATACTGCAGCAGATTACAAAACAACTTCAAAGCATGTATTTCCAAGGGTACAGTACAACAACTCTGACCCAAGAATATCTCTCACATGGCAACGTACACAGAAGCAGAACGATAGGCACCGAGCAGCCTGCTACAATATTTTACATCCGAATTTAAGGTTTTTCCATTTCAAATCTCGCAAGAGTTGCCGCCGTGAAGGTCTCTCCTTTATTCCTGTGCATCTTCATTGCAATTCCAGACACAGCCGCCCATCTCCAAATTCTTACACTCCGTTCATAATCAAACTCCATAACTTGTAAGATTTTATACTACTTCTTTAAAGACATTTCAAATGAAGTTTGCGGTAACGTAAAATCTATAATCTGACAGCTATAACATTTTAGGTGTCACGTGTTGCCTTTAGGTTTAGGCTGAAGATGGAGGTAAATTTTCTGCCGAAAATTTGCTAAAAGCTTAAAAGACCTATGATGTAGAAAACCATGTGGCTTTAGCAGGTTTCTCCGAAATATTTGTAACTGCGCCAATAACTATACGCTCTCGTAACCCAGTTAACACTAGCATGTTGTTAGAAACACAAAAGTATTTTATATTGTTTGATCATACAACTTCTGCAACGGAAATGTTTGTCTTAAATAAGGCAATGATCAATAACACCCTATAATCTGATCAAAACGAGCAGTACTGAAACAAATACCGGCTAACCCCAAATAGTAAGAAATGCTCGCTTAAGTTGTCTCCCCTCGTGGAGCAACTGCCCAAACAGCATCAGTTCAGCATTGACGTTCTAATGAACACGATGCCTATCAAACAGCAGCGAGCGTACGCTAATATTTGCGAACGCAGGGGACAAAGAACACTTTAATTGCACACATCAATCGCGGAGGACTGGGCCGCATGACTAGGGCTCCAGAGCCAACAACAGGAACTACGACTGTACTCAATAAACAAACATTTTAAAAGCTTACGACACTAGGGAAATACGAGAAAAAAGTATAGGATTTTTCAGGGGTAATAGAAAAATATGGCTGTAAATACGCTCAAGGTTACAAAGCGCAATATTTGCGCCTGTAAAGGAAATAAAGAGCCTTTTGGCATTAGGACCGCTTTCTGTTTTGCCAGCATAATATTTTCTTTCTGCATTAATTAGATTTACACTTACCCCAGTTTGTCAAGAAATGTTCTACTTTTACGGAATCTAAAAATTCACTACATTGGTCAAACATTCTCCCACTTCATCTGAACCAGGCGCATTCATTACACACTTTCAGAGCCTAATTCTCTCAGATCCATTAACCTGCTCTCTACTCTTAAATTTTCCAAGTGGACTATTTCCTCATGTTCAACTATTCAACTTCCTGTGTTCTTTTAATTTTAATATTAAACACCCCAGCTTTTGGGCAGATACAAAACTATATATTTACACATATCATCCAGTTAATCACAACCAACACTTCACTTTATTAAAAGCGTATACAGGCAACCCAGTTTCGGCTCAGGAAACCATCAGAAGGACGTACAAAACCAAGAATTCACAGTATGAATATGAAGTTCATAATGTGAAAAAATAGAGTTTATAATTCGTGGTCTCTGTGAGGCCTGATGATTGCGCCCTAAGACGAAACCTCTATACGCTTTAATAAATTGAAGTTTTGGTTGTGATTGACTGATTTATAAGTATAAATATATACCTTCTGCCTGTATTCCGTGTTTGTTTCCGAAATTCAATGCCACTAGGGAACTCTGTTCACAATCACTGCTAAATCCTTTCGCTCGCATTATAAATTCAGCAAAATGTATAACCAAGTGGGCAAGGAATTAAGCGCGTCAAAAGGAAAGCTGCACTGTGCTAACTTCCCGTGCGAAGAGGCACTTACATCTTACCTTAAAGCTGTTGTCTTATTACACTTCCCTAGACGACCTTACTTTGAACCGCCCTGTGGTGACGCTGTACCACAAGGCGGCTTGTTTACGCGTGTGACAAGCAGTCCTGTCATCTCGTCGTGACAGGCATGACTACAGGTAAGAGACCGACGCAATGCGGCATCGGAAACTGCCTAGTAACTGTGAATTATTGAAGATTCGCATCAGCGTTGTGCCAAACAAACCGTTCGTCTCACCAGAACGTTCGGCTGACCAGAGCTGGGGCCAGTGAAGTTTCCTGTGTACACCACACAAGGATCAGTTACCTGTACTGGAACTGAGAAACAAATATGCCAGACCTCCCTTTCCTATCAAGTTTGATAGTCAGAAATATAAAGAATCCGGTTATACACCTCGCAGTTCTTTGGTGTGTATTTAGAGAATTTTCATTCCTCAATTTTTTACCTTAAATTTCTTCCATTGTTTATTGTTTGCCCTATGTCTGTTTTTATTTATCCTCTTTCTCGCTCCATTCTTCTCTCCTTTTATTCCTTCTGCCCTGCATTAGACCGTGTATCCCAGGCGGTTAGTTGCCAAATTCTTACTGTTGAGGCCCCGGTTCAATTCCACATTTACCCATCTGGTATCTCATGTACACAAGTGGGGATGGGAAAGTACCCTTTCAAGAACTTGCCTATTCCGTGGACAAATGTCATAAAAATATTACCTCAGTGCTCCGCATTTCTGTTTCTCTTTGGGTTGGTTAATTTAATTAATTGAGGCCTCAGAACAAATAGGCTCAATTTCATCTCACCCATAAAATGAAGAGCACTTTATATTTATTTATTTATTTACTTGTTTATTACCTACCTTCATTAAGTGTCAAGGTATCCAGCCATCTATTTTCCCTTGCCCTGTGAATCTGTCTGTCTGTCTGCCACCAGTCCCAACGGCCTGTCACATATTCATCCATTTCAAGGTACATTTACGCACCCTTTACTTTTTTCTGTCTCTATCTGCCTATTTCTCCGTCTTCATAGCCATAAATCTATTCATCTATCTCTTGTATCCCTCTATGCTTCTGACAGCCTGTCTGTCTACGTATCTATTGATTTATGTACAGATCTAGTAAATTCATAACAGATCTGTCTAACGTGCACCGATTTTTAAGTACCTGCCCATTTTTTACCTGAGGAATAAGAGATCCATTTTCCGAAACGTCGTGTAGTGGCGTGGCCGGCGATGATCCGACCACTGCCACCAATTTTGTGTGTAGTGACACCGTGGGTATGGGCAGATACGCTGAAGCCACTACTTTGTAGCACCTTCCCAAAGGCCCTACAGCTAACGTAGCTTCACAAGGCTCCCGCTGGCTCTGCCTTTACTCTACTCATAGTAGTGTTGCCACCAGTCAGTTTTGTAATTTAAGCAGATTACTGACAACTGCTAAACCTCAAGTAAGTCCCAAATATAGTTTACTTAATATTTCATATTTAAACAGTTACTTAACACTGCACTGCCACCACATACGGGAATGTTAATCTAAGTAATTCAAATTACCGCCTATCCAAGTTTTCTCGTTAACAATCCGTCTGTGTCTCAATTCCTATTATGATCGCGTAATATCACTAAAATGTTTGCCTCAAAGCTCATTACTCTGGTTGTTAGTATCTTTCCCAAAGTTTCTCAATTTCAGTGAAATTTAAAATATCATATTACCACCCATGGTTTACCTGCTCGCACAAATGTTCAACAATCTATTCATGGAAGTACTTGGGTCAGGATATATCTTCACTTTTCTCACGCTTACGTCCCAGCGGACCACAGACAGAACACCGGTTACATTTTCTACATAAAATACATGTAGTGTATTCTCATCTAAACTACTACACAAATACACAAAGGAAGACAAACAAATTAGCATTTTTACCCACTTTTAACCTAGATAGGAGGGTTTCCTAACAACACTAGGCTGGATCATCTTTTGTCTTACTTAGCCCATTTTTCTGTAATACTTCTGAATTTGGAAAAATAATATAACTCGTTTATTGCATTTAGCAAGGCAAAGGACGCATCGCACACCACTCACCTGGCATGAACAGGAAAATGAGAGCTACCAAGATAATTTTGGACTTCTTTCTAGTTCTGGTTTTCTGCCTCTGCTCTCGATGGATGTTGGATGACCAAAGGCTCCTGTGTGTCGGCGTGAACAGCCCACACGCGCTCGCAAACTTTCTAGATCAGCGCTTTACAACTCGCTTAGCAACAGCGTAACGCAAACTCAACAAATAGTTGCTGTTACTAACGGGATACAACATGATACATCCTTCCTGTTTTTAGCACGTGTAACTGACTCATCCTAACTTCTATCCAAACTTAAATCCAAAATGTAACTTTAACCCTCAACTATAAAATTTAGAAAAATAAGTTTTGCGTGGTTACGCCAAAAATACACTACGGTTTTATTTATATTTTAAAATTTTTAGTTAAATGCCGGAGGGAATCCGAAACCTACAATGCCCTAAATGTAATACACCTTCATTAAAACACTCTATATTTAATTTTTGCTAACCCTATTGTTAAAATTTTTCTGTGGTATTCGAATTGGTATCAGTAAAAGAAAAGGAAAGAAAGTAAAACTCTTCTTTCCCATTAATTCATTGCACACATGTGTCCTTCTTAGTCAATCGTCATACATGCCTCTCCGCACGAAATCAGCGACAGCCTCGCCTCTTTCAGACGAACTTACCTCCATACTGTAGTCATCTACACAGAGAATGAAAAATAGCGAATCATCTGGTCATCTCAAGGGTTACGTCATGGCAATGTGTCGACTGAGTGTGAATTATACAGTGAACCTGGCAGGCATGACAGTGTTAGATAAAGTGGCTATAGTAGACTAAAATTCATTACAAGAAATTCGCCCTATTAGGAGCTACTCCTAAACGTCTGGGAATTTTGAGACAGGAGAATAATCACCAGCCGGAAAAAGTAGTATGAGTGGACTCATTGGACACATAAAGCGGAACCTGTGTACATTTATCAGGCCGTCGGTGTTGAAATATTTAATTCAAAAAAATATTTAATATCTACAAAATATCATGGTGGAGTCTACGCTAAATGGCAAAAAGCATATTTAATTTCAGTTTGTATCAGTCGAATAGAATATCTACTTAACATGGATACGAAATCGAATTTTGTGAACTTTCTACACCCAACCAATACAGAAAGCCTTAATTTTCAAGTTACAATATAAATCTTACCAAGAAAGCATACGGCTTTCTTTCCAAACTTTTCTCGATAATAATACGGAGTCGGGCTTTATTATTTGCTTTTCAGTAACCCGAAGTTTTATTACTGACAAAGACACCTCTCTTGATAGACGTTATGGTAACTTTTTAATATATTTTACGGTTTTTAGAGTATTAATTAACATGTGTGTGTGTGTGTGTGTGTGTGTGTGTGTGTGTGTGTGTGTGTGTGATGGCAGATAAAGCTTTTGTTAACACTAGGATACCAGCTGTTTCTGCCGCAAACTACATGGTGGCAGCAGTGAGAGCGCGCAATACACAACTATTCTACCAACACTGGCAGAGACTCCGCTGTCTGCTTTATTAAGCAATAAATCAAGTGTTTAGTGCTGTGCTCTAGATTGCCCCAGCCTATATGAGGGGAGAACGAAGACTGGGTGTATATGAACTGAGGGATGAGAGAATTCACATATGTTCTGATCTGGCGTCCAGTTATCTAGAGAGTACTGACAGGAGTAAGAGTACAAGACAGTATTTCTGCTATCAAAAATTGTGACACACACACACGCACGCACGCACAATGATCCTTCCTCAGCGTGTTTCTAAACGTGGCGGAACAGATCCTCTGTTTCATGGTATCGATTTTCTGTAAGCTACATTTCCATAAATTCATGGCTGTGAAGTTATATGCCTATGCATAATGCACATCATTTCAGTAGTTCTAATTATCGCTAGGAAGTGTCACTTGAATTAATGAGATATATTATGTTACCTGAGTAGCACAGTAATTCGGTATACTTGGAGACGTATTTCTCAGCATTTACTAATCCAAAAAAAAAAGATTAAACATTTCTTATAAATGTAAAAGGAAGTACCTATACAACAAGCATGCTATTTTATTCATAGTAGATATTACTTACTTAACATGCTTGCAAAAATTATTTACCTTTTTTACTTTTGAGTAAATTAAGTACTACTAAACCGAGCGGTTACAAAACGTTGAATGAGCTTTCGATGCACATCAATAAGAACACACGTATAGGCCTGTGCGTGGAAACATGGAGAATATCTTCCTTCAGAACACGACAGTCGCACATTGGTTCAAGAGAATTGCCGCTTTTGTAGAAAAAAGATAAGATTAGCCACGTTCACAATAGCACTACTCAGGAAACATAGCAGACACAGTTGAATTTCTAGGATGATTTTAAAATCAGCCTCTAAAATACTCATTCTTATAAAAAATGACCAAATGCCTGAATACTTACATATGAAGAGAAGAGTATTTTCTAGTTTCGGCCATATGACCCATTGCCTCAGTAAATAACTCCACAAATGAAGCCCAGACTAAGAAGGTTACATGTGTTCATCTGAAAAAGGAATTCCTAGCTTTTAAGGAATCCTAGGTTCATCAGAAGTTTTCCAACAGCCAGGCACTCTGCACTGACTCGAGCAACACGTGCAGACAAGCACACTGAATTATCAGGGTTGTATATTTCGAATATCCTTGTACATTTTACTAGAGTTTTAATCACCTGAAATTTTTTCCCCTTAAAATTTGAACTTAAAATCTTGTACGAGGTCATTTTGGGAATAACATCGAATATCCCAGGGCATTTGCATTAAAATAGGGTTTCTTAATTGTGGTTTATGTGGTAAATGTCTGTGTTACTAAACTCTCAGGGAACTCTCTTCTATTATGAGATTATCGATGCAAAAAGTTAAAATGCGAATGGAATTGGACGTTCATACAAGCCACCATTTTACTAATCCTTCTCGAATATAACTTATTCCCAGATTCTCCCGTTCTAATACCAATTTCAGAATTGTTGTGGTTTAGGTTTCAGGAAATTGCATGTTTTATAAATATATGGTGTCTATACGAGTATAACCGCCTGTTAGGGTCAATTATATATACCAACAAATGCACATAGGATACATAAAGTTAAAAGTTTTCCCCATTCATAATCTGTCCTACATATTTCGGCGAATATTTACTATTTTTAGTGAGAACTTAGCGTTAAAAACTTATACAAACCTAAAATTAAGAAGTTAAAATTGCGTACAATGTTAAAAATTTTTCGTGCATTTTTATATGTATAATTGGTTACAATCACACTACCAGATAATGTAACATTAAATACACCTCTTGGGCATTTATATTCCTGAACTTTTACAGCACGTACGACAGTAGGAGGAAATGTCTAATTTACAAGTATAGGAATGTATTTTGTTTGCAACAAGCTTTACCGGGGGGTTGCTATTTTCTCTATCGCATTATGACTTACTAAATGAAGTTGTAATGTATAAAGCTAAATAATTTTACCAGTAAACCAATTTATATTCACTCCTTTTCTGAAACTAAGCATGATCAACACTCAGGGCTCCACCATGTATAAATTTCTGTCTATGGAAGTTTTGCTATATTGCGATCGTGTAGGAGATGGTGTATACTTCCTGATATTTCGCAATGAAATATTAATTTACACGTAATTATAACTACTTGCAAAGGTGTAAAGGAACCTCCACATTTAACCGATTAAATAAAAACAAGTTCTCAAAAAATTTCATAAAATCTAACACTACTCCAACTAAGATATTTTATTTCCAAAAGAAAAATTGTTATCTTACTTACAGCCCGAACCTTTGTTTCCAAATTTACAAAGGCCCACCATGGACTCATATCCTAAGCCAGTTCAATCAATCGACACAGTCACATCCTAGTTTCAAAGACATATTTTAATATTACCGTCAAATCTATGCCTGTGGCCTAAGAGGTCTGTCGCTTTCTGATTTTTCGCCTCACTCTTTCCGCATTGCACGTTACACCCATCCAGTCTGCCTTGGTTCTTTATGTAAATTTAGACAACTTTATCTTCTAAAGTTTAGATTCTTGAACGGCAGAAGGGTGATAAATGAATCTGAACGCAGCAGTGACAAGCAGTTCATTTCATCTGTTTCCAATTTCGCTTTGAATCTTGAATTTTCTCCCACGTAAAAATGTCGTAATTTTCCACACCTGAGATACTTTATCAAATATTCTTTTATGATGACTTTGTCCTGTATTATTTTTCATGTTCATTCCTGAATTAACTTTGCATAGCTTTTAATACAATTTGTATTTTTCGGTGAAAAAATATTTATACTGTCGCCAGGCAATTAACATAGTCAGTTTAATTTACCCGATGTGTTTCATCCGATTACAACGTCGCAGAAACTCTATGCCCCTAATTCTGAATTTCAAAGAAAGCTGCACAGCTGTACTACAAAGCATCACGCTGTTTAAAATTGTATAAAATGAATCAGACTAATGTTAAGTAGACGGAAATTGATGGGAATTTTGTTGAAATATATTAAATAATCTTAGTTTTATGTTCATATAAAATTCGATTAAAATATCGTAAAATACTTCCTTCGTTATCACAGTTATATTTTGTACAGCAGTCAGTAATGTGCTACATAGTTGTACTCCCATTAGAATTAACTCTGAAAAAACAGAATATGTGAAGGGCAACGCGGTGAAAAATAATGGAGAAGTTTCCTTTCAGCTCAATAAAAAATTTAGTTATTTATAACCATCATTTGAGGATACAGCAGAAATATATTTACGGAAAAAGAAAGTGACATTGGTGGTGGTGGTGGTGGTGGTGGTGGTGGTGGTGGTGGGGTTGGTGGTGGTGGTGGTAG